>CM040917.1:21575000-22003567 GCA_023029165.1 Gobiocypris rarus | reverse complement strand
GCGTTGCTGGGTGGTTGCTAGGTGGTTGCTAAGGTGTTCTGGGTGGTTGCTGGGCGTTGCTAGGTGGTTGCTAAGGTGTTCTGGGTGGTTGCTGAGGCGTTGCTATGTGGTTGCTAGGTGGTTGCTAGGGTGTTCTGGGTGGTTGCTGAGGCGTTGCTGGTGGTTGCTAGGTGGTTGCTAGGGTGTTCTGGGTGGTTGCTAGGGCGTTGCTGGGCGTTGCTATGTGGTTGCTAGGTGGGTTGCTGAGTTGCTAGGGTTGCTAGTTGTCACATATGGTTACTATGTTGTGTTTATAGAGTTCTTAGTACGTTCTTAGCCTGATTTAGCGCAGCTAATCGCTATTAGCATGTAGCTATTCACTGCTAGCATGTGTAGCAAAGTGCCTTTTGCTAGCATGAGTCAAAGACCCAACCCCATGTGTCTATGATGATCTGACGCAAAGATATAGGGGTTGATAAGCGGTTGCTAGGGTACTCTGTTTGGTTGCTATGGAGTGGCTTGGGAACATCCCATAATGATATTCAAAAGCTCCTTGTCAGTATGAATGATATAAACCAACCCCGTTCCTCTATGATTTTCTAATCCAGAGATATAGGTCTTGATAAGCGGTTGCTAGGGTACTCTGTTTGGTTGCTATGGAGTGGCTTGGCAGCATCCAATGACGATACAGCAAAAGCTCCTTGTCAGTATGAATGATATAAACCAACCCCCATGTCTCTATGATTTTCTAATGCAGAGATATAGGTCTTGTTAAACTGTTGCTAGGGTACTCCGTTTTGGTTGCTATGGAGTGGCTTGGCAGCATCAATGACGATACAGCAAAAGCTCCTTGTCAGTATGAATGATATAAACCAACCCCCGTTCCTCTATGACATTCAGATGTGAAGATATACACTGTGGATTTGGGTTGCTAAGGTGCTTAATAACGGTTGCTAGGGCGTGGCTAGGACGTGTTGAAGGTGATTTGTGATTGGCTGTTGATGCCCGAGTCAAACAAACCCACCCCATGTTTCTATGGCGCTTATATCCAAAGATATCCCTTTGATCTCTTTCAATGGAAGTCTATGGGATCAGTTGCTAGGAGCTCTAAATGGTTGCTAGGGCGTGGCTTGACAGCATCACGATGATCCTGAGATAGTGATTGGTTGTCTGAGTAAGTTGAGCCCACCCCCTTGTCTCTGTGACTCTGTGAAGCAGAGCTATGGTCAATACAAAATCCCTATGCAATTTACCATTGGAGGACAAAGCATGCGTTTGATGGGACGTCCCTCCCCATGTTAAGTCAATGTAAAAATTCGGGCCCCTCCTGCGCCCCAGGGGTACAACTCACACCCCTTTGAGATGTGTGTTTTGAGAGATCCTGTCAGCCTCTCCAAATGTGGTAATTCACGAGTTTCTCCGAAATCCTCGCTCAGACTACAGTGGTCAAACTTTGCCGTAATGTTAAGTCTATGCGATTTTTGGGTGGATTTTAGCCCTTGAGGCGAAAATCAACGATCCCTTAGAAAAGATATAGCACACCATTCCCGAATAATCCGCATACGATTTGGCGCCTCATTCATGGGTGTGTGACAAGCGGTGTGGGAGGAGAAGCGCGCCGAACTTTTGTGTGGAAGAATAATAATAAGTATAATAATAATAAGTATGCACAATAACAATAGTGATGCCTTGCTTACCAGCAAGCACCACTAACTAGAATGTACATTTCCAGAAGAAAATGTGAGTGGTGCTTGCAGTGGCAAAACTCGGGGCCCGGTCGTGCAAGTGACTGCAAAAAGCCCACCCCATGACTGTCGATGTTGTGGAGCTGAGATATGGCTTATTCATGTGTTTGTACGGTTGCTAGGGTGGTCTAAATGGTTGCTATGGTGTGGCTATAGGGTTTATGGGGTGATATGTAAAGACTATTTGCCAGTGTGAGTCAAAAGAGCCCAACTCTGTATGTGTACAACGCTCTGGTGCTGAGATATGGCTTGTTAATGTTGATATACGGTTGCTAGGGTGCTGTAACAGGTTGCTATGGCATGTTTAGTAAGTTTTGATGTCACTACTTATTGTCTGCTTGATAGGCCGAGTCGAAAGAGCCCAGCCTCGAGTCTCTACGACCTTCTGATCCGAATATATGATCTCACACATTATTGCCAATGTTAAGTCTATGGGACTTTATTCGAATGATTTTTTTCCCGCCAAAACGAAAACCGTTTGCCCGATCGCTTAGAAAAGACATAGCACACCTCTCCTCAATAAGTGTCGATTCGACACCTCATTCATGTGTCTGTGACAAAGCGGTGCGGAGGAGTAGCGCCAAAGTTTTAAAAAAGTAGAATAGTAATCACAACACTAGAATGTACATTTCCAGAAGAAAATGTGAGTGGTGCTTGCAGTGGCAAAACTCGGGGCCGTTGTGCAAGTGACTGCAAGCCCACCCCCATGTCTGTCTATGTTGTGGAGCTGAGATATTCATGTGTTTGTCTCTTGGTCTAAATGGTTGCTATGGTGTGGCTATACAGTATATGGGGTGATATGTAAAGACTATTTGCCAGTCTGAGTCAAAAGAGCCCAACTCTGTATGTGTACAACGCTCTGGTGCTGAGATATGGCTTGTTAATGTTGATATACGGTTGCTAGGGGTCTGTAACTGGTTGCTATGGTGTGTCTAGGAAGTTGTGATGTCACTACTTATTGTCTGCTTGATAGGTCGAGTCGAAAGAGCCCAGCCTCGAGTCTCTACAACCTTCTGATCCGAATATATGATCTCACACATTATTGCCAATGTTAAGTCTATGGGACTTTTTTCAAACGATTTTTTTCCCGCCAAAACGAAAACCGTTTGTCCGATCGCTTAGAAAAGACATAGCACACCTCTCCTCAATAAGTCGGTCGATTCGACACCTCATTCATGTGTCTGTGACAAACGGTGCCGGAGGAGTAGCGTGCCGAAGTTTTAAAAAAGTAGAATAGTAATCACAACACTAGAATGTACATTTCCAGAAGAAAATGTGAGTGGTGCTTGCAGTGGCAAAACTCGGGGCCCGGTCGTGCAAGTGACTGCAAAAGCCCACCCCATGTCTGTACGATGTTGTGGAGCTGAGATATGGCTTATTCATGTGTTTGTACGGTTGCTAGGGTGCTCTAAATGGTTGCTAGGGTGTTCTGGATGGTTGCTAGGCGGTTGCTAGGATGTTCTGAGTGGTTGCTAGGGCGTTGCTATGCGGTTGCTAGGTGGTTGCTAGGGTGTTCTGGGTGGTTGCTAGGGCGTTGCTATGTGGTTGCTAGGTGGTTGCTAGGGTGTTCTGAGTGGTTGCTAGGGCGTTGCTAGGCGGTTGCTAGGTGGTTGCTAAGGTGTTCTGGGTGGTTGCTAGGGCGTTGCTAGGTGGTTGCTATGCGGTTGCTAGGGTGTTCTGGGTGGTTGCTAGGGCGTTGCTAGGTGGTTGCTATGCGGTTGCTAGGGTGTTCTGGGTGGTTGCTAGGGCGTTGCTAGGTGGTTGCTAGGTGGTTGCTAAGGTGTTCTGGTAGGTTGCTATAGTGTTGCTAGTTGTCACATATGGTTTACTATGTAGTGTTTATAGAGTTCTTAGTGCGTTCTTAGCCTGATTTAGCAACAGCTAATCACTATTAGCATGTAGCTATTCACTGCTAGCATGTGTAGCAAAGTGCCGTTTGCTAGCATGAGTCAAAAGACCCAACCCCCATGTCTCTATGATGATCTGACGCAAAGATATAGGGGTTGATAAACGGTTGCTAGGGTACTCTGTTTGGTTGCTATGGAGTGGCTTGGGAACATCCCATAATGATATTCAAAGCTCCTTGTCAGTATGAAGGATATAAACCAACCCCGTTCCTCTATGATTTTCTAATCCAGAGATATAGGTCTTGTTAAACTGTTGCTAGGGTACTCCGTTTGGTTGCTATGGAGTGGCTTGGCAGCATCCAATGACGATACAGCAAAAGCTCCTTGTCAGTATGAATGATATAAACCAACCCCCGTTCCTCTATGACATTCAGATGTGAAGATATACACTGTGGACTTGGGTTGCTAAGGTGCTTAATAACGGTTGCTAGGGCGTGGCTAGGACGTGTTGAAGGTGATTTGTGATTGGCTGTTGATGCCCGAGTCAAACAAACCCACCCCCATGTTTCTATGACGCTTATATCCAAAGATATCCCTTTGATCTCTTTCAATGGAAGTCTATGGGATCAGTTGCTAGGGAGCTCTAAATGGTTGCTAGGGCGTGGCTTGACAGCATCACGATGATCCTGAGATAGTGATTGGTTGTCTGAGTAAGTTGAGCCCACCCCCTTGTCTCTGTGACTCTGTGAAGCAGAGCTATGGTCAATACAAAATCCCTATGCAATTTACCATTGGAGGACAAAGCATGCGTTTGATGGGGCGTCCCCTCCCATGTTAAGTCAATGTAAAAATTCGGGCCCCTCCTGCGCCCCAGGGTACAACTCACACCCCTTTGAGATGTGTGTTTTGAGAGATCCTGTCAGCCTCTCCAAATGTGGTAATTCACGAGTTTCTCCGAAATCCTCGCTCGGAGCTACGAGTGGTCAAACTTTGCCGTAATGTTAAGTCTATGCGATTTTTGGGTGGATTTTTAGCCCTTGGTGAAAAATAACGAAAAGATATAGCACACCATTCCCGAATAATCCGCGATTTGGCGCCTCATTCATGGGTGTGTGACAAGCGGTGTGGGAGGAGAAAGCGCGCGAACTTTTGTGTGGAAGAATAATAATAAGTATAATAATAATAAGTATGCACAATAACAATAGTGATGCCTTGCTTACCAGCAAGCACCACTAACTAGAATGTACATTTCCAGAAGAAAATGTGAGTGGTGCTTGCAGTGGCAAAACTCGGGGCCCGGTTGCTAGGGTGTGTTGAGACGGTTGCTAGGGTGTTCTGGATGGTTGCTAGGTGGTTGCTAGGATGTTCTGGGTGGTTGCTAGGGCGTTGCTATGCGGTTGCTAGGTGGTTGCTATGGTGTTCTGGGTGGTTGCTAGGTGGTTGCTAAGGTGTTCTGGGTGGTTGCTATGGAGTGGCTTGCTAGGTGGTTGCTAAGGTGTTCTGGGTGGTTGCTAGGGCGATGCTAGGCGGTTGCTAGGCTGTTGCTAGGGTGTTCTGGGTGGTTGCTAGAGGCGTTGCTATGTGGTTCTGGGTGGTTGCTAGGGCGTTGCTATGTGGTTGCTAGGCGGTTGCTAGGGTGTTCTGGGTGGTTGCTAGGGCGTTGCTAGGTGGTTGCTAGGTGGTTGCTAGGGTGTTCTGGGTGGTTGCTAGGGCGTTGCTAGGTGGTTGCTAGGTGGTTGCTAAGGTGTTCTGGGTGGTTGCTAGGGCGTTGCTATGTGGTTGCTAGGTGGTTGCTAGGGTGTTCTGGGTGGTTGCTGGGGCGTTGCTGTGCGGTTGCTAGGTGGTTGCTAAGGTGTTCTGGGTGGTTGCTAAGGCGTTGCTAGGTGGTTGCTAGGCAGTTGCCAAGGTATTCTGGTAGGTTGCTATAGTGTTGCTAGTTGTCACAGATGGTTACTATGTAGTGTTTATAGAGTTCTTAGAAATGCGTTCTTAGGCTGATTTAACGCTTAGCTAATCGCTATTAGCATGTAGCTATTCACTGCTAGCATGTGTAGCAAAGTGCCGTTTGCTAGCATGAGTCAAAAGACCCAACCCCGTGTCTCTATGATGATCTGGCGAGATATAGGGGTTGATAAACGGTTGCTAGGGTACTCTGTTTGGTTGCTATGGAGTGGCTTGGGAACATCCCATAATGATATTCCAAAAGCTCCTTGTCAGTATGAATGATATAAACCAACCCCCGTTCCTCTATGATTTTCTAATCCAGAGATATAGGTCTTGTTAAACTGTTGCTAGGGTACTCCGTTTGGTTGCTATGGAGTGGCTTGGCAGCATCCAATGTGATACAGCAAAAGCTCCTTGTCAGTATGAATGATATAAATCAACCCCATTCCTCTATGACATTCAGATGTGAAGATATACACTGTTGATTTGGGTTGCTAAGGTGCTTAATAACGGTTGCTAGGGCGTGGCTAGGACGTGTTGGAGGTGATTTGTGATTGGCCGTTGATGCCCGAGTCAAACAAACCCACCCTCATGTTTCTATGGCTTATATCCAAAGATATCCATTTGATCTCTTTCAATGGAAGTCTATGGGATCAGTTGCTAGGGAGCTCTAAATGGTTGCTAGGGCGTGGCTTGACAGCATCACGATGATCCTGAGATAGTGATTGGTTGTCTGAGTAAGTTGAGCCCACCCCCTTGTCTCTGTGACCCTGTGAAGCAGAGCTATGGTCAATACAAAATCCCTATGCAATTTACCATTGGAGGACAAAGCGCATGCGTTTGATGGGGCGTCCCTCCCCATGTTAAGTCAATGGAAAAATTCAGGCCCCTCCTGCGCCCCAGGGTACAACACACCCCTTTGAGATGTGTGTTTTGAGAGATCCTGTCAGCCTCTCCAAATGTGGTAATTCACGAGTTTCTCGAAATCCTCGCTCGAACTACAGTGGTCAAACTTTGCCCGTAATGTTAAGTCTATGCGATTTTTGGGTGGATTTTAGCCCTTGGTGAAAATCATAAATCCCTTAGAAAAGATATAGCACACCATTCCCGAATAATCCACGATTTGGCGCCTCATTCATGGGTGTGTGACAAGCGGTGTGGGAGGAGAAGCGCAAAGTTTTGTCAGAAGGAAGAATAATAATAATAATAATAATAATAATAATAAGTATGGTGGATAACAATAGTGATGCCTTGCTTACCAGCAAGCACCACTAACTAGAATGTACATTTCCAGAAGAAAATGTGAGTGGTGCTTGCAGTGGCAAAACTCGAGGCCCGATCGTGCAAGTGACTGCAAAAGCCCACCCCATGTCTGTACGATGTTGTGGAGCTGAGATATGGCTTATTCATGTGTTTGTACGGTTGCTAGGGTGGTCTAAATGGTTGCTATGGTGTGGCTATAGGGTTTATGGGGTAATATGTAAAGACTGTTTGCCAGTCTGAGTCAAAAGAGCCCAACTCTGTATGTGCTACAACGCTCTGGTGCTGAGATACGGCTTGTTAATGTTGATATACGGTTGCTAGGGTGCTGTAACAGGTTGCTATGGCGTGTCTAGGAAGTTTTGATGTCACTACTTATTGTCTGCTTGATAGGCCGAGTCGAAAGAGCCCAGCCTCGAGTCTCTCGACCTTCTGATCGAATATATGATCTCACACATTATTGCCAATGTTAAGTCTATGGGACTTTTTCAAAGCGATTTTTTCCGCGAAAACCGTTTGCCCGATCGCTTAGAAAAGACATAGCACACCTCTCCTCAATAAGTGGTCGATTCGACACCTCATTCATGTGTCTGTGAAAAGTAGAATAGTAATCACAACACTAGAATGTACATTTCCAGAAGAAAATGTGAGTGGTGCTTGCAGTGGCAAAACTCGGGGCCAGTCGTGCAAGTGACTGCAAAAAATCCAAGCAACATGACTGTGCGATGTTGTGGAGCTGAGATATGGCTTATTCATGTGTTTGTGCGGTTGCTAGGGTGGTCTAAATGGTTGCTAGGTGTTCTGGGTGGTTGCTAGGCGGTTGCTAGGTGGTTGCTAGGGGTGGGTGGTTGCTAGGGCGTTGCTAGGTGGTTGCTAGGTGGTTGCTAAGGTGTTCTGGGTGGTTGCTAGGGCGTTTGCTGGGTGGTTGCTAGGTGGTTGCTAAGGTGTTCTGGGTGGTTGCTAGGGCGTTGCTATGGGTGGTTGCTAGGGTGGTTGCTGGGTGGTTCTGGGTGGTTGCTGTGCGTTGCTAGGTGGTTGCTAGGGTGTTCTGGGTGGTTGCTAGAGCGTTGCGTGGTTGCTAGGTGGTTGCTAAGGTGTTCTGGGTGGTTGCTAGGGCGTTGCTGGTGGTTGCTAGGTGGTTGCTAAGGTGTTCTGGGTGGTTGCTAGGCGTTGCCATGTGGTTGCTAGGTGGTTGCTAAGGTGTTCTGGTGGTTGCTGCGTGCAGCTGCTAGGTGGTTGCAGTTCTGGGTGGTTGCTAGTTGATGTTGCTATTCTTGGTTGCTGTAGCTAATTTGCTATGGTTGCTAGTGTTCTGGGTGGTTGCTAGTCGTTGCGGTTGCTAGGTGTTCTTGGTTGCTAATATGCAGGCTATGGTTGCTAAGGCTGTGGTTGCTATAGTGTTGCTAGTTGCACTGCTATGATAGAGTTCTTAGTAGTATGATATGATGGTTGCTATGGAGTGGCTTGGGAACATCCCATAATGATATTCCAAAAGCTCCTTGTCAGTATGAATGATATAAACCAACCCCATGTCTCTATGATTTTCTAATCCAGAGATATAGGTCTTGTTAAACTGTTGCTAGGGTACTCTGTTTGGTTGCTATGGAGTGGCTTGGCAGCATCCAATGACGATACAGCAAAAGCTCCTTGTCAGTATGAATGATATAAACCAACCCCCGTTCCTCTATGACATTCAGATGTGAAGATATACACTGTTGATTTGGGTTGCTAAGGTGCTTAATAACGGTTGCTAGGGCGTGGCTAGGACGTGTTGAAGGTGATTTGTGATTGGCTGTTGATGCCCCGAGTCAAACAAACCCACCCTCATGTTTCTATGACGCTTCTATCCAAAGATATCCATTTGATCTCTTTCAATGGAAGTCTATGGGATCAGTTGCTAGGGAGCTCTAAACGGTTGCTAGGGCGTGGCTTGACAGCATCACGATGATCCTGAGATAGTGATTGGTTGTCTGAGTAAGTTGAGCCCACCCCCTTGTCTCTGTGACACTGTGAAGCAGAGCTATGGTCAATACAAAATCCTATGCAATTTACCATTGGAGGACAAAGCATGCGTTTGATGGGGCGTCCTCCCCATGTTAAGTCAATGTAAAAATTCAGGCAGCTCTAGCGCCCCAGGGTACAACTTACACCTTTGAGATGTGTGTTTTGAGAGATCCTGTCAGCCTCTCCAAATGTGGTAATTCACGAGTTTCTCCGAAATCCTCGCTCGGACTACAGTGGTCAAACTTTGCCCGTAATGTTAAGTCTATGCGATTTTTGGGTGGATTTTGCGCCCTTAGAAAATCGCAAATCCCTTAGAAAAGATATAGCACACCATTCCCGAATAATCCGCACGATTTGGCGCCTCATTCATGGGTGTGTGACAAGCGGTGTGGGAGGAGAAGCGCGCGAACTTTTGTGTGGAAGAATAATAATAAGAATAATAATAAGTATGCACAATAACAATAGTGATGCCTTGCTTACCAGCAAGCACCACTAACTAGAATGTACATTTCCAGAAGAAAATGTGAGTGGTGCTTGCAGTGGCAAAACTTCGGGGCCAGTCGTGCAAGTGACTGCAAAAAGCCCACCCCCATGTCTGTACGATGTTGTGGAGCTGAGATATGGCTTATTCATGTGTTTGCCCGGTTGCTAGGGTGTGTTGAGACGGTTGCTAGGGTGTTCTGGATGGTTGCTAGGCGGTTGCTAGGGTGTTCTGGGTGGTTGCTAGAGGCGTTGCTGATGGTTGCTAGGTGGTTGCTAAGGTGTTCTGGGTGGTTGCTAGGGCGTTGCTATGTGGTTGCTAGGTGGTTGCTAAGGTGTTCTGGGTGGTTGCTAGGGCGTTGCTAGGTGGTTGCTAGGTGGTTGCTAGGGTGTTCTGGGTGGTTGCTAGGGCGTTGCTATGTGGTTGCTAGGTGGTTGCTAAGATGTTCTGGATGGTTGCTAGGGCGTTGCTATGGGGTTGCTAGGTGGTTGCTAAGGTGTTTTGGGTGGTTGCTAGGGCGTTGCTATGTGGTTGCTAGGTGGTTGCTAGGGTGTTCTGGGTGGTTGCTGGGTGGTTGCTAGGTGGTTGCTAGGGTGTTCTGGGTGGTTGCTAGGCGTTGCTAGGTGGTTGCTAGGTGGTTGCTAAGGTGTTCTGGGTGGTTGCTAGGGCGTTGCTAGGTGGTTGCTAGGGTGTTCTGGGTGGTTGCTAGGGCGTTGCTAGGTGGTTGCTAGGCAGTTGCCAAGGTATTCTGATAGGTTGCTATAGTGTTGCTAGTTGTCACATATGGTTACTATGTAGTGTTTATAGAGTTCTTAGTACGTTCTTAGGCTGATTTAACGCTTAGCTAATCACTATTAGCATGTAGCTATTCACTGCTAGCATGTGTAGCAAAGTGCCGTTTGCTAGCATGAGTCAAAAGACCCAACCCCGTGTCTCTATGATGTTCTGACGCAAAGATATAGGGGTTGATAAACGGTTGCTAGGGTACTCTGTTTGGTTGCTATGGAGTGGCTTGGGAACATCCCATAATGATATCATAAAAGCTCCTTGTCAGTATGAATGATATAAACCAACCCCCGTTCCTCTATGATTTTCTAATCCAGAGATATAGGTCTTGTTAAACTGTTGCTAGGGTACTCTGTTTGGTTGCTATGGAGTGGCTTGGCAGCATCCAATGACGATACAGCAAAAGCTCCTTGTCAGTATGAATGATATAAACCAACCCCCGTTCCTCTATGACATTCAGATGTGAAGATATACACTGTTGATTTGTGTTGCTAAGGTGCTTAATAACGGTTGCTAGGGCGTGGCTAGGACGTGTTGGAGGTGATTTGTGATTGGCGGTTGATGCCCCGAGTCAAACAAACCCACCCCATGTTTCTATGGCCTTCTATCCAAAGATATCCATTTGATCTCTTTCAATGGATGTCTATGGGATCAGTTGCTAGGGAGCTCTTAATGGTTGCTAGGGCGTGGCTTGACAGCATCACGATGATCCTGAGATAGTGATTGGTTGTCTGAGTAAGTTGAGCCCACCCCCTTGTCTCTGTGACTCTGTGAAGCAGAGCTATGGTCAATACAAAATCCTATGCAATTTACCATTGGAGGACAAAGCGCATGCGTTTGATGGGGCGTCCTCCCCATGTTAAGTCAATGGAAAAATTCGGGCCCCTCCTGCGCCCCAGGGTACAACACACCCCTTTGAGATGTGTGTTTTGAGAGATCCTGTCAGCCTCTCCAAATGTGGTAATTCACGAGTTTCTCCGAAATCCTCGCTCGGAGCTACGAGTGGTCAAACTTTGCCGTAATGTTAAGTCTATGCGATTTTTCGGGTGGATTTTCGCCCTTGGTGAAAATGCATAACCCGATCCCTTAGAAAAGATATAGCACACCATTCCCGAATAATCCATACGATTTGGCGCCTCATTCATGGGTGTGTGACAAACGGTGTGGGAGGAGAAGCGCGGCAAAGTTTTGTCCAGAAGGAAGAATAATAATAATAACTAGAATGTACATTTCCAGAAGAAAATGTGAGTGGTGCTTGCAGTGGCAAAACTCGGGGCCGGTCGTGCAAGTGACTGCAAAAAGCCCACCCCATGTCTGTCGATGTTGTGGAGCTGAGATATGGCTTATTCATGTGTTTGTACGGTTGCTAGGGTGGTCTAAATGGTTGCTAGGGTGTTCTGGATGGTTGCTAGGTGGTTGCTAAGGTGTTCTGGGTGGTTGCTAGGGCGTTGCTAGGTGGTTGCTAGGTGGTTGCTAAGGTGTTCTGGGTGGTTGCTAGGGCGTTGCTATGTGGTTGCTATGGTTGCTAGGGTGTTCTGGGTGGTTGCTGAGAAGGCGTTGCTAGGTGGTTGCTATTGGTTGCTAGGGTGTTCTGGGTGGTTGCTGAGGCGTTGCTAGTGGTTGCTAGGTGGTTGCTAAGGAGTGTTCTGGGTGGTTGCTAGAGCGTTGCTAGGTGGTTGCTAGGTGTTCTGGGTGGTTGCTAGAGGGCTAGTGCTAGGTGGTTGCTAGAGGTGGTTCTGGGTGGTTGCTAGGGCGTTGCTAGGTGGTTGCTAGGTGGTTGCTAAGGTGTTCTGGGTGGTTGCTGGGGCGTTGCTAGGTGGTTGCTAGGTGGTTGCTAAGGTGTTCTGGGTGGTTGCTAGGTGCGTTGCTGAGTGGTTGCTGGGTGGTTGCTGGCGTTGCTGGGTGGTTGCTAGGTGGTTGCTAAAGGTGCTGGGTGGTTGCTAGGCAGTTCTGGGTGGTTGCTGGGCGTTTGCTAGGTGTGTTGTAGGTGGTTGCTATGTTCTAGGTGGTTACTAGTTCTTAGTGTTGCTAGTTGCGTTGCTGTGGTGGTTGCGCTTAGCTATTGCTAAGTGTAGTTGCTGGTTTGCTAGTTATCGAAAGATGGTTGTTGCTAGATGTTCTATTAAACTATTGCTAAAATTTCTTGATAAGCGGTAGCAGAGATACTCTGTTGCAATAGCATGTGTAGCTACAGTGCTTGGTCAGTATGAGAGATATAAACCAACTCCATAATGATATGATGTGAAACCATGTGCAGATAGGTATGAAAGGTTATTCCAGAGATATAGGTTTTTTTAAACTGGAGATAAAGGTAGCTCTGTTATGTTGCTATTGGTATCTTGTCAGTATGAATGATATAAACCAACCCCATTCCTCTATGATTTTCTAATCCAGAGATATAGGTCTTGTTAAACTGTTGCTAGGGTACTCCGTTTGGTTGCTATGGAGTGGCTTGGCAGCATCCAATGTGATACAGCAAAAGCTCCTTGTCAGTATGAATGATATAAATCAACCCCCATTCCTCTATGACATTCAGATGTGAAGATATACACTGTTGATTTGGGTTGCTAAGGTGCTTAATAACGGTTGCTAGGGCGTGGCTAGGACGTGTTGGAGGTGATTTGTGATTGGCCGTTGATGCCCGAGTCAAACAAACCCACCCCCATGTTTCTATGACGCTTATATCCAAAGATATCCATTTGATCTCTTTCAATGGAAGTCTATGGGATCAGTTGCTAGGAGCTCTAAATGGTTGCTAGGGCGTGGCTTGACAGCATCACGATGATCCTGAGATAGTGATTGGTTGTCTGAGTAAATTGAGCCCACCCCTTGTCTCTGTGACCCTGTGAAGCAGAGCTATGGTCAATACAAAATCCCTATGCAATTTACCATTGGAGGACCAAAGCATGCGTTTGATGGGGCGTCCTCCCCATGTTAAGTCAATGGAAAAATTCGGGCCCCTCCTGCGCCCCAGGGGTACAACTTACACCCCTTTGAGATGTGTGTTTTGAGAGATCCTGTCAGCCTCTCCAAATGTGGTAATTCACGAGTTTCTCCGAAATCCTCGCTCGAGACTACAGTGGTCAAACTTTGCCGTAATGTTAAGTCTATGCGATTTTTCGGGTGGATTTTCGCCCTTCGGGCGAAAATCGCAACCCCGATCCCTTAGAAAAGATATAGCACACCATTCCCGAATAATCCGCACGATTTGACGCCTCATTCATGGGTGTGTGACAAACGGTGTGGGAGGAGAAGCGCGGCAAAGTTTTGTCCAGAAGGAAGAATAATAATAATAATAACTAGAATGTACATTTCCAGAAGAAAATGTGAGTGGTGCTTGCAGTGGCAAAACTCGGGGCCCGGTGGCTACTGTGATGCAAAAAATCCAAGCAACATGACTGTACGATGTTGTGGAGCTGAGATATGGCTTATTCATGTGTTTGTACGGTTGCTAGGGTACTCTGTTTGGTTGCTATGGAGTGGCTTGTGAGCATATTCCAAAGGCTCCTTGTCAGTATGAACGATATAAACCAACCCCCGTGTCTCTATGATGTTTTGACGCAGAGATATAGGTCTTGTTAAACTGTTGCTAGGGTACTCTGTTTGGTTGCTATGGAGTGGCTTGGGAGCATCCCATAATGATATTCCAAAAGCTCCTTGTCAGTATGAATGATATAAACCAACCCCCGTTCCTCTATGATTTTCTAATGCAGAGATATAGGTCTTGTTAAACTGTTGCTAGGGTACTCTGTTTGGTTGCTATGGAGTGGCTTGGCAGCATCCAATGACGATACAGCAAAAGCTCCTTGTCAGTATGAATGCTATAAACCAACCCCCGTTCCTCTATGACATTCAGATGTGAAGATATACACTGTTGATTTGGGTTGCTAAGGTGCTTAATAACGGTTGCTAGGGCGTGGCTAGGACGTGTTGGAGGTGATTTGTGATTGGCCGTTGATGCCCGAGTCAAACAAACCCACCCCCATGTTTCTACGCTTATATCCAAAGATATCCATTTGATCTCTTTCAATGGAAGTCTATGGGATCAGTTGCTAGGGAGCTCTAAATGGTTGCTAGGGCGTGGCTTGACAGCATCACGATGATCCTGAGATAGTGATTGGTTGTCTGAGTAAATTGAGCCCACCCCTTGTCTCTGTGACCCTGTGAAGCAGAGCTATGGTCAATACAAAATCCCTATGCAATTTACCATTGGAGGACAAAAGCATGCGTTTGATGGGACGTCCCTCCCCATGTTAAGTCTATGGGATTTTTCGATTTTTGGGAGCTCTAGCGCCCCTGGGGTACAACTTACACCCCATTGAGTTGTATGTCCTGACAGAGGCTGGCAGGCTCTTCACATTTCGTATAAGACATGAGTGGTCTACGAAATCGCTGCGTTGAGTTATGAGTGTTCAAACTTTTCGTAATTATAAGTCAATGGGACTTTTCGGCTACTTTTTAGCCTGGGCGAACCCACCCGATCCCTTAGAAAGATATAGCACACGATTCCCGATTGAGCCGCACGATTGGCGTCAATACATTTGTGGGTGTTTGACAAAAACTGTGGGAGGAGTAGCGCGGCAAAGTTTTGTCCAGAAGAATAATAATAATAATAAGTATGGAGAATAACAATAGTGATGCCTTGCTTACCAGCAAGCACCACTAATAATAATAATAATAATAAGTATGGTGGATAACAATAGTGATGCCTTGCTACATAAGCACCACTAACTAGAATGTACATTTCCAGAAGAAAATGTGAGTGGTGCTTGCAGTGGCAAAACTCGGGGCCCGGTCGTGCAAGTGACTGCAAAAAGCCCACCCCCATGTCTGTACGATGTTGTGGAGCTGAGATTTGGCTTGTTAATCTTGATATACTGTTGCTAGGGTACTTTATATGGTTGATAGGGTGTTCTTATTTAGTTTATTGAATGATATTGAAAGACTATTTGCCAGTCTGAGTCAAAAGAGCCCAACTCTGTGTTTTACAGTATTGTAGTATATTGTAGTATTTTCAATGGGAACTTATGGAGTTTATAATCTTTTTATTTTAGGGACTTTAATTCCACTTTTAGGAAATTGTAATATGTGTTAATTGTCATTGTCATAATTTTTAGTGAAAGTAAATACTTTTCTAATGAAATATGCGATGAGAAAAGCGATCTCTGCAAAAGGTGGATTCGAACCGGGTCATTAACGTCAAAACATACTTCTTTGAAGTCATAAGCTCTACCAACTACGCCACTGAAGACACGTTAAATTTTAATTGCAATAATAGGATAAAAAGAAAATATCTGCACATTATTTGCATCAAGGTGGATGACACAATTTATACAATTAATTTCACTGGATTATTACAATTAATGGCAGGAGGAATGTTTGGAAATGTAAACTGATATTTTGTAATGACATACATTTCATTAACATTACAGCAGCCAATCACAGCACCTGCTCAGCCTGCAAACATCCTTTATTGCTGTGAAATACCCCAATGCATGAAAATCACATACAAATCATATTCTATAGTAACTGCATATTTATTAGCTTCATTTGTCATAATTTTTTATCGAAAGTAAATACCTTTCCAATGAGATCTGTGATGCAAAAGGGAGAAAAGTGATCTCTGCAAAATGTTGATTCGAACCGAGTCAGTAGCGTCAAAACACTAACGGTCAGAGTCCATTGCGCTCATGACTACGCAACTTCAATGCAGTAAGTGACATTGGCACTGATAGGTATTGAAAAGAAAACCTTCACATTGGATGCGTTGGATTATTTTACTGGATTATTACATTTAATAGCAAAAGTAATGTTTGGAAATGTACATTTATATATATATATTTTTTTTTAATTAAACACATTTCAGCAGCCAATCACAGCACCTGCTCAGCATACAGACCTCCGTTATTGCTGTGAAAAACTTTTTTCAAAACATCAAAAATATTGCTCTCCTAATATGCTCCTTACCGTCATGTGTAGTCTATAATGAAACAGTTTGACAATATTAAGTAAGACTGTGATGCTTTCTTGTGCAGTGAACAGTCTATATGTACATATGGAAGTATATAAAAGTTATTTTACAGTGCCATCTGTCAATATACCTGGATCTCAGAAGTTCACAATGTATTCTTAAAGATAATCTGCAATTAAGGTTGGCAAATATACTATACAGCAGTTGATTCAAACCCAGAACACCATAACATATATATTTTTTTTCCTACCATCCCATTTGGAAAGAATATGTTTACAGGAAGAAATCACAGGAATGTATTATAGCTGATCTAAGGACGATAAACATTAAACTTCATGACTTCAGTAAAATAAGTAACAATTTCATTACCACGGCTGGTTTTTTGCCAGTTTATGAGAAATGCTTTATGTCATAGACGCTGATGGAATGTACAAGTATGCATGTCGGAAATGTATAATTTATTTTGCATGTAACAGTCACAAAAGACAAAACCAAGTAATTATATTTCAAATGTATTTTTATTTAATTAATGACCATTTGGATTGCTCTTAGTCTGGCTCCTCACCCTAAGAAAGCCAAAGCAGAGTGGCTTACTCTTACAGCCGTTTCACACTGCAAGCGTGAGCACATAAGCAGCGCATATTTTTGGGGCATACATGTTAAGCAATGAGTGCATTCACACCGGAGCAGGAGCAGTGCAGTGAGCAGGGTTTTACCAAGTCTATTTCAGCTGCGCTGCTGATGCTCAATTAAGCGGATAGTTCACCCGAAAATGAAAATTCTGTCATAATTTACTTGTGTGTGTGTGTGTACTCTGCTCCGTGTGTGTCGCGCTCTCTGCTCCGTGTGTGAGTTGCGCTCTCGGTTCTGTGTGTGAGTCAGGCTCTCTGTTCTGTGTGCGCTCTCTACCCCCTGTGTGTTGCGTTCTCTCCTCCGAGTGTGTGTGTGTGTGTGTCTCTCTGCTCCATGTGTGTCTTGCAATGTGGAACGGCTGTTAGGGATCACTGGAGCACAAGCCTTTCCACCAACGGCAAGGTGGCAATCCTTGGAAAGGACATTCACTCTCCATTCATTCTTTAACTAACACACTCACGCTCTCACTCACACACACACACACACACAAACAAACACACACACACACACATACACAGTATATAACTAACACATACACACTCACATGCACACAAGGAGACAAAAAAAGAGTTTAGTATTACACATTAACTAATAATAACTATACAAACCATAAATTAACGAAACATGCCAGTGACTGTAAATTTTGTATGATAAAATGAAAAAATAAATCATTAGACCTTACCAGTAGTATTGACATACTTTACCCCTGTGCTTCTATCTCTGCTTCTTCCCTCTTCAGCATTGTCCTCAATGCCATTAACACATTTGGTCCCGTCCTCTGGGCATGGAATTGATAAATGAATATTGGGATTACTAAAAACACAAGTACTAATACACTAAAATACAAATACAAGTAACGCACAAATAAACCTTACAGAAAGAAAGGAGCACACATGCTGGTGTCCAGCTTGTCATCTTCTTCTTAGACATTCTGACTTCAATTGTACGGTTTCTGAAAAACACAAAACTCAAAATTAGATTAAGATTTAACATTTTCCTCCAAATCTGGTTATGGTGTGCAGTAGTACAGTGACTGAACAGAGATCTTTAAATACTTAGCTTTAGATGGTTTATTGCACACTCATATCCGTCGCAGACAGCACTGCTATCCTCCAAATTCTTCCTGCACATATCAACAATAGAATAAAAGTGGACTGCATAATACACATCCAGTACAGATTGAACATAAATTCAACTCAAAACTTATATTATAAGGTCAAAACAAATACATTACATCAGTTTCTTACTACGTCTCGCCTACCTTTACCTTTACCTGCCACTGTTGCTCTCACTGTCTATGTCCTGCCTGCCACACTACTCCTCACCGCGCCTGCTGCTGCCTTCACTGTCCAGTGTCCTCCTGGAGCTGCTTACGCCCTTCCTGCTGCTGAGGCTAACTACTTGGTAGCTCAGTTTCATAAGATGTCATTACCGCATACCCACGCACCGCAACGCACCATACGTGCCAACCATCTAACCGCGACACAACCATACGCCCCATGGTTCCTAAAACAACACAATCATACGAGCCAACCCATAGGACTAAGGCTGTTTTAGCCCCACATGTTGTCGTTAATGCAGATTCAGTGGCCTATGGTTACGATCTTGTGTGTTTCGTAACCGATAATACCCATCTATCAAAACTCATCGACGCAAAATACAGTACACGGATTATGATAACTATGGTAACTATTTAAGACACCCGCCTGAAGGCACAACCGGATGAGAAATGTAGAGGTGATCCAGAAGAGTGTGCTTTCTCGTCGTTGCTGTGGTGATCAGTTGCGTGTATCCTCTTGACTGAAATAATCCCAGAACAGCTTTTTTCCCTGTACCTAGGAGGTCCTCGTTGAAGTCGCCACAGACAATGACGGGATGTTTTTCCGCTATGTCCAAATAATCCAGCAGACTCGCCACGCTCTTTAGGAAGTCTTCAAATGCGCATCGCGGTGGCCTGTACACTACAGCAATTCTCAGCTGGATCGGACTATCCACTTTGATGACGACAAACTCCAGATCGGTCACATTCTGTATAAATTGCCTAGGCTGAGCTGAAATATGCTCTTTACAAAATATGACGACTCCACCTCCATCTTTGTTTGCAATTTCTTGTTGAGTAGAGTATGAGACATGCCTATTGCGCATAAATGCGTTGTATCCTTGCAATTGGAGATGGGGTGAAATAATCGATCCGCTCAAGTGAGTTTCCGTCATGCAAAGAATGTCTGACAACAACAGCTCATGATGACATCTGATGTCTTCGGCGTGGGATGCCAATCCTTCCGTGTTATGATGGATGATTTTAAATGTTTGATCCACGCTGGTTTCTAACCTGCCGCAAAGTGGCATTACTCCATCAAACGACGCCTCGCCATATTCCGCAACGAGGCCGTGACCGTAGAATCGGGCGTAAATCTTCTTTTCACTGAAGTCCGTGATGTGTAGTCCACGGAGCGAGGTCGCCCTGCTGAGGGCAACGAGGCCATTCCCGCTCGAAAATCTTCTTCAGTGACACTACGGCATCCTGCATGGTCATGCCCTGAACTTTGTGAGCCGTGCAGGCGAGGCCAACTTGATGGGGAACTGGCGACGAACTGCTCCTTCCTCAGACTTTCTTCGACCTCTCGATGTAGACCAAGTCGCTGCCTTCACCTCGCACCCTTCTGCGGTGATTCTTGCCTGCGCTTTGGATTGTCCAGCTGAAGTCCAAGCATCTGGACGGTGTCGATTCCATCTTTTATCTTACTGACAATATGTGAAATCTTGCCAAAACATCCGCTGACGATTCCGCCTCTTCAACGCCCAGGTTCCTGGTCACCATTATGCGACTCCCAACGCAATTTGAATGGTGTCGAGCAAGTCGCCCTTTTTCCGACGACAGGCTTGTTTTGTCTCTTCATCCCTCCTGTCCTCGGTCTTTCCTGTAGTCTTCGGCATTGATGGTTGTGATGCCAGTGTGAAGAGCGTGGATTGTTTGGGTGTTGTGGCTGTGGACTTCCTTGTTGGTGGCAAATATGTGCAGTGCAGTACACGGGCAGTCTTTGGGGTCCTTCACAGCCTGGAGTAACAGTGCTCTATCCGCTTGACTAAGATCGCCGGTCTTTTGCTTAACTCAGAGCGGTTTAAAAGCTGGGCAAAAGCAAGGTCCTCTTTCTGACGCATGATCTCTGAGAGGGTAATCATTTGAAAATGGTCTTTCCAAAAGTCCAAAACATCCTCTTCATACACGCACAGTGGTTTGGCTTTACCCAGAGGTGGCAGTTGGTAAAAGTCACCCACTGTAGTACAGAGATTCCACCGAAAGGTTTCTTGCTGCCTTTGAGTTGCTGAAATCTCCAATTTATGTAGGCGAAAAGATCCTTTGATATCATGGAGATTTCATCAATGATTAGAATCTCGACGCCACGAATGTAGCTCGCAGCTCATCTAGGCATTTCCAAGTCCTTGATACGGCGGCTTCAAGTTCCTCGGAAGCTTTAAAATGGAATGCAGCGCTTTGCGGAAATATTGAACGCTGCCGCTCCAGTAAACGCACTCAAGAGCACTGTAGGCACGGAGAGATCCCCTTCCACTTGGAGTCGAGGCAGTTGTCGAGAATTTTGACGCCTGTAGATGCACTTGATGACGGTGATTTGCCACAACCGCACCACCTGATACGGCGTAGTAAAACGGCTCTGGATTATGACCCCACACACGCTTCTGACACCACTGGCAGACAGTGTAGAAAATGGCTGCCCGCGCCTCGCTGAGACTTCAAACAACTTCCTAGCAAATTCAACACTCATCTGGGGTTCCTCTACTCGTGGTACAACTCCATCTCCGTGTTCAAGAATTTGATATTCTGGAACATCGTCTTGTACAACGTTCTCGTCATCAGGATCGATGTCTTCTCGTTCCGCAACGCACTCCAAGCGATCGACTTCGATTTCAGGTGCAAAAGCGTCCACGCGCTCTCAGACGGTCCTTGCTGTTGCAGCTGATCGAATGCCTTCTCCACTTCTTCGCTGTGTTTCTCAAACTTGTCTTGGTGTGCTTGCACTATGGCACCTAACAGGCATCAGGAGACCCGGTGCGGAAGCTCCACATATGCACTAGTGTAAAACTGCTCATAAGTTGGAAATTTATGAGGTTTTAACTGTTCGTTGGAACGATGGGGTAAATAAAGCTTTACTAGTCTACTGTAAAATTGTTCTGCTTGTTTTTCTTTCAAAAGCGCCAGATACCTAATAAACCGCAGCCTTACCGACGGTTCTTTTCTGGAAATATCCCATACCGCTGAGCAGCCGTGAACATTCTTGCCTTTGGTTTGCTGACCGCATACACGGCGCGGCATTCAAGCAAAATCTGCCAGACACATCCTTTCAAACTCTCGGGTTTGAGGCCTTGCTCTGTATTTATCGATGATCCCTGACATCCAGACGTCCTCTGAATCGGGATCTTTATTTAATAGGGCGCTAAGGGGGAGACTCATCTTGAGCGCGTTGTCGTCGGTCGGTATAAACACAACGCTCGCGGAACACTTCTTCAACGGTAAGCTGCATGTTCGCGCCACAGACTCCTGAGCGCTTACTTGCCTGGCGTTTGAGTACGCCTGCATTATGTGCTTCATCTCGCCCTCCTCGTTGACGCATTTTCGCGCACACCCTTGATTACGTTTTTTAACAAGTCGCCCATTTCGTGCTCCGGCTTGGAAATGTACGACAACATGTACATGATGCAGCTAAAAGCATCAAGAACAAACTGAATGTCCATGTTACGCCCACGCCTCAACAAATCGGAATTGTAACCGCTTCACCCAAGACTCCTTGGGATCGCGCTAAGCAAAATCACATTGGAAGTGGATAATGCTTCGACGGAGTTAGTGTAATCATCGACGGTCATCTTACACTTTGTCAGTAGCTCTGACAAGCTGTTAAAGGAGGCTTGGGGATCATTTAACAAATCCCACACCGCTTGAGTTTTGTTCGCGCGCCGCCATCGCTTTTTGAGCAGCCTCCCGTCTCGCCGCCCTCTTTCTCTCGTCTCTTTGTTTTTGCTCATCTACAGGGTTCTGTGGTTGGGGACGAGCGATACTGCTTTTAGACATGCAGCTTCCCGATGAAGAAGCCTCGGTGTCATCCTCTTCTTCAGGACGCTGCGGTCGCGACGAGTTATCGTGGTGCTAGTCACCGTAGCTTAGGGAACCCAAATCGACACAATAAATTACCTTTTTTACACGACTTGGAGTGGTTCCTGCTATGAAGCTGAACTTCAGTGACGATTCGATGAAGCTCAGGATCAGCGTCGGAATCGGGCAACCGGCAGGTTATATAGCGGTCGATAAAATCGCAAACTTCTTTATCTTGATCATTTTCAAACTCTGGTGCATCCTTTACCCAAACGAGAAGATGAATGTGTGGGCTACCTCTAGCTTGAAACTCAACCCTGTAAAAGTAATCTTCGACTTTACCGATGGGTTGGGCAGGCGACAAGAGCAGATGTGTCATTAGTGGCCCACGCTGCTTTTTCAAACATGCGCATGACCGTGACAGGGTTGCTTCGAGGACTTCACATTTCGCCGCCCAGTCGAGCTCTGAAAAGTCAATCTGTTCACCTTGCTGGGCCTTGATCGCCGTTATGACTTCAGGCCATCGATTTCGCCGCGCTGAAAGTGCAAAAACGTAGGGGTCCCTAACTGTCTGATCATAGCCTGCAGATCTCTCAAAGTTTTTTCCCAGTAAGCTGGAGAACCTCTCAGCGGTTGCATGAACCGTGTGGCGTCTTTGTTATGTACCAATCGCTCGATCTCACGGTTATCCTGAAGCAGCTTGTTGGAAATTCTTCTGCCATCTCTCGAACCGGCTTACCTTTTCGCAACTGGATGGACATGCTATTTCTAGCCAGTTGCGTTTCTGTCACAAACTGTGCGAAGAAAAGGTAACTCTGATCTTTGGCGAAACGCGTATCCACGCAGAACAACCTTGCGTTGAAATACATGCTGGGAGATATGGATACTTGTCTCGCCTCATCGATTGTGTTCTGTCCAGTTGGGAATTGAACAGGGAACGCCATGGCTTCCAGCTTTGGGATCTTGAAAACCCTACAGGCTTTTTGTCCTTGCGCAGGCGCGATGCTAAATATTCCCTCGCCGTACGACAGGATCTCTTGCGCAATGTCAGGCGGCTGCATACACGTGTCTAATGTGAGACCTGGCCGGAGGTCATCCTTTTCTTCGACACTAATCTGTTGCGCGTCCTGCTCAGAAACAGCAACATCTTGCTGCTCCTCTGCGTCCTCATTTTCCTCATCCAAGTCAAATATTGCCGATTCTCTTATGGAGATGTCCCTGTATTCCGAATGCATAGCTTTCAGCGTGGCTAAAGCTGCAAGCACATTATGCATGTTGACGGTGAGAAAGTGCTGGTAGCCTTTAAATTTAATGTGTCTCTTCAACTTGACCTGCAGTAGCTGGGACTCACTACTGGGTCTCGGGAGAGAGTTGACCGTCTTCTCCACTTCAGAGGGCACACACACAACAGCACCATGCACTGCTCTCTGTCTTCCTTTCGGTAACGCGACTATTTTTGCAAATGGTAAAATTTTTGCGACGAGCTGACGTTCAAGGACATTCAATTCAGCCAATTCCGCAGGGATAGGTGGCAATTCAAGTCGGTTGGCTGCTGCGATCGAAGACATGTGGCCTCTTTTAAGATGGCTGTCACACGTGTGGCAAATCCACTCCTTTCTTCTCTCTTGTGGAACTACACAAGGACTTGAGCAGGCACGATCACAGGCATGGACATACTTCCCAGTTAAGCAAGACATGGCAACATGAACGTTTTTGCCATAACTCGTTCTGTTACAGACCTTGACTTGATCTGGAAACAGGGCTCTGTGACAGACGGTGCAGACATGTGTTGGCCATGCTGAATCCTGCATCGAATGCATTAATGGCACTCTCCATCGCTTTGCCAACCAAAGGCTGGGGTGTTTCCTGGCTGAAGCGGATGTATGGTTTGTATTTCCTTTTAATCCTGAGTGCGCATTGCAACCGATGAAGGATGTGATATGAAGCATCACCAACACATTTCTGCCTTGCGCAGGGTACATCGCAGGATGTGATGTGCTCTGAACTCTGGGTCACCTGCATATCTCCTCGCCATGTACTCTTTCATGTTCCTTTGGAATAGAGTATCTGTGCTATACCGCCTAATCATGTAATCTTTCATTTTATTCTGAAAAGAGTATCTGAGTTATACCGCCTAACCATGTACTGTTTCATCTTATCTGAAGAGAACATCTGTTATACCGCCTAACCATGTAATTTTCATCTTACTTCTGAAAAAGAGTATCTGAGTTATACGCTAACCATATAATCTTTCATCTTCTTCGGAAGACCGTGTCCGTGCTGTACCGACTCACTATGTACTCTTTCTTTTGTTTCTGAAAAAAGGATCTGATTATACTTTATCCTAAAGGCATCCTTTTTCTTTTGTTGGTGCTGCAAAGAAGTGACATACCTCTGTCTCTCATAATCACTTTTTTATGTTTTCTATAAGAGATGAAGTTGTGTCCTTTATTAAGTTCTCTAGCTTGTTTTGACATTTTAAAGTTTTACGGATTTCTTTTGTCTCCTATGCTTATTTCTTTTATCTATAATGTTCTGATTTTTAGCTCCAACATTTGTTTCTGGGTTTGGTAAAGCTGAAATGACTTGTGATGCCTGTTCACAAACAGATGGTGAAGGCAGTTGGCCAGACTGTTGCTCTGTTTCAATGACACAGGCATGAATTCATAGGTCGCTTCATCACCACGATCCTGGAAGAGCTTGAGGAGTCTGTCAATCATGTCACTCAGGTGGGCAAAAGTTAACATGACAGCAGTTCCAGCACCGTAGGATGGGGCAAGCCTTCAGCAGTTCTTGAGTGCGAATCAAAGAATCCATACCTTCCACATCTGTCCCTGAACACAGCAATGCACTCCGAGCAACGATGAGCAGTGCATGGCTGACATCTGTTGTGAGGCACTGCAGTCTTTCAGTGAGAGGAATCCACCACCCTTCCATGTCAGGGGTCCCTCTGGCTCGTAGGTATCCCATCGTCACTTCCAGACTTCTGTACCTGGTGTGTCGGTTAAATGATGACACACTCACCGCACTTCCTCCATAGTTAGATGATCCTGATGAAATCTCCCTTCAGCAATAAGCTGCATTTTAACGGTGACGTACAACGCATCCCCCGACTCTAAGACTCTATCGAGGTCCAACATCTTAAACTGAATCGCTTCACTCTGGTTGGCTAAGAATGTTAATGCGACACACGTGCACTGATGATTCCTGGAGAATAAATCATACCTAACATCGTTCTGACAATGCGACGCCTGCACAGACAACACCCTGGGTGCACTATCCACAAACGGTCTACCGAAAACTGAGCAACAGCAGCGCGGTGCTTGCCTGTTCAACCTGTAAATAAATAATTCATGAAATTAGGCTGATGATCAAAATGAGTGTTATAGAATCTGTTAAATTGCACTCAATAGTGTTTAGGACAAATACATTTTTGCTAAACAGTTTTCAGAATGTATTATCTTTACAACAAAGTAAAGATAATACATTCATATATATCAGGTGTGCACAAAAGACAAGTGAACATCACTGATCAATATTTTCTTTATAATATTTTCTTGGCAGTCAGAACATCATGTGTGAGTGAGTGAGTGAGTGAGTGAGTGAGTGAGTGAGTGAGTGAGTGAGTGAGTGAGTGAGTGTGGTGAGTGAGTGAGTGAGTGAGTGAGAGTGAGTGTGTGAGTGAGTGTATGTGTGAGTGAGTGAGTGAGTGAGTGAGTGAGTGAGTGAGTGAGTGAGTGAGTGAGTGAGTGAGTGAGTGAGTGAGTGAGTGAGTGAGTGAGTGAGTGAGTTTAGGGGCAGTGTAGGGGATAGAATGTACATCTATGAAGAGTCCCCACAAAGATAGTGAACCAGACATGTGTGTGTGTGTGTGTGTGTGTGTGAGATGAATGTGAGTAAGTGTGTGTGTGTGAGTGTGTGTGTGAGTGTGTGAGTGTGTGTGTGTGTGAGTGAATGTGTGTGTCTGTGATTGAATATGTATGTGTGTGTGTGTGTGTGTGTGAGAGAGAGAGTGACTGAATGTGTGAGATGAATGTGAGTGTGTGTCTTTGATTGAATGTGTGTGTGTGTGTGTGTCAATGTGAATGAGAGTGTGCGTGTGAGAATGTATATGAGTGTAAGAAAGTGTGAGTGAGTGAGTGAGTGAGTGAGTGAGTGAGTGAGTGAGTGAGTGAGAGTGTGTGCGTGTGCGAGTGAGTGTAATTGAGTGTGTCTGGTTATGTAATTGATGAACTGATCGTTAATTTAAATGATGAGTGACCATGGAAATGTGTATAGTAACATCCAATAGTACCTTGTTAGTCGTGGAGGGTTGATCCTTCAGGTCCTCCTTTTGCCGACGCAGCTGTTGAGCCTGAGATCTCTTTCCTTTCCGCGGCATCCTTTAAAATATAACAAGAAATAAAAAGAATTGAGTCAAAAAATGTATCTGATTAACTCAGTAATTTGACTGAACTAACTATTAAAAGTACAGAGTTTACTTTCAAGTCTCAAGTCATCAAAGTAACCATTTATTTATTTTTAACCCTCAAAAGTAATGCATAATGAAATACACTTTATTAGTCAAAATTGATTTTAACAGGACATCCTCACTTTCATAGGGACTTACTTTGAAAGTTATCCCGATGTAACAGCTGATGAACCTGAAAAGATAAAACCTGCAGTACTCTCAGATAGAAAAAAACAGTTAAACAGCAATGAAAGAGACACTGTGTATTTTTGAAGGTTTTTTGTTTTGTTTTTAAGAAAAGAACAATAAAAGTATAGAAAAATGAACTGCTCTCTGTATTTAGAGTGTAGAACAAGGATAACCAGGAAAATAAGTAGTTAAGATAGAAAATAAAAAAAATTAAAACAACTATATGTCTATTAAAATATGGAAAATAAACTGCTCTATTTAAATAATGCTGGATATAGAAAAACTACAATAACAGCCTTAATATGTATTTTTTCCTTAAATGTTTTATGGAAAAAGCACTAAGAACAAAAATTAACTGCTCTCGTGGAAAACAGCAAAACACAAGGAACCTGAAAAGAAGCACAGAAACAGACATATTAGGTCACAGCAACTATGGTGATGTGATGAAAATGTCATAATACTTCAAGAAACCACATGAAACCATATTAATACTGACCAAGGAGTGCAGCAGAAGATGCAGGTCGTGCTCAGATCAGTCAGTCTGAAAAAAACAACAACAATGACAACATAATGAAAACTATGCATAACTTCTCAGCATGTTAAATATTAATTATATATTTTATCTATATAGAATATAATGTAGAAGCTGTAAGCATGCAGCTTAAAGTCTGTGATGGACTGGCCATCTATCCAGGTTTACAACAAGTAACTGTGGGATAAGCTTCATCATCTCTATTTAGGACAAGTGGTTTGGAGAAGGGATGGCTGAACATGGTCTTAATAATTTATGGTATAAACTATAATGATTTCCTTGTCAACCAGTCAAATCTGAAGCTTTTTGTGGACATGTCACTAATTGAAGTCTTACCTCAAAGGGTAGGTTTGTGAAACAATATTCTGAAACAGATAAAGAAGTGTGTCATAGAACTGAACACCACACTCACAACTCCTGTAATGTTAACTTCAAATCGCAAACATTGATAATAACACTTGGAAAAAAACTGAAAAACATTTATGCTGTAAAGTGTCTCCGCTGTTCCTTATTCCATTTCTAAAACACTTGCATATTTAAATGTATAAATACATTTTATGTAATTGTAATATAATAAAATAAAAACACTGAATTATCTTGAATTGATAATAATTATTGGACAAATATTATTTAGTATAATAAAATATATCCTAAATATTACTGAACTAAATTATAGTGATTTTTTTAATTGTATAGATAAACGTTATGCTTAAGAATAGTACAAGAAAAACAGTCCCCAAAATAAAATGTTGCTGTGAATGTTGTCAACGTAGTAATCAATGCTATGAATTACTACTAGGAAAATCAAAATGGCTGTGTGTATAACGTTAGCGAGTCTGCTGTTTTTCTGAGTGACAGCACGAGAAACACGTGATTGTGTGGCGCGAAATATAAAACTATCGCGACTCTCTCGAGTAATAAATAAAATAAAAAACTCCCATTATGTTAAATAAAGCTGTCTACACTGCACAATTAATAACATACACCATATTTGCACAAACATCATGTTAATGATAGAATTCTGTCAGTCAGGGAGGCCTCACCGGATTTCTTCACCGGTGACTAGTGTAACGGACAATGCGTTTCAAAACTCACCATAAACGCGTGTGATTGGTTATACAACGCTCAACGCTCGACAAGAACCGATGTAAAAGCAGCAATCGACGCTTCTCATCGTAATATCAACATTCTAACAAACGGCAAAAGTACCAATTACACTATTAACTTGTACATTATCACTACCATCATGGATTCTGCAGCTTAAACTACGCACCAAAATGTTAGCTTACACCTCAGAAATGACTGGAAGCTAAACAACCAATGGATATATTCATCAAACACACAAAATGTGATTTTACGTTTTACACACAAAGATAGAAATGACGATGGCTAGCTGTAGACATTTCTTGTACACATTACATCTTTACAGAGATAAAAGTACCTTCAATGTCAACAAAAACTATATGCCATATTACAACACAAATGATAGTGCATACATTTTATTTGAATTAAGAGCTACATGTGTCATTACAAGGCTTTATAAAGCAGCATAACTGACGACAGCCGTCTCACTTACCTCAAGAGAATAGAGTGGGACGATCGTCACTAACTGCTGCAGGTCGTAGATTTCAGCAGCCAATCAGAAGTGAGGTTTGATTGTACGACCAATAAAATCACAGCTTGGCTTTGGGTCATTTTCACAGAAGTTTGCAATGAGGATTTAAAGCAGTAGAGCACAATAATAATGTTATATAAATCAGAAATCATAGCAATAATGTTACATACATTATTTTATACTGGCATATTTTATTAAAAATGAATTAAACTTACTTAGGGAGTTTTGTTTCTTACTTTTTTGCCTTTGGAATTTGCCTTTTTTGCACTCCCATTTAATTTTACTTTTGTAGAAGTTCTCCCTGCTACACTTAGATTAACCAGGAAATCCTCACACTCTTATTAATATAAACGGTGCATGTATGTATAAAAATGTAATACTCTTGTCAATCAATAATGAAGCAAACATATATGAGATCCCTGATTAATAAACCATTTCATACCCATGTACAATAATAACAATACAAGATGTTCTAGTTGGTTGCTATGGTGTTCTGGGTGGTTTCTATGGTGTTCTGGGTGGTTGCAAGGATGTTGCCAGGCAGCATGTTACTGGCATTATGTTAACACGATTAGCATAATGCTAGCATGATGATAACACAATTAACATTATGTTAGCATGATGTTAACACAATTATACAGGTTATTATTATGCTAACATGATTAGCTAGTAGTTAACATGATTAGCTAGCACTAATAGCATGTTGTTAACATAATGATAACACAATTAACATTTTGCTAGCATGATGTTAACACAATTAGGATGTTGTTAGCATGTAATCAACATTATTAGCATTTAGTTAACATGATTAGTTAACATGTTGTTAACATGTTGTTAACATGTTGTTAACATTACGCTAATACAATTAGCATTTTTCTAGATGTACAATGTTGACACATTATGACTTGTTTGTATCATGTTATAACACTAAGCTTATCACTATTAGCATGTAGCTATTCACTGTTAGCATATGTAGCATGTACTGTTTGCTACCATGAGTCTAAGGACCCAACCCCCATGCAGTTGTTAAGGTATTAAGGTGTTCTGGGTGGTTGCTAGGGCATTGCGTTGCAGTTGCTAGGTGGTTGCTAAGTTGTTCTGGGTGGTTGCTAGGGCGTTGCTATGCGGTTGCTATGGTGTTCTGGGTGGTTGCTAGGGCGTTGCTATGTGTTTGCTAGGTGGTTGCTAAGGTGTTCTGGGTGGTTGCTAGGGCGTTGCTAGGCGGTTGCTAGGTGGTTGCTAGGGTGTTCTGGGTGGTTGCTAGGGCGTTGCTATGTGTTTGCTAGGTGGTTGCTAAGGTATTCTGGGTGGTTGCTAGGGCGTTGCTATGCGGTCGCCAGGTGGTTGCTAAGGTGTTCTAGGTGGTTGCTAGGGCGTTGCTAGGTGGTTGCTAAGGTGTTCTGGGTGGTTGCTAGGGCGTTGCTGCGCGGTCGCTAGGTGGTTGCTATGGTGTTCTGGGTGGTTGCTAGGGCGTTGCTATGTGTTTGCTAGGTGGTTGCTAAGGTGTTCTGGGTGGTTGCTAGGGCGTTGCTATGCGGTTGCTAGGTGGTTGCTATGGTATTCTGGGTGGTTGCTAGGGCGTTGCTATGTGTTTGCTAGGTGGTTGCTAAGGTGTTCTGGGTGGTTGCTAGGGCGTTGCTATGCGGTCGCTAGGTGGTTGCTAAGGTGTTCTAGGTGGTTGCTAGGGCGTTGCTAGGTGGTTGCTAAGGTGTTCTGGGTGGTTGCTAGGGCGTTGCTATGTGGTTGCTAGGTGGTTGATAGGGTGTTCTGGGTGGTTGCTATGCGGTTGCTAGGTGGTTGCTAAGGTGTTCTGGGTGGTTGCTAGGGCGTTGCTAGGTGGTTGCTATGGTGTTCTGGGTGGTTGCTAGGGCGTTGCTATGCAGTTGGTAGGTGGTTGCTAAGGTGTTCTGGGTGGTTGCTAGGCAGTTGCCAAGGTATTCTGATAGGTTGCTATGGTGTTGCTAGTTGTCACAGATGGTTACTATGTAGTGTTTATAGAGTTCTTAGTACGTTCTTAGCCTGATGTAACGCTTAGCTAATCACTATTAGCATGTAGCTATTCACTGCTAGCATGTGTAGCAAAGTGCCGTTTGCTAGCATGAGTCAAAAGACCCAACCCCCATGTCTCTATGATGTTCTGACGCAGAGATATAGTGGTTGATAAACGGTTGCTAGGGTACTCTGTTTGGTTGCTATGGAGTGGCTTGTGAGCATATTCCAAAAGCTCCTTGTCAGTATGAATGATATAAACCAACTCCCATGTCTCTATGATGTTCTAATGCAGAGATATAGGTCTTGTTAAACTGTTGCTAGGGTACACTGTTTGGTTGCTATGGAGTGGCTTGGGAGCTGCCAATGACAATACAGCAAAAGCTCCTTGTCAGTATGAATGATATAAATCAACCCCCGTTCCTCTATGACATTCAGATGTGAAGATATACACTGTTGATTTGGGTTGCTAAGGTGCTTAATAACGGTTGCTAGGGCGTGGCTAGGACGTGTTGAAGGTGATTTGTGATTGGCTGTTGATGCGCCGAGTCAAACAAACCCACCCTCATGTTTCTATGACACTTCTATCCAAAGATATCCATTTGATCTCTTTCAATGGAAGTCTATGGGATCAGTTGCTAGGGAGCTCTAAACGGTTGCTAGGGCGTGGCTTGACAGCATCACGATGATCCTGAGATAGTGATTGGTTGCCTGAGTAAATTGAGCCCACCCCCTTGTCTCTGTGACACTGTGAAGCAGAGCTATGGTCAATACAAAATCCCTATGCAATTTACCATTGGAGGACAAACGCATGCGTTTGATGGGACGTCCCTCCCCATGTTAAGTCTATGGGATTTTTTTCGATTTTTGGGGAGCTCTAGCGCCCCTGGGGTACAACTTACACACCATTGAGTTGTATGTCCTGACAGAGGCTGGCAGGCTCTCACATTGTATAAGACATGAGTGGTTCTGAAATCCTGCTCGGAGTTATGAGTGGTTCAAACTTTCGTAATTATAAGTCAATGGGACTTTTTGGCTACTTTTTCGCCCTGGGGCGAACCCAATCGATCCCTTAGAAAAGATATAGCACACCATTCCCGAATAATGAGCCGCACGATTTGGCGTCAATACATTTGTGGGGTGTTTGACAAAAACTGTGGGAGGAGAAGCGCGGCAAAGTTTTGTCAGAAGAATAATAATAATAACTAGAATGTACATTTCCAGAAGAAAATGTGAGTGGTGCTTGCAGTGGCAAAACTCGGGGCCCGGTGGCTACTGTGATGCAAAAAATCCAAGCAACATGACTGTATGATGTTGTGGAGCTGAGATATGGCTAATTCATGTGTTTGTACGGTTGCTAGGGTACTCTGTTTGGTTGCTATGGAGTGGCTTGTGAGCATATTCCAAAGGCTCCTTGTCAGTATGAATGATATAAACCAACCCCCATGTCCCTATGATGTTCTGATGCAGAGATACATGTCTTGATAAACTGTTGCTAGGGTACTCTGTTTGGTTGCTATGGAGTGGCTTGGCAGCTGCCAATGACGATACAGCAAAAGCTCCTTGTCAGTATGAATGATATAAACCAACCCCCGTTCCTCTATGACATTCAGATGTGAAGATATACACTGTTGATTTGGGTTGCTAAGGTGCTTAATAACGGTTGCTAGGGCGTGGCTAGGACGTGTTGAAGGTGATTTGTGATTGGCTGTTGATGCCCCGAGTCAAACAAACCCACCCCCATGTTTCTATGACGCTTATATCCAAAGATATCCATTTGATCTCTTTCAATGGAAGTCTATGGGATCAGTTGCTAGGGAGCTCTAAACGGTTGCTAGGGCGTGGCTTGACAGCATCACGATGATCCTGAGATAGTGATTGGTTGTCTGAGTAAGTTGAGCCCACCCCCTTGTCTCTGTGACCCTGTGAAGCAGAGCTATGGTCAATACAAAATCCCTATGCAATTTACCATTGGAGGACAAACGCATGCGTTTGATGGGACGTCCCTCCCCATGTTAAGTCTATGGGATTTTTTTCGATTTTTGGGGAGCTCTAGCGCCCCTGGGGTACAACTTACACCCCATTGAGTTGTATGTCCTGACAGAGGCTGGCAGGCTCTTCACATTTCGTATAAGACATGAGTGGTTACGAAATCGTCGTTCGGAGTTATGAGTGTTCAAACTTTTCGTAATTATAAGTCAATGGGACTTTTCGGCTACTTTTTCGCCCCTGGGGCGAACCCCGTACCCCCGATCCCTTAGAAAAGATATAGCACACGATTCCCGATTGAGCCGCGATTTAGTCAATACATTTGTGGGGTGTTTGACAAAAACTGTGGGAGGAGTAGCGCGGCAAAGTTTTGTCCAGAAGAATAATAATAATAATAATAAGTATGGAGAATAACAATAGTGATGCCTTGCTTACCAGCAAGCACCACTAATAATAAGTATGGTGGATAACAATAGTGATGCCTTGCTTACCAGCAAGCACCACTAATAATAAGTATGGTGGATAACAATAGTGATGCCTTGCTTACCAGCAAGCACCACTAATAATAAGTATGCACAATAACAATAGTGATGCCTTGCTTACCAGCAAGCACCACTAACTAGAATGTACATTTCCAGAAGAAAATGTGAGTGGTGCTTGCAGTGGCAAAACTCGGGCCCGGCCGTGCAAGTGACTGCAAAAGCCCACCCCCATGTCTGTACGATGTTGTGGAGCTGAGATATGGCTTATTCATGTGTTTGTTTGCTAGGTTGCTAGGGTGGTCTAAATGGTTGCTATGGTGTGGCTATAGGGTTTATGGGGTAATATGTAAAGACTGTTTGCCAGTCTGAGTCAAAAGAGCCCAACTCTGTATGTGTACAACGCTCTGGTGCTGAGATACGGCTTGTTAATGTTGATATACGGTTGCTAGGGTGCTGTAACAGGTTGCTATGGCGTGTCTAGGAAGTTTTGATGTCACTACTTATTGTCTGCTTGATAGGCCGAGTCGAAAGAGCCCAGCCTCGAGTCTCTACGACCTTCTGATCCGAATATATGATCTCACACATTATTGCCAATGTTAAGTCTATGGGACTTTTTCAAACGCGATTTTTTCCGCCAAAAACGAAAACCGTTTGCCCGATCGCTTAGAAAAGACATAGCACACCTCTCCTCAATAAGTCGGTCGATTCGACACCTCATTCATGTGTCTGTGACAAACGGTGCCGGAGGAGTAGCGTGCCAAAGTTTTAGAAAAGTAGAATAGTAATCACAACACTAGAATGTACATTTCCAGAAGAAAATGTGAGTGGTGCTTGCAGTGGCAAAACTCGGGGCCCGGTCGTGCAAGTGACTGCAAAAAGCCCACCCCCATGTCTGTACGATGTTGTGGAGCTGAGATATGGCTTATTCATGTGTTTGTACGGTTGCTAGGGTGGTCTAAATGGTTGCTAGGGTGTTCTGGATGGTTGCTAGGCGGTTGCTAGGATGTTCTGAGTGGTTGCTAGGGCGTTGCTATGCGGTTGCTAGGTGGTTGCTAGGGTGTTCTGGGTGGTTGCTAGGGCGTTGCTAGGTGGTTGCTAGGTGGTTGCTAAGGTGTTCTGGGTGGTTGCTAGGGCGTTGCTATGCGGTTGCTAGGTGGTTGCTAGGGTGTTCTGGGTGGTTGCTAGGGCGTTGCTAGGTGGTTGCTAGGGTGTTCTGGGTGGTTGCTAGGGCGTTGCTAGGTGGTTGCTAGGTGGTTGCTAGGTGGTTGCTAAGGTGTTCTGGGTGGTTGCTAGGGCGTTGCTATGCAGTTGCTAGGTGGTTGCTAAGGTGTTCTGGGTGGTTGCTAGGGCGTTGCTAGGTGGTTGCTAGGGTGTTCTGGGTGGTTGCTGGGCGTTGCTAGGTGGTTGCTAGGTGGTTGCTAAGGTGTTCTGGGTGGTTGCTAGGGCGTTGCTATGCGGTTGCTAGGTGGTTGCTAGGGTGTTCTGGGTGGTTGCTAGAGGCGTTGCTGTCACATATAGTGGTTGCTAGGTGGTTGCTAAGGTGTTCTGGGTGGTTGCTGAGGGCGTTTGCTGGGTGGTTGCCTAGCTTGACTGGTTGCTAAAGGTGTTCTGGGTGGTTGCTAGAGGCGTTGCTGGAGTGGTTGCTAGGTGGTTGCTGGTGTTCTGGTGGTTACTGAGTAGAGTGATTTGTGTTCCTGGGGCGCAAAGATATAGGGGATGATAAGCGGTTGCTAGGGTACTCTGTTTGGTTGCTATGGAGTGGCTTGGGAGCATCCCATAATGATATTCAAAAGCTCCTTGTCAGTATGAATGATATAAACCAACCCCGTTCCTCTATGATTTTCTAATCCAGAGATATAGGTCTTTTAAACTGTTGCTAGGGTACTCCGTTTGGTTGCTATGGAGTGGCTTGGCAGCAACCAATGTGATACAGCAATAGCTCCTCGTCAGTATGAATGATATAAACCAACCCCATGTCTCTATGACATTCAGATGTGAAGATATACACTGTTGATTTGGGTTGCTAAGGTGCTTAATAACGGTTGCTAGGGCGTGGCTAGGACGTGTTGGAGGTGATTTGTGATTGGCCGTTGATGCCCGAGTCAAACAAACCCACCCTCATGTTTCTATGACGCTTCTATCCAAAGATATCCATTTGATCTCTTTCAATGGAAGTCTATGGGATCAGTTGCTAGGGAGCTCTAAATGGTTGCTAGGGCGTGGCTTGACAGCATCACGATGATCCTGAGATAGTGATTGGTTGTCTGAGTAAGTTGAGCCCCCTTGTCTCTGTGACACTGTGAAGCAGAGCTATGGTCAATACAAAATCCTATGCAATTTACCATTGGAGGACAAAACGCATGCGTTTGATGGGACGTCCCTCCCCATGTTAAGTCAATGTAAAAATTCGGGCAGCTCTAGCGCCCCAGGGGTACAACTCACACCCCTTTGAGATGTGTGTTTTGAGAGATCCTGTCAGCCTCTCCAAATGTGGTAATTCACGAGTTTCTCGAAATCCTCGCTCAAGACTCACAGTGGTCAAACTTTGCCGTAATGTTAAGTCTATGCGATTTTTCGGGTGGATTTTCGCCCTTCGGGCGAAAATCGCAACCCCGATCCCTTAGAAAAGATATAGCACACCATTCCCGAATAATCCGCACGATTTGACGCCTCATTCATGGGTGTGTGACAAACGGTGTGGGAGGAGAAGCGCGGCAAAGTTTTGTCCAGAAGGAAGAATAATAATAATAATAATAAGTATGGTGGATAACAATAGTGATGCCTTGCTTACCAGCAAGCACCACTAATAAGTATGGTGGATAACAATAGTGATGCCTTTACATTTCCAGAAGAAAATGTGAGTGGTGCTTGCAGTGGCAAAACTCGGGGCCCGGTCGTGCAAGTGACTGCAAAAAGCCCACCCCCATGTCTGTACGATGTTGTGGAGCTGAGATATGGCTTATTCATGTGTTTATCGGTTGCTAGGGTGCTCTAAATGGTTGCTATGGTGTGGCTATAGGGTTTATGGGGTGATATGTAAAGACTATTTGCCAGTGTGAGTCAAAAGAGCCCAACTCTGTATGTGTACAACGCTCTGGTGCTGAGATATGGCTTGTTAATGTTGATATCACGGTTGCTAGGTGCTGTAACAGGTTGCTATGGTGTGTCTAGGAAGTTGTGAGGTCACTACTTATTGTCTGCTTGATAGGCCGAGTCGAAAGAGCCCAGCCTCGAGTCTCTACGACCTTCTGATCCGAATATATGATCTCACACATTGTTGCCAATGTTAAGTGTATGGGACTTTTTCAAACGATTTTTTCCGCCAAAGCGAAAACCGTTTGTCCGATCGCTTAGAAAGACATAGCACACCTCTCCTCAATAAGTCGGTCGATTCGACACCTCATTCATGTGTCTGTGACAAACGGTGCCGGAGGAGTAGCGTGCCAAAGTTTTAAAAAAGTAGAATAGTAATCACAACACTAGAATGTACATTTCCAGAAGAAAATGTGAGTGGTGCTTGCAGTGGCAAAACTCGGGGCCGGTCGTGCAAGTGACTGCAAAAGCCCACCCCATGTCTGTACGATGTTGTGGAGCTGAGATATGGCTTATTCATGTGTTTGTACGGTTGCTAGGGTGGTCTAAATGGTTGCTATAGTGTGGCTATAGGGTTTATAGAGGTGATATTTAAAGACTATTTGCCAGTCTGAGTCAAAAGAGCCCAACTCTGTATGTGTACAACGCTCTGGTGCTGAGATATGGCTTGTTAATGTTGATATACGGTTGCTAGGGGTCTGTAACAGGTTGCTATGGCATGTTTAGTAAGTTTTGATGTCACTACTTATTGTCTGCTTGATAGGCCGAGTCGAAAGAGCCCAGCCTCGAGTCTCTACGACCTTCTGATCCGAATATATGATCTCACACATTATTGCCAATGTTAAGTCTATGGGACTTTTTCAATGATTTTTTCCCGCCAAAACGAAAACCGTTGATCCGATCGCTTAGAAAAGACATAGCACACCTCTCCTCAATAAGTCGGTCGATTCGACACCTCATTCGTGGGTCTGCGACAAACGGTGCCGGAGGAGTAGCGTGCCAAAGTTTTAAAAAAGTAGAATAGTAATCACAACACTAGAATGTACATTTCCAGAAGAAAATGTGAGTGGTGCTTGCAGTGGCAAAACTCGGGGCCAGTCGTGCAAGTGACTGCAAAAGCCCACCCCATGTCTGTACGATGTTGTGGAGCTGAGATATGGCTTATTCATGTGTTTGTGTTGCTAGGTGGTCTAAATGGTTGCTAGGGTGTTCTGGATGGTTGCTAGGCGGTTGCTAGGATGTTCTGAGTGGTTGCTAGGGCGTTGCTATGCGGTTGCTAGGTGGTTGCTAAGGTGTTCTGGGTGGTTGCTAGGCGTTGCTAGGTGATTGCTATGTGGTTGCTAGGGTGTTCTGGGTGGTTGCTAGGCGTTGCTAGATGGTTGCTATCACGGTTGCTAGGGTGTTCTGGGTGGTTGCTAGGCGTTGCTAGGTGGTTGCTAGGCGGTTGCTAGGGTGTTCTGGGTGGTTGCTAGGGCGTTGCTGGGGCGTTGCTAGGTGGTTGCTAAGGTGTTCTGGGTGGTTGCTAGGGCGTTGCTGCGTGGTTGCTAGGTGGTTGCTAGGGTGTTCTGGGTGGTTGCTAGGGCGTTGCTAGGTGGTTGCTAGGTGGTTGCTAAGGTGTTCTGGGTGGTTGCTAGGGCGTTGCTAGGTGGTTGCTAAGGTGTTCTGGGTGGTTGCTAGGCGTTGCTATGTGGTTGCTAGGTGGTTGCTAGGGTGTTCTGGGTGGTTGCTAGGGCGTTGCTAGGTGGTTGCTAGGTGGTTGCTAGGGTGTTCTGGGTGGTTGCTGAGGCGTTGCTGGGTGGTTGCTAGGTGGTTGCTAAGGTGTTCTGGGTGGTTGCTAGGGCGTTGCTATGTGGTTGCTAGGTGGTTGCTAGGGTGTTCTGGGTGGTTGCTAAGGCGTTGCTAGGTGGTTGCTAGGCAGTTGCCAAGGTATTCTGGTAAGTTGCTATAGTGTTGCTAGTTGTCACATATGGTTACTATGTTGTGTTTATAACGTTCTTAGCCTGATTTAACGCAGCTAATCGCTATTAGCATGTAGCTATTCACTGCTAGCATGTGTAGCAAAGTGCCGTTTGCTAGCATGAGTCAAAAGACCCAACCCCCGTGTCTCTATGATGATCTGACGCAAAGATATAGGGGTTGATAAACGGTTGCTAGGGTACTCTGTTTGGTTGCTATGGAGTGGCTTGGGAACATCCCATAATGATATTCCAAAAGCTCCTTGTCAGTATGAATGATATAAACCAACCCCCGTTCCTCTATGATTTTCTAATCCAGAGATATAGGTCTTGTTAAACTGTTGCTAGGGTACTACGTTTGGTTGCTATGGAGTGGCTTGGCAGCATCCAATGACGATACCTCAATAGCTCCTCGTCAGAATGAATGATATAAATCAACCCCCGTTCCTCTATGACATTCAGATGTGAAGATATACACTGTTGATTTGGGTTGCTAAGGTGCTTAATAACGGTTGCTAGGGCGTGGCTAGGACGTGTTGGAGGTGATTTGTGATTGGCCGTTGATGCCCCGAGTCAAACAAACCCACCCCCATGTTTCTATGACGCTTATATCCAAAGATATCCATTTGATCTCTTTCAATGGAAGTCTATGGGATCAGTTGCTAGGGAGCTCTAAACGGTTGCTAGGGCGTGGCTTGACAGCATCACGATGATCCGGAGATAGTGATTGGTTGTCTGAGTAAGTTGAGCCCACCCCTTGTCTCTGTGACACTGTGAAGCAGAGCTATGGTCAATACAAAATCCCTATGCAATTTACCATTGGAGGACAAAAGCATGCGTTTGATGGGGCGTCCTCTCCATGTTAAGTCAATGGAAAAATTCGGGCCCCTCCTGCGCCCCAGGGTACAACTTACACCCCTTTGAGATGTGTTTTGAGAGATCCTGTCAGCCTCTCCAAATGTGGTAATTCACGAGTTTCTCCGAAATCCTCGCTCGAGACTACAGTGGTCAAACTTTGCCGTAATGTTAAGTCAATGCGATTTTTGGTGGATTTTTAGCCCTTGGTGAAAATCAACCCGATCCCTTAGAAAAGATATAGCACACCATTCCCGAATAATCCGCATACGATTTGGCGCCTCATTCATGGGTGTGTGACAAGCGGTGTGGGAGGAGAAGCGCAAAGTTTTGTCCAGAAGGAAGAATAATAATAATAATAATAATAATAATAATAAGTATGGTGGATAACAATAGTGATGCCTTGCTACCGCAAGCACCACTAACTAGAATGTACATTTCAGAAGAAAATGTGAGTGGTGCTTGCAGTGGCAAAACTCGGGGCCCGGTCGTGCAAGTGACTGCAAAAAGCCCACCCCCATGTCTGTACGATGTTGTGGAGCTGAGATATGGCTTATTCATGTGTTTGTCGGTTGCTAGGGTGGTCTAAATGGTTGCTATGGTGTGGCTATAGGGTTTATGGGTGATATTTAAAGACTATTTGTCAGTCTGAGTCAAAGAGCCCAACTCTGTATGTGTACAACGCTCTGGTGCTGAGATATGGCTTGTTAATGTTGATATCACGGTTGCTAGGGTGCTGTAACAGGTTGCTATGGCGTGTCTAGGAAGTTGTGATGTCACTACTTATTGTCTGCTTGATAGGCCGAGTCGAAAGAGCCCAGCCTCGAGTCTCTCGACCTTCTGATCGAATATATGATCTCACACATTATTGCCAATGTTAAGTCTATGGGACTTTTTTCAAACAATTTTTTTCCCGCCAAAACGAAAACCGTTTGTCCGATCGCTTAGAAAAGACATAGCACACCTCTCCTCAATAAGTCGGTCGATTCGACACCTCATTCATGTGTCTGTGACAAACGGTGCCGGAGGAGTAGCGTGCCAAAGTTTTAAAAAAGTAGAATAGTAATCACAACACTAGAATGTACATTTCCAGAAGAAAATGTGAGTGGTGCTTGCAGTGGCAAAACTCGGGCCCGTCGTGCAAGTGACTGCAAAAAATCCAAGCAACATGACTGTACGATGTTGTGGAGCTGAGATATGGCTTATTCATGTGTTTGTACGGTTGCTAGGGTGGTCTAAATGGTTACTAGGGTGTGGCTATACGATGTATGGGGTGATATGTAAAGACTATTTGCCAGTCTGAGTCAAAAGAGCCCAACTCTGTATGTGTACAACGCTCTGGTGCTGAGATATGGCTTGTTAATGTTGATATATACGGTTGCTAGGGTGCTGTAACATGGTTGCTATGGGTGTGTCTAGGAAGTTGTGATGTCACTACTTATTGTCTGCTTGATAGGCGAGTCGAAAGAGCCCAGCCTCGAGTCTCTCGACCTTCTGATCGAATATATGATCTCACACATTATTGCCAATGTTAAGTCTATGGGACTTTTTCAAGCGATTTTTCCGCCAAAACGAAAACCGTTTGTCCGATCGCTTAGAAAAGACATAGCACACCTCTCCTCAATAAGTCGGTCGATTCGACACCTCATTCATGTGTCTGTGACAAGCGGTGCGGAGTAGCGTGTCAAAGTTTTAAAAAAGTAGAATAGTAATCACAACACTAGAATGTACATTTCCAGAAGAAAATGTGAGTGGTGCTTGCAGTGGCAAAACTCGGGGCCCGATCGTGCAAGTGACTGCAAAAGCCCACCCCATGTCTGTACGATGTTGTGGAGCTGAGATATGGCTTATTCGTGTGTTTGTACGGTTGCTAGGGTGGTCTAAATGGTTGCTAGGGTGTTCTGGATGGTTGCTAGGCGGTTGCTAGGATATTCTGGTTGGTTGCTAGGCGTTGCTAGGTGGTTGCTAGTGGTTGCTAAGGTGTTCTGGGTGGTTGCTAGGGCGTTGCTATGTGATTTGCTAGGTGGTTGCTAGGGTGTTCTGGGTGGTTGCTAGGGCGTTGCTATGTGGTTGCTAGGTGGTTGCTAAGGTGTTCTGGGTGGTTGCTAGGGCGTTGCTAGGTGGTTGCTAGGTGGTTGCTAGGGTGTTCTGGTTGGTTGCTGAGGCGTTGCTATGTGGTTGCTAGGGTGTTCTGGGTGGTTGCTAGGTGGTTGCTAGGTGGTTGCTAGGGTGTTCTGGGTGGTTGCTAGGGCGTTGCTAGGTGGTTGCTAGGTGGTTGCTAGGGTGTTCTGGGTGGTTGCTGGGGCGTTGCTGGGGCGTTGCTAGGGCGTTGCTAAGGTGTTCTGGGTGGTTGCTATGGCGTTGCTATGTGGTTGCTATGTGGTTGCTAGGGTGTTCTGGGTGGTTGCTAAGGCGTTGCTAGGTGGTTGCTAGGCAGTTGGCAAGGTATTCTGGTAGGTTGCTATAGTGTTGCTAGTTGTCACATATGGTTACTATGTTGTGTTTATAGAGTTCTTAGTACGTTCTTAGCCTGATTTGACGCTTAGCTAATCGCTATTAGCATGTAGCTATTCACTGCTAGCATGTGTAGCAAAGTGCCGTTTGCTAGCATGAGTCCCAAAGACCCAACCCCCATGTCTCTATGATGTTCTGACGCAGAGATATAGGGGTTGATAAACGGTTGCTAGGGTACTCTGTTTGGTTGCTATGGAGTGGCTTGGGAACATCCCATAATGATATTCCAAAAGCTCCTTGTCAGTATGAATGATATAAACCAACCCCCGTTCCTCTATGATTTTCTAATCCAGAGATATAGGTCTTGTTAAACTGTTGCTAGGGTACTACGTTTGGTTGCTATGGAGTGGCTTGGCAGCATCCAATGACGATACAGCAATAGCTCCTCGTCAGTATGAATGATATAAATCAACCCCCATGTCTCTATGACTTTCAGATGTGAAGATATACACTGTTGATTTGGGTTGCTAAGGTGCTTAATAACGGTTGCTAGGGCGTGGCTAGGACGTGTTGGAGGTGATTTGTGATTGGCCGTTGATGCCCGAGTCAAACAAACCCACCCCCATGTTTCTATGACGCTTATATCCAAAGATATCCATTTGATCTCTTTCAATGGAAGTCTATGGGATCAGTTGCTAGGGAGCTCTAAATGGTTGCTAGGGCGTGGCTTGACAGCATCACGATGATCCTGAGATAGTGATTGGTTGTCTGAGTAAGTTGAGCCCACCCCCTTGTCTCTGTGACCCTGTGAAGCAGAGCTATGGTCAATACAAAATCCCTATGCAATTTACCATTGGAGGACAAAACGCATGCGTTTGATGGGGCGTCCTCCCCATGTTAAGTCTATGGGAAAATTCGGGCCCCTCCTGCGCCCCAGGGTACAACTCACACCCCTTTGAGATGTGTGTTTTGAGAGATCCTGTCAGCCTCTCCAAATGTGGTAATTCACGAGTTTCTCCGAAATCCTCGCTCGGACTACAGTGGTCAAACTTTGCCGTAATGTTAAGTCTATGCGATTTTGGTGGATTTTCGCCCTTGGTGAAAAATCGCATAACGATCCCTTAGAAAAGATATAGCACACCATTCCCGAATAATCCGCGATTTGGCGCCTCATTCATGGGTGTGTGACAAGCGGTGTGGGAGGAGTAGCGCGCCGAACTTTTGTGTGGAAGAATAATAATAATAACTAGAATGTACATTTCCAGAAGAAAATGTGAGTGGTGCTTGCAGTGGCAAAACTTCGGGGCCAGTCGTGCAAGTGACTGCAAAAGCCCACCCCCATGTCTGTCGATGTTGTGGAGCTGAGATATGGCTTATTCATGTGTTTGTACGGTTGCTAGGGTGGTCTAAATGGTTGCTATGGTGTGGCTATACAGTTTATAGGGTGATATGTAAAGACTATTTGCCAGTCTGAGTCAAAAGAGCCCAACTCTGTATGTGTACAACGCTCTGGTGCTGAGATACGACTTGTTAATGTTGATATCACGGTTGCTAGGGTGCTGTACCTGGTTGCTAGGGTGTGTCTAGGAAGTTGTGATGTCATTTCTTATTGTCTGCTTGATAGGCCGAGTCGAAAGAGCCCAGGCTCGAGTCTCTACGACCTTCTGATCCGAATATATGATCTCACACATTATTGCCAATGTTAAGTCTATGGGACTTTATTCAAACAATTTTTTTCCCGCCAAAACGAAAACCGTTGATCCGATCGCTTAGAAAAGACATAGCACACCTCTCCTCAATAAGTCGGTCGATTCGACACCTCATTCATGTGTCTGTGACAAGCGGTGCGGAGGAGTAAGCGTGCGAAGTTTTAAAAAAGTAGAATAGTAATCACAACACTAGAATGTACATTTCCAGAAGAAAATGTGAGTGGTGCTTGCAGTGGCAAAACTCGGGGCCCGGTCGTGCAAGTGACTGCAAAAAGCCCACCCCCATGTCTGTACGATGTTGTGGAGCTGAGATATGGCTTATTCATGTGTTTGTACGGTTGCTAGGGTGGTCTAAATGGTTGCTAGGATGTTCTGGATGGTTGCTAGGCGGTTGCTAGGGTGTTCTGGGTGGTTGCTAGGGCGTTGCTATGTGGTTGCTAGGTGGTTGCTAGGGTGTTCTGGGTGGTTGCTAGGGCGTTGCTAGGTGGTTGCTAGGTGGTTGCTAAGGTGTTCTGGGTGGTTGCTAGGGCGTTGCTAGGTGGTTGCTAGGTGGTTGCTAGGGTGTTCTGGGTGGTTGCTAGGGCGTTGCTAGGTGGTTGCTAGGTGGTTGCTAAGGTGTTCTGGGTGGTTGCTAGGCGTTGCGTTGCTAGGTGGTTGCTAAGGTGTTCTGGGTGGTTGCTAGGCGTTGCTGGGTGGTTGCTAGGTGGTTGCTAAGGTGTTCTGGGTGGTTGCTAGGGGCGTTGCTAGGTGGTTGCTAGGTGGTTGCTAAGGTGTTCTGGGTGGTTGCTAGGGCGTTGCTATGTGGTTGCTAGGTGGTTGCTAAGGTGTTCTGGGTGGTTGCTAGGGCGTTGCTGTGTTGCTAGGTGGTTGCTAAGGTGTTCTGGGTGGTTGCTAGGCGTTGCTATGCTAGGTGGTTGCTAGGGTGTTCTGGGTGGTTGCTAGGCGTTGCATGTGGTTGCTAGGTGGTTGCTAGTGTTCTGGGTGGTTGCTAGAGTTGCTAGGTGGTTGCTAAGGTGTTCTGGGTGGTTGCTAGTTGCTAGGTAGTTGCTGATTGCTAAGGTGTTCTGGGTGCTATGCTATGCAGTTGCTAGGTGGTTGCTATTCTGAGTGGTTGCTAGCAGTTGCCAAGGTAGCTATGGTGTTGCTAAAGAGTTCTTAGCCCTAGGGTACTCTGTTTGGTTGCTATGGAGTGGCTTGGGAACATCCCATAATGATATTCCAAAAGCTCCTTGTCAGTATGAATGATATAAACCAACCCCCGTTCCTCTATGATTTTCTAATCCAGAGATATAGGTCTTGTTAAACTGTTGCTAGGGTACTACGTTTGGTTGCTATGGAGTGGCTTGCAGCATCCAATGACGATACAGCAAAAGCTCCTTGTCAGTATGAATGCTATAAACCAACCCCCGTTCCTCTATGACATTCAGATGTGAAGATATACACTGTTGATTTGGGTTGCTAAGGTGCTTAATAACGGTTGCTAGGGCGTGGCTAGGACGTGTTGGAGGTGATTTGTGATTGGCCGTTGATGCCCCGAGTCAAACAAACCCACCCCCATGTTTCTATGACGCTTATATCCAAAGATATCCCTTTGATCTCTTTCAATGGAAGTCTATGGGATCAGTTGCTAGGGAGCTCTAAACGGTTGCTAGGGCGTGGCTTGACAGCATCACGATGATCCGGAGATAGTGATTGGTTGTCTGAGTAAGTTGAGCCCACCCCTTGTCTCTGTGACTCTGTGAAGCAGAGCTATGGTCAATACAAAATCCCTATGCAATTTACCATTGGAGGACAAAACGCATGCGTTTGATGGGACGTCCCTCCCCATGTTAAGTCTATGGGAAAATTCGGGCCCCTCCTGCGCCCCAGGGGTACAACTTACACCCCTTTGAGATGTGTGTTTTGAGAGATCCTGTCAGCCTCTCCAAATGTGGTAATTCACGAGTTTCTCCGAAATCCTCGCTCGGACTCTGAGTGGTCAAACTTTGCCGTAATGTTAAGTCTATGCGATTTTTGGGTGGATTTTAGCCCTTGATGAAAATCGCAACGATCCCTTAGAAAAGATATAGCACACCATTCCCGAATAATCCGCGCGATTTGGCGCCTCATTCATGGGTGTGTGACAAGCGGTGTGGGAGGAGAAGCGCGAACTTTTGTGTGGAAGAATAATAATAATAATAATAATAATAATAATAATAAGTATGGTGGATAACAATAGTGTATGCACAATAACAATAGTGATGCCTTGCTTACCAGCAAGCACCACTAACTAGAATGTACATTTCAGAAGAAAATGTGAGTGGTGCTTGCAGTGGCAAAACTTCGGGGCCCGGTCGTGCAAGTGACTGCAAAAGCCCACCCCCATGTCTGTATGCGATGTTGTGGAGCTGAGATATGGCTTATTCATGTGTTTATGCGGTTGCTAGGGTGGTCTAAATGGTTGCTAGGGTGTGGCTATAGGGTTTATGGGGTGATATGTAAAGACTATTTGCCAGTCTGAGTCAAAAGAGCCCAACTCTGTGTGTGTACAACGCTCTGGTGCTGAGATATGGCTTGTTAATGTTGATATATACGGTTGCTAGGGTCTGTAACAGGTTGCTATGGCATGTTTAGTAAGTTGTGATGTCACTACTTATTGTGTGTGCTTGATAGGCGAGTCGAAAGAGCCCAGCCTCAAGTCTCTGACCTTCTGATCCGAATATATGATCTCACACATTGTTGCCAATGTTAAGTCTATGGGACTTTTTCAAAGCGATTTTTTCCGCCAAAACAAAAACCGTTTGATCCGATCGCTTAGAAAGACATAGCACACCTCTCCTCAATAAGTCGGTCGATTCGACACCTCATTCATGTGTCTGTGACAAGCGGTGCGGAGGAGTAGCGTGCGAAGTTTTAAAAAGTAGAATAGTAATCACAACACTAGAATGTACATTTCCAGAAGAAAATGTGAGTGGTGCTTGCAGTGGCAAAACTCGGGGCCCGGTCGTGCAAGTGACTGCAAAAAGCCCACCCCCATGTCTGTGCGATGTTGTGGAGCTGAGATATGAAGCTTATTCATGTGTTTGTACGGTTGCTAGGGTGGTCTAAATGGTTGCTAGGTGTTCTGGATGGTTGCTAGGCGGTTGCTGAGATATTCTGGTTGAGTTGAGTGTGGCTCTGGGCTAGGTATGGTTTTTAATGTTGAGTGGTTGCTAGGCTGTGGTTGCTAGGTGCTAGGAAGTTGCTGAGTGGCTGTTGCAGTCGGGTGGTTTGCTGATGAATTTGACTAAGTGAGCTGGTTGCTAGGGCTGGTTGCTGAGTGGTTGCTGGCTGCTCTGTCTAGGTGGTTGCTAGGAGTGTTTAAGCGGTTGCATAGGTGCGGTTGCTAGTGGTTGCTAAGGTGTTCTGGGTGGTTGCTGCAGTGGCTTGCTGGGTGGTTGCTAATGCTAAAGTGTTTCATGGGTGGTTTCTGGTGGTTGCTAGGCGTTTGCTAGGTGGTTGCTAGGGTGTTCTGGGTGGTTGCTAGGGGCGTTGCTGTGGTTGCTAGGTGGTTGCTAAGGTGTTCTGGGTGGTTGCTAGGGCGTTGCTAGGTGGTTGCTAGGTGGTTGCTAGTTCTGGGTGGTTGCTAGAGCGTTTGCTATGCGGTTGCTAGGTGGTTGCTAGGTGTTCTGGGTGGTTGCTGGGCGCTATGGTTGCTAGGTGGTTGCTAGGTGTTCTGGGTGGTTGCTAGAGGCGTTGCTAGGGTTGCTAGGTGGTTGCTAAGGTGTTCTGGGTGGTTGCTAGGGCGTTGCTGTGGTTGCTAGGTGGTTGCTAAGGTGTTCTGGGTGGTTGCTGGGGCGTTTGCTAGGTGGTTGCTGGTGGTTGCTAAGGTGTTCTGAGTGGTTGCTAGAGTGTTGCTAGTTGTCACATATGTGGTTTGCTGGGTGGTTGCCAAGGTATAGTGGTGTAGTTGCTATAGTTTATAGCTAGCTAGCATCGTTCTTAGCCTGCCATTCACTGGCTAGCATGCTATTAGCATGATGCCCCTAGCATTAGTCATAAAAGATTAGTGCCCATGTGCTATGATGATTGAGTGTAGCAAAGCCTAGGGTGCTATGGTGGGTTGCAGACCCACAGAAGAACATATAGTAATGTACTCTGTTTGGTTGCTATGGAGTGGCTTGGGAGCATCCCATAATGATATTCCAAAAGCTCCTTGTCAGTATGAATGATATAAACCAACCCCCGTTCCTCTATGATTTTCTAATCCAGAGATATAGGTCTTGTTAAACTGTTGCTAGGGTACTACGTTTGGTTGCTATGGAGTGGCTTGGCAGCATCCAATGACGATACAGCAAAAGCTCCTTGTCAGTATGAATGATATAAACCAACCCCCGTTCCTCTATGACATTCAGATGTGAAGATATACACTGTTGATTTGGGTTGCTAAGGTGCTTAATAACGGTTGCTAGGGCGTGGCTAGGACGTGTTGGAGGTGATTTGTGATTGGCCGTTGATGCCCGAGTCAAACAAACCCACCCTCATGTTTCTATGACGCTTATATCCAAAGATATCCATTTGATCTCTTTCAATGGAAGTCTATGGGATCAGTTGCTAGGAGCTCTAAACGGTTGCTAGGGCGTGGCTTGACAGCATCACGATGATCCTGAGATAGTGATTGGTTGTCTGAGTAAGTTGAGCCCACCCCCTTGTCTCTGTGACTCTGTGAAGCAGAGCTATGGTCAATACAAAATCCCTATGCAATTTACCATTGGAGGACAAAACGCATGCGTTTGATGGGACGTCCTCCCCATGTTAAGTCAATGGAAAAATTCGGGCCTCCTGCGCCCCAGGTACAACTTACACCCCTTTGAGATGTGTGTTTTGAGAGATCCTGTCAGCCTCTCCAAATGTGGTAAGTCACGAGTTTCTCCGAAATCCTCGCTCGGAGCTACGAGTGGTCAAACTTTGCCGTAATGTTAAGTCTATCACGATTTTTGGTGGATTTTAGCCCTTGGTAAATCGCAACCCGATCCCTTAGAAAGATATAGCACACCATTCCCGAATAATCCATACGATTTGGCGCCTCATTCATGGGTGTGTGACAAGCGGTGTGGGAGGAGAAGCGCGCCGAAGTTTTGTGTGGAAGAATAATAATAATTATAATAATAAGTATAATAATAAGTATGCACAATAACAATAGTGATGCCTTGCTTACCAGCAAGCACCACTAATAAGTATAATAATAATAAGTATGCACAATAACAATAGTGATGCCTTGCTTACCAGCAAGCACCACTAATAAGTATGGTGGATAACAATAGTGATGCTTGCTACCAGCAAGCACCACTAACTAGAATGTACATTTCAGAAGAAAATGTGAGTGGTGCTTGCAGTGGCAAAACTCGTGGCTACTGTGATGCAAAAAGCCAAGCAACATGACTGGGTTGCTATGGAGTGGCTTGTGAGCATATTCCAAAGGCTCCTTGTCAGTATGAACGATATAAACCAACCCCCGTGTCTCTATGATGTTCTGATGCAGAGATATAGGTCTTGTTAAACTGTTGCTAGGGTACTCTGTTTGGTTGCTATGGGTGGCTTGGCAGCATCCAATGACGATACTGCAAAAGCTCCTTGTCAGTATGAATGATATAAACCAACCCCCGTGTCTCTATGATGTTCTGATGCAGAGATATAGGTCTTGTTAAACTGTTGCTAAGGTACTCTGTTTGGTTGCTATGGAGTGGCTTGGGAGCATCTAATGACGATACAGCAAAAGCTCCTTGTCAGTATGAATGATATAAACCAACCCCCGTTCCTCTATGACATTCAGATGTGAAGATATACACTGTTGATTTGGGTTGCTAAGTTGCTTAATAACGGTTGCTAGGGCGTGGCTAGGACGTGTTGAAGGTGATGTGTGATTGGCCGTTGATGCCCCGAGTCAAACAAACCCACCCTCATGTTTCTATGACGCTTATATCCAAAGATATCCATTTGATCTCTTTCAATGGAAGTCTATGGGATCAGTTGCTAGGGAGCTCTAAATGGTTGCTAGGGCGTGGCTTGACAGCATCACGATGATCCTGAGATAGTGATTGGTTGTCTGAGTAAGTTGAGCCCACCCCCTTGTCTCTGTGACACTGTGCAGCAGAGCTATGGTCAATACAAAATCCCTATGCAATTTACCATTGGAGGACGCATGCGTTTGATGGGACGTCCCTCCCCATGTTAAGTCTATGGGATTTTTTCGATTTTGGGAGCTCTAGCGCCCCAAAACTTACACCCCATTGAGTTGTATGTCGGACAGAGGCTGGCAGGCTCTTCACATTTCGTATAAGACATGAGTGGTTACGAAATCCTCGCTCGGAGTTATGAGTGGTCAAATTTTTTGCAATGTTACGTCAATGGGACGTTTGCTTAGAAAAGTCATAGCACACCATTCCCGTATATACCGGACGATTCGTCAATACATTTGTTGGGTGTTTGACAAAAACTGTGGGAGGAGAAGCGTGCCGAAATTTTTGTCCAGAAGTAAGAATAATAATAATAATAAGTATGGAGAATAACAATAGTGATGCCTTGCTTACCAGCAAGCACCACTAACTAGAATGTACATTTCCAGAAGAAAATGTGAGTGGTGCTTGCAGTGGCAAAACTCGGGGCCCGGTCGTGCAAGTGACTGCAAAAGCCCACCCCATGTCTGTATGCGATGTTGTGGAGCTGAGATATGGCTTATTCATGTGTTTATGCAGTTGCTAGGGTGGTCTAAATGGTTGCTAGGGTGTGGCTATACAGTTTATGGGGTGATATGTAAAGACTATTTGCCAGTGTGAGTCAAAAGAGCCCAACTCTGTATGTGTACAACGCTCTGGTGCTGAGATATGGCTTGTTAATGTTAATATACGGTTGCTAGGGTGCTGTAACAGGTTGCTATGTCGTGTCTAGGAAGTTGTGATGTCACTACTTATTGTCTGCTTGATAGGCCGAGTCGAAAGAGCCCAGCCTCGAGTCTCTACGACCTTCTGATCCGAATATATGATCTCACACATTATTGCCAATGTTAAGTCTATGGGACTTTTTCAAGCGATTTTTCCCGCCAAAGCGAAAACCGTTTGTCCAATCGCTTAGAAAAGACATAGCACACCTCTCCTCAATAAGTCGGTCGATTCGACACCTCATTGGTCTGTCTGTGACAAAGCGGTGCGGAGGAGTAGCGTGCAAAGTTTTAAAAAAGTAGAATAGTAATCACAACACTAGAATGTACATTTCCAGAAGAAAATGTGAGTGGTGCTTGCAGTGGCAAAACTCGGGGCCCGGTGGATACTGTGATGCAAAAAAAATCCAAGCAACATGTCTGTCTGCGATGTTGTGGAGCTGAGATATGGCTAATTCATGTGTTTGTCGGTTGCTAGGGTGGTCTAAATGGTTGCTAGGGTGTTCTGGATGGTTGCTAGGCGGTTGCTAGGATGTTCTGGGTGGTTGCTTTGCTATGAGATATGGCTTGTTAATGTTAATATACGGTTGCTAGGGTGCTGTAACAGGTTGCTATGGCGTGTCTAGGAAGTTGTGATGTCACTACTTATTGTCTGCTTGATAGGCGGTCGAAAGAGCCCAGCCTCGAGTCTCTCGACCTTCTGATCCGAATATATGATCTAATGTTAAGTCAATGGGACTTTTTCGTAGAATAGTAATCACAACACTAGAATGTACATTTCAGAAGAAAATGTGAGTGGTGCTTGCAGTGGCAAAACTTCGGGGCCCGGTCGTGCAAGTGACTGCAAAAGCCCACCCCCATGTCTGTGCGATGTTGTGGAGCTGAGATATGGCTTATTCATGTGTTTGTGGTTGCTAGGGTGGTCTAAATGGTTGCTAGGGTGTTCTGGATGGTTGCTAGGCGGTTGCTAGGATGTTCTGAGTGGTTGCTAGGGCGTTGCTATGCGGTTGCTAGGTGGTTGCTAAGGTGTTCTGGGTGGTTGCTAGGGCGTTGCTGTGGTTGCTAGGTGGTTGCTAGGGTGTTCTGGGTGGTTGCTAGGGCGTTGCTATGCGGTTGCTAGGTGGTTGCTAAGGTGTTCTGGGTGGTTGCTAGGGCGTTGCTAGGTGGTTGCTAGGGTGTTCTGGGTGGTTGCTAGGGTGTTGCTAGGTGGTTGCTAGGTGGTTGCTAGCGTGTTCTGGGTGGTTGCTGAGGCGTTGCTATGTGGTTGCTAGGTGGTTGCTAGGGTGTTCTGGGTGGTTGCTAGAGGCGTTGCTAGGTGGTTGCTAGGTGGTTGCTAAGGTGTTCTGGGTGGTTGCTAGGGCGTTGCTAGGTGGTTGCTAGGCGGTTGCTAGGGTGTTCTGGGTGGTTGCTAGGGCGTTGCTATGTTGTTGCTAGGTGGTTGCTAGGGTGTTCTGGGTGGTTGCTAGGGCGTTGCTATGTGGTTGCTAGGTGGTTGCTAAGGTGTTCTGGGTGGTTGCTAAGGCGTTGCTAGGTGGTTGCTAGGCAGTTGCCAAGGTATTCTGGTGGTTGCTGTTGCTAGTTGTCACATATGGTTACTATGTTGTGTTTATAGAGTTCTTAGTCGTTCTTAGCCTGATTTAGCAGCAGCTAATCGCTATTAGCATGTAGCTATTCACTGCTAGCATGTGTAGCAAAGTGCCGTTTGCTAGCATGAGTCCCAAAGACCCAACCCCCATGTCTCTATGATGATCTGACGCAGAGATATAGGGGTTGATAAACGGTTGCTAGGGTACTCTGTTTGGTTGCTATGGAGTGGCTTGGGAACATCCCATAATGATATTCCAAAAGCTCCTTGTCAGTATGAATGATATAAACCAACCCCCGTGTCTCTATGATGTTCTGATGCAGAGATATAGGTCTTGTTAAACTGTTGCTAGGGTACTCTGTTTGGTTGCTATGGAGTGGCTTGGCAGCATCCAATGACGATACAGCAAAAGCTCCTTGTCAGTATGAATGATATAAACCAACCCCCATTCCTCTATGACATTCAGATGTGAAGATATACACTGTTGATTTGGGTTGCTAAGGTGCTTAATAACGGTTGCTAGGGCGTGGCTAGGACGTGTTGGAGGTGATTTGTGATTGGCCGTTGATGCCCCGAGTCAAACAAACCCACCCTCATGTTTCTATGACACTTCTATCCAAAGATATCCCTTTGATCTCTTTCAATGGAAGTCTATGGGATCAGTTGCTAGGGAGCTCTAAACGGTTGCTAGGGCGTGGCTTGACAGCATCACGATGATCCTGAGATAGTGATTGGTTGTCTGAGTAAGTTGAGCCCACCCCCTTGTCTCTGTGACCCTGTGAAGCAGAGCTATGGTCAATACAAAATCCCTATGCAATTTACCATTGGAGGACAAAGCATGCGTTTGATGGGGCGTCCTCCCATGTTAAGTCAATGTAAAAATTCGGGCCCCTCCTGCGCCCCAGGGGTACAACTTACACCCCTTTGAGATGTGTGTTTTGAGAGATCCTGTCAGCCTCTCCAAATGTGGTAATTCACGAGTTTCTCGAAATCCTGCTCGAACTCAGTGGTCAAACTGCCGTAATGTTAAGTCTATCACGATTTTTGGGTGGATTTTAGCCCTTGGTGAAAATGCAACGATCCCTTAGAAAAGATATAGCACACCATTCCCGAATAATCCGCACGATTTGACGCCTCATTCATGGGTGTGTGACAAGCGGTGTGGGAGGAGAAAGCGCGGCAAAGTTTTGTCAGAAGAATAATAATAATAATAATAATAATAATAATAAGTATGGTGGATAACAATAGTGATGCCTTGCTTACCAGCAAGCACCACTAATAATAATAAGTATGCACAATAACAATAGTGATGCCTTGCTTACCAGCAAGCACCACTAATAATAAGTATGCACAATAACAATAGTGATGCCTTGCTTACCAGCAAGCACCACTAATAATAAGTATGCGGAGCTGAGATATGGCTTATTCATGTGTTTGTCACGGTTGCTAGGGTGGTCTAAATGGTTGCTAGGATGTTCTGGATGGTTGCTAGGCGGTTGCTAGGGTGTTCTGGGTGGTTGCTAGAGGCGTTTCTGTCACGGTTGCTAGGTGGTTGCTAAGGTGTTCTGGGTGGTTGCTAGGGCGTTGCTAGGTGGTTGCTAGGTGGTTGCTAGGGTGTTCTGGGTGGTTGCTAGGCGTTGCTGTGGTTGCTAGGTGGTTGCTAAGGTGTTCTGGGTGGTTGCTAGGGCGTTGCTATGTGGTTGCTAGGTGGTTGCTAAGGTGTTCTGGGTGGTTGCTAGAGGCGTTGCTATGTGGTTGCTAGGTGGTTGCTAAGGTGTTCTGGGTGGTTGCTAGGGCGTTGCTATGGGTGGTTGCTAGGTGGTTGCTAAGGTGTTCTGGGTGGTTGCTAGGGCGTTGCTGCTAGGTGGTTGCTAAGGGTGTTCTGGGTGGTTGCTGAGGCGTTGCTGTGTGGTTGCTAGGTGGTTGCTAGGGTGTTCTGGGTGGTTGCTGGGGCGTTGCTGGGTGGTTGCTAGGTGGTTGCTAAGGTGTTCTGGGTGGTTGCTAGAGGCGTTGCTAGGTGGTTGCTAGGTGGTTGCTAAGGTGTTCTGGGTGGTTGCTATTGCTATGGTTGCTAGTGGTGACAGGTGTTCTGGGTGGTTGCTAGTTGCTAGTGTTGCTATAGAGTTGCCAAAGGTGTTCTGGTAGGTTGCTAGCTTGCTATGTAGCTATTGCTATGGTTGCTATGTTCAGTTTGTAGCAAAGTGCCGTTTGCTAGCATGTGCTAGCAGCAACATCCCCATGTCTCTCTATGATGTTCTGTGCTGACTGCTATGGGCAAAGTGCCGTTTTGCTAGCAGTACTCTGTTTGGTTGCTATGGAGTGGCTTAGGAACATCCCATAATGATATTCAAAAGCTCCTTGTCAGTATGAATGATATAAACCAACCCCGTTCCTCTATGATTTTCTAATCCAGAGATATAGGTCTTGTTAAACTGTTGCTAGGGTACTACGTTTGGTTGCTATGGAGTGGCTTGGCAGCATCAATGGCGATACAGCAAAAGCTCCTTGTCAGTATGAATGATATAAATCAACCCCCATGTCTCTATGACTTTCAGATGTGAAGATATACACTGTTGATTTGGGTTGCTAAGGTGCTTAATAACGGTTGCTAGGGCGTGGCTAGGACGTGTTGGAGGTGATTTGTGATTGGCGTTGATGCGAGTCAAACAAACCCACCCTCATGTTTCTATGACGCTTATATCCAAAGATATCCCTTTGATCTCTTTCAATGGAAGTCTATGGGATCAGTTGCTAGGGAGCTCTAAACGGTTGCTAGGGCGTGGCTTGACAGCATCACGATGATCCGGAGATAGTGATTGGTTGTCTGAGTAAGTTGAGCCCACCCCCTTGTCTCTGTGACTCTGTGAAGCAGAGCTATAGTCAATACAAAATCCTATGCAATTTACCATTGGAGGACAAAGCATGCGTTTGATGGGGCGTCCTCCCATGTTAAGTCTATGGGAAAATTCGGGCCCCTCCTGCGCCCCAGTACAACTCACACCCCTTTGAGATGTGTGTTTTGAGAGATCCTGTCAGCCTCTCCAAATGTGGTAATTCACGAGTTTCTCGAAATCCTCGCTCGGGCTACAGTGGTCAAACTGCCGTAATGTTAAGTCTATCACGATTTTTGGGTGGATTTTAGCCCTTGAGTAAAAATTAACCAATCCCTTAGAAAAGATATAGCACACCATTCCCGAATAATCCACGATTTGGCGCCTCATTCATGGGTGTGTGACAAGCGGTGTGGGAGGAGTAAGCGCGCCGAACTTTTGTGTGGAAGAATAATAATAATAATAATGTATGTTTCCAGAAGAAAATGTGAGTGGTGCTTGCAGTGGCAAAACTACGGGGCCAGTCGTGCAAGTGACTGCAAAAAGCCAAGCACATGACTGTGCGATGTTGTGGAGCTGAGATATGGCTTATTCATGTGTTTGTCACGGTTGCTAGGGTGGTCTAAATGGTTGCTAGGGTGTGGCTATACAGTTTATGGGGTGATATGTAAAGACTATTTGCCAGTCTGAGTCAAAGAGCCCAACTCTGTATGTGTACAAGCTCTGGTGCTGAGATATGGCTTGTTAATGTTGATATCACGGTTGCTAGGGTGCTGTAACAGGTTGCTATGGCATGTTTAGGTAAGTTGTGATGTCACTACTTATTGTCTGCTTGATAGGCGAGTCGAAAGAGCCCAGCCTCGAGTCTCTCGACCTTCTGATCCGAATATATGATCTCACACATTATTGCCAATGTTAAGTCTATGGGACTTTTTCAAGCGATTTTTCCGCCAAAGCGAAAACCGTTTGTCCGATCGCTTAGAAAAGACATAGCACACCTCTCCTCAATAAGTCGGTCGATTCGACACCTCATTCATGTGTCTGTGACAAGCGGTGCCGGAGGAGGCGTGCGAAGTTTTAAAAAAGTAGAATAGTAATCACAACACTAGAATGTACATTTCCAGAAGAAAATGTGAGTGGTGCTTGCAGTGGCAAAACTCGGGGCCCGGTCGTGCAAGTGACTGCAAAAGCCCACCCCCATGTCTGTACGATGTTGTGGAGCTGAGATATGGCTTATTCATGTGTTTATGCGGTTGCTAGGGTGGTCTAAATGGTTGCTATGGTGTGGCTATACAGGGTTTATGGGGTGATATGTAAAGACTATTTGCCAGTCTGAGTCAAAAGAGCCCAACTCTGTATGTGTACAACGCTCTGGTGCTGAGATACGGCTTGTTAATGTTGATATACGGTTGCTAGGGGTCTGTAACAGGTTGCTATGGCGTGTCTAGGAAGTTGTGATATCACTACTTATTGTCTGCTTGATAGGTGAGTCGAAAGAGCCCAGCCTCGAGTCTCTCGACCTTCTGATCGAATATATGATCTCACATTATTGCCAATGTTAAGTCTATGGGACTTTTTCAAGCGATTTTTCCGCCAAAGCGAAAACCGTTTGTCCGATCGCTTAGAAAAGACATAGCACACCTCTCCTCAATAAGTCGGTCGATTCGACACCTCATTCATGTGTCTGTGACAAGCGGTGCGGAGGAGTAGCGTGCGAAGTTTTAAAAAAGTAGAATAGTAATCACAACACTAGAATGTACATTTCCAGAAGAAAATGTGAGTGGTGCTTGCAGTGGCAAAACTCGGGGCCAGTCGTGCAAGTGACTGCAAAAGCCCACCCCCATGTCTGTCGATGTTGTGGAGCTGAGATATGGCTTATTCATGTGTTTGTCACGGTTGCTAGGGTGGTCTAAATGGTTGCTATGGGTGTTCTGGATGGTTGCTATGGGGTGATATGCTAGGACTATTTCTGCCAGTCTGGTTGCTAGAGCAACTCTGTATGTGGCGGCTCTGGTGCTGAGATGGCTTGCTAAGGTTGATATGCTGGGTGGTTGCTAGGGTCTGTAACGTTGCTATGGGTTGTCTAGGGTGGATGTCACTACTTATTGTCTGTGATAGGCTGGTTGCTGAAAGGCCCAGCCTCGTCTCTATGACCTTCTGATCCGAATATATGATCTCACATTAAATGTTTAAGTCTATGGGTGTTTTGGGTTGCTAGAGCGAAAACCGTTTGTCCGATCGCTTAGGACATAGCACACCTCTCCTCAATAAAGTCGGTGGTTGACACCTCATTCATGTGTCTGTGGGTGCTGGAGTGCGTGCAGTTTTAAAAAGTAGAATAGTAATCACAACACTAGAATGTACATTTCAGAAGAAAATGTGAGTGGTGCTTGCAGTGGCAAAACTCGGGGCCAGTGGGTGGTTGACTGCAAAAAGCCCAATGTCTGTGGATGTTGCTGGAGCTGAGATTGCTATTCATGTGTTTGTGGTTGCTAGGGTGGTCTAGGTGGTTGCTAGGGTGTTCTGGGTGGTTGCTAGGGTGTTGCTAGGACTGTGCCAGTGGTTGCTAGGGCGTTCTGTATGGTTTGCTAGGTGGTTTGCTAGGTGCTGAAGGTGGTTGCTAGATATCGTTGCTAGGTGGTTGCTGGGTGTTCTGGGTGGTTGCTATGGCGTTGTCTAGGAAGTTGTGGATGTCACTAGTATTGGTTGCTTGGGTGTTTGCTGAGAGCCGTTGCTGTGGTTGCTAAGGTGTTCTGATCGATTTGCTATGATCTCACATTATTGCCAATGTTAAGTCTGCTAGGATTTCGCCAGCGAAAACGTTTGTCCGATCGCTTAGAAAAGATATAGCACACCATCTCCTCAATAAGTTACTATGACACCTCATTCAGTGTTTGACAAGCGGTGCTAGTTTACGTTGCAAAGCCTGATTTAAAGTAGCAGTAATCACAACACTAGAATGTACATTTCCAGAAGAAAATGCTGAGTGGTGCTTGCAGTGGCAAAACTCGTTGCTAGCAGTGAGTGCAAAAGCCCAACCCCCATGTCTATGCGATGTTGATGGAGCTGATACTGGCTTATTCATGTGTTTGATGCTAAGCTAAATGGTTGCTAGGGTACTCTGTTGCTAGGTGTTGCTATGGGTGGTTGGGAACATCCCATAATGTAGTTGCAAAGCTCCTTGGTCAAATGTATGTGGTTGCTATGGTTGCTATGTTCTGGATGTTGCTGATTGCTATGTTGATGGTTGCTAAGTGTTCTGGGTGGTTGCTGTTGCTATGGTTGCTATGGTTGCTAGGGTGTTCTTGGCTACATCCGGATATAGCACACCATTCCCGAATAATCCATGCGATTTGGCGCCTCATTCATGGGTGTGTGACAAACGGTGTGGGAGGAGTAGCGCGCCGAAATTTTGTGTGGAAGAATAATAAGTATAATAATAAGTATGCACAATAACAATAGTGATGCCTTACCAGCAAGCACCACTAACTAGAATGTACATTTCAGAAGAAAATGTGAGTGGTGCTTGCAGTGGCAAAACTTCGGGGCCCGGTCGTGCAAGTGACTGCAAAAGCCCACCCCATGTCTATGCGATGTTGTGGAGCTGAGATATGGCTTATTCATGTGTTTGTCACGGTTGCTAGGGTGGTCTAAATGGTTGCTATGGTGTGGCTATACAGTATGGGGTGATATGTAAAGACTATTTGCCAGTCTGAGTCAAAAGAGCCCAACTCTGTATGTGTACAACGCTCTGGTGCTGAGATATGGCTTGTTAATGTTGATATATCACGGTTGCTAGGGGGTCTGTAACTGGTTGCTATGGTGTGTCTAGGAAGTTGTGATGTCACTACTTATTGTCTGCTTGATAGGTTAGTCGAAAGAGCCCAGCCTCGAGTCTCTCGACCTTCTGATCCGAATATATGATCTCACACATTATTGCCAATGTTAAGTCTATGGGACTTTATTCAAACGATTTTTTTCCCGCCAAAACGAAAACCGTTTGTCCGATCGCTTAGAAAAGACATAGCACACCTCTCCTCAATAAGTCGGTCGATTCGACACCTCATTCATGTGTCTGTGACAAGCGGTGCGGAGTAGCGTGCGAAGTTTTAAAAAAGTAGAATAGTAATCACAACACTAGAATGTACATTTCCAGAAGAAAATGTGAGTGGTGCTTGCAGTGGCAAAACTCGGGGCCCGGTGCAAGTGACTGCAAAAAGCCCACCCCATGTCTGTGCGATGTTGTGGAGCTGAGATATGGCTTATTCATGTGTTTGTACGGTTGCTAGGGTGGTCTAAATGGTTGCTAGGGTGTTCTGGATGGTTGCTAGGCGGTTGCTAGGATGTTCTGAGTGGTTGCTAGGGCGTTGCTATGCGGTTGCTAGGTGGTTGCTAAGGTGTTCTGGGTGGTTGCTAGGGCGTTGCTATGTGGTTGCTAGGTGGTTGCTATGGTGTTCTGGGTGGTTGCTAGAGGCGTTGCTATGCGGTTGCTAGGTGGTTGCTAAGGTGTTCTGGGTGGTTGCTGAGGCGTTGCTAGGTGGTTGCTAGGGTGTTCTGGGTGGTTGCTGGGCGTTGCTATGTGGTTGCTAGGTGGTTGCTAGGGTGTTCTGGGTGGTTGCTGGGGCGTTGCTAGGTGGTTGCTAGGTGGTTGCTAAGGTGTTCTGGGTGGTTGCTAGGCGTTGCTATGTGGTTGCTAGGTGGTTGCTAGGGTGTTCTGGGTGGTTGCTAGGGCGTTGCTAGGTGGTTGCTAGGTGGTTGCTAAGGTGTTCTGGGTGGTTGCTGAGGCGTTGCTATGTGGTTGCTAGGGCGTTGCTATGTGGTTGCTAGGGTGTTCTGGGTGGTTGCTAGGGGCGTTGCTATGTGGTTGCTAGGTGGTTGCTAGGGTGTTCTGGGTGGTTGCTAGGCGTTGCTAGGTGGTTGCTAGGGTGTTCTGGGTGGTTGCTGAGGCGTTGCTAGGTGTAGGGTGTTCTGGGTGGTTGCTAGGGGCGTTGCTATGCGGTTGCTAGGTGGTTGCTAAGGTGTTCTGGGTGGTTGCTAGAGGCGTTTCTATGTGGTTGCTAGGCGGTTGCTAGGGTGTTCTGGGTGGTTGCTAGGGCGTTGCTAGGTGGTTGCTAGGTGGTTGCTAAGGTGTTCTGGGTGGTTGCTAGGGCGTTGCTATGTGGTTGCTAGGTGGTTGCTAGGGTGTTCTGGGTGGTTGCTAGGGCGTTGCTAGGTGGTTGCTAGGTGGTTGCTAAGGTGTTCTGGGTGGTTGCTAGGGCGTTGCTAGGTGGTTGCTAGGTGGTTGCTAAGGTGTTCTGGGTGGTTGCTGGGGCGTTGCTAGTGCAGTTGCTAGGTGGTTGCTAAGGTGTTCTGGGTGGTTGCTAGGCAGTTGCCAAGGTATTCTGGTAGGTTGCTATAGTGTTGCTAGTTGTCACATATGGTTACTATGTAGTGTTTATAGAGTTCTTAGTACGTTCTTAGCCTGATATAGCAGCTTAGCTAATCACTATTAGCATGTAGCTATTCACTGCTAGCATGTGTAGCAAAGTGCCGTTTGCTAGCATGAGTCAAAAGACCCAACCCCCATGTCTCTATGATGTTCTGACGCAGAGATATAGGGGATGATAAACGGTTGCTAGGGTACTCTGTTTGGTTGCTATGGAGTGGCTTGGGAACATCCCATAATGATATCATAAAAGCTTCTTGTCAGTATGACTGATATAAACCAACCCCCGTTCCTCTATGATGTTCTGATGCAGAGATGCGGTTCTTGCTAAACTGTTGCTAGGGTACTCTGTTTGGTTGCTATGGGTGGCTTGGCAGCTGCCAATGACGATACAGCAAAGGCTCCTTGTCAGTATGAATGATATAAACCAACCCCCGTTCCTCTATGACATTCAGATGTGAAGATATACACTGTTGATTTGGGTTGCTAAGGTGCTTAATAACGGTTGCTAGGGCGTAGCTAGGAAGTGTTGGAGGTGATTTGTGATTGGCTGTTGATGCGAGTCAAACAAACCCACCCTCATGTTTCTATGACACTTCTATCCAAAGATATCCCTTTGATCTCTTTCAATGGAAGTCTATGGGATCAGTTGCTAGGGAGCTCTAAATGGTTGCTAGGGCGTGGCTTGACAGCATCACGATGATCCTGAGATAGTGATTGGTTGTCTGAGTAAGTTGAGCCCACCCCTTGTCTCTGTGACTCTGTGAAGCAGAGCTATGGTCAATACAAAATCCCTATGCAATTTACCATTGGAGGACAAAAGCATGCGTTTGATGGGGCGTCCCTCCCCATGTTAAGTCTATGGGAAAATTCGGGCCCCTCCTGCGCCCCAGACAACACACCCCTTTGAGATGTGTGTGTTTGAGAGATCCTGTCAGCCTCTCCAAATGTGGTAATTCACGAGTTTCTCGAAATCCTCGCTCGGAGACTACAGTGGTCAAACTTTACCCGTAATGTTAAGTCTATGCGATTTTTGGGTGGATTTTAGCCCTTGAGTAAAATCATAACGATCCTTAGAAAAGATATAGCACACCATTCCCGAATAATCCATACGATTTGGCGCCTCATTCATGGGTGTGTGACAAGCGGTGTGGGAGGAGTAAGCGCGCGAACTTTGTGTGGAAGAATAATAATAAGTATAATAATAAGTATGCACAATAACAATAGTGATGCCTTGCTTACCAGCAAGCACCACTAACTAGAATGTACATTTCAGAAGAAAATGTGAGTGGTGCTTGCAGTGGCAAAACTCGGGGCCGATGTCGTGCAAGTGACTGCAAAAGCCCACCCCCATGTCTGTCGATGTTGTGGAGCTGAGATATGGCTTATTCATGTGTTTATGCGGTTGCTAGGGTGGTCTAAATGGTTGCTATGGTGTGGCTATAGGGTTTATGGGGTGATATGTAAAGACTATTTGCCAGTCTGAGTCAAAGAGCCCAACTCTGTATGTGTACAACGCTCTGGTGCTGAGATATGGCTTGTTAATGTTGATATCACGGTTGCTAGGGTGCTGTAACAGGTTGCTATGGCATGTTTAGTAAGTTGTGATGTCACTACTTATTGTCTGCTTGATAGGTCGAGTCGAAAGAGCCCAGCCTCGAGTCTCTCGACCTTCTGATCCGAATATATGATCTCACATTATTGCCAATGTTAAGTCTATGGGACTTTTTCAAGCGATTTTTTCCGCCAAAGCGAAAACCGTTGATCCGATCGCTTAGAAAAGACATAGCACACCTCTCCTCAATAAGTCGGTCGATTCGACACCTCATTCATGTGTCTGTGACAAGCGGTGCGGAGGAGTAGCGTGCGAAGTTTTAAAAAGTAGAATAGTAATCACAACACTAGAATGTACATTTCCAGAAGAAAATGTGAGTGGTGCTTGCAGTGGCAAAACTCGGGGCCAGTCGTGCAAGTGACTGCAAAAAATCCCACATGACTGTCGATGTTGTGGAGCTGAGATATGGCTTATTCATGTGTTTATGCGGTTGCTAGGGTGGTCTAAATGGTTACTAGGGTGTGGCTATAGGGTTTATGGGGTGATATGTAAAGACTATTTGCCAGTCTGAGTCAAAGAGCCCAACTCTGTATGTGTACAACGCTCTGGTGCTGAGATATGGCTTGTTAATGTTGATATACGGTTGCTAGGGTGCTGTAAAGGTTGCTATGGTGTGTCTAGGAAGTTGTGATGTCACTACTAATTGTCTGCTTGATAGGCGGTCGAAAGAGCCCAGCCTCAGTCTCTCGACCTTCTGATCCGAATATATGATCTCACATTATTGCCAATGTTAAGTCTATGGGACTTTTTCAAAGCGATTTTTCCGCCAAAGCGAAAACCGTTTGTCCGATCGCTTAGAAAAGACATAGCACACCTCTCCTCAATAAGTCGGTCGATTCGACACCTCATTCATGTGTCTGTGACAAGCGGTGCGGAGAGTGGCGTGCGAAGTTTTAAAAAAGTAGAATAGTAATCACAACACTAGAATGTACATTTCCAGAAGAAAATGTGAGTGGTGCTTGCAGTGGCAAAACTCGGGGCCCGGTCGTGCAAGTGACTGCAAAGCCCACCCCATGTCTGTACGATGTTGTGGAGCTGAGATATGGCTTATTCATGTGTTTGTCTGGTTGCTAGGGTGGTCTAAATGGTTGCTAGGGTGTGGCTATAGGGTTTATGGGGTAATATGTAAAGACTATTTGCCAGTCTGAGTCAAGAGCCCAACTCTGTATGTGTACAACGCTCTGGTGCTGAGATATGGCTTGTTAATGTTGATATCACGGTTGCTAGGGGGTCTGTAACTGGTTGCTATGGCATGTTTAGTAAGTTGTGATGTCACTACTTATTGTCTGTGATAGGTAAGTCGAAAGAGCCCAGCCTCGAGTCTCTCGACCTTCTGATCCGAATATATGATCTCACACTTTTATTGCCAATGTTAAGTCTATGGGACTTTTTCAAGCGATTTTTCCGCCAAAGCGAAAACCGTTTGCCCGATCGCTTAGAAAAGACATAGCACACCTCTCCTCAATAAGTCGGTCGATTCGACACCTCATTCATGTGTCTGTGACAAGCGGTGCCAGAGGAGTAGCGTGCCAAAGTTTTAAAAAAGTAGAATAGTAATCACAACACTAGAATGTACATTTCCAGAAGAAAATGTGAGTGGTGCTTGCAGTGGCAAAACTCGGGGCCCGGTCGTGCAAGTGACTGCAAAAAGCCCACCCCCATGTCTGTATGATGTTGTGGAGCTGAGATATGGCTTATTCATGTGTTTGTACGGTTGCTAGGGTGGTCTAAATGGTTGCTAGGGTGTGGCTATAGGGTTTATGGGGTAATATGTAAAGACTATTTGCCAGTCTGAGTCAAAAGAGCCCAACTCTGTATGTGTACAACGCTCTGGTGCTGAGATATGGCTTGTTAATGTTGATATATACGGTTGCTAGGGGTCTGTAACTGGTTGCTATGGCATGTTTAGTAAGTTGTGATGTCACTACTTATTGTCTGCTTGATAGGTCGAGTCGAAAGAGCCCAGCCTCGAGTCTCTCGACCTTCTGATCGAATATATGATCTCACACTTTATTGCCAATGTTAAGTCTATGGGACTTTTTCAAGCGATTTTCCGCCAAAGCGAAAACCGTTTGCCGATAGAAAAGACATAGCACACCTCTCCTCAATAAGTCGGTCGATTCGACACCTCATTCATGTGTCTGTGACAAACGGTGCCAGAGGAGTAGCGTGCCAAAGTTTTAAAAAAGTAGAATAGTAATCACAACACTAGAATGTACATTTCCAGAAGAAAATGTGAGTGGTGCTTGCAGTGGCAAAACTCGGGGCCCGATGCGTGCAAGTGACTGCAAAAAGCCCACCCCCATGTCTATGCGATGTTGTGGAGCTGAGATATGGCTTATTCATGTGTTTGTACGGTTGCTAGGGTGGTCTAAATGGTTGCTAGGATGTTCTGGATGGTTGCTAGGCGGTTGCTAGGGTGTTCTGGGTGGTTGCTAGGGCGTTGCTATGTGGTTGCTAGGTGGTTGCTAGGGTGTTCTGGGTGGTTGCTAGGGCGTTGCTAGGTGGTTGCTAGGTGGTTGCTAAGGTGTTCTGGGTGGTTGCTAGGGCGTTGCTAGGTGGTTGCTAGGTGGTTGCTAGGGTGTTCTGGGTGGTTGCTAGGGTGTTGCTAGGTGGTTGCTAGGGTGGTTGCTAAGGTGTTCTGGGTGGTTGCTGAGGCGTTGCTAGGTGGTTGCTAAGGTATTCTGGGTGGTTTCTAGGCGTTGCTAGGTGGTTGCTAGGTGGTTGCTAAGGTGTTCTGGGTGGTTGCTAGGGCGTTGCTATGTGGTTGCTAGGTGGTTGCTAGGTGGTTGCTGGGTGGTTGCTGGGGCGTTGCTATGCGTTGCTAGGTGGTTGCTAAGGTGTTCTGGGTGGTTGCTAGGGCGTTGCTAGGTGGTTGCTAGGGTGTTCTGGGTGGTTGCTAGGGCGGTGCTATGTGTGGTTGCTAGGTGGTTGCTAGGGTGTTCTGGGTGGTTGGTGAGGCGTTGCTAGGTGGTTGCTAAGGTGTTCTGGGTGGTTGCTAGGGCGTTGCTAGGTAGTTGCTAGGTGGTTGCTAAGGTGTTCTGGGTGGTTGCTAGGGCGTTGCTATGCAGTTGCTAGGTGGTTGCTAAGGTGTTCTGAGTGGTTGCTAGGCAGTTGCCAAGGTATTCTGGTAGGTTGCTATGGTGTTGCTAATTGTCACATATGGTTACTATGTAGTGTTTATAGAGTTCTTGAAATGCGTTCTTAGCCTGATGTGCAGCTTAGCTAATCGCTATTAGCATGTAGCTATTCACTGCTAGCATGTGTAGCAAAGTGCCGTTTGCTAGCATGAGTCAAAAGACCCAACCCCCATGTCTCTATGATGATCTGATGCAGAGATACGGTTCTTGCTAAACTGTTGCTAGGGTACTCTGTTTGGTTGCTATGGAGTGGCTTGGGGACATCCCATAATGATATTCAAAAGCTCCTTGTCAGTATGAATGATATAAACCAACCCCCGTTCCTCTATGATTTTCTAATCCAGAGATATAGGTCTTGTTAAACTGTTGCTAGGGTACTACGTTTGGTTGCTATGGAGTGGCTTGCAGCATCAATGTGATACAGCAAAAGCTCCTTGTCAGTATGAATGATATAAACCAACCCCCGTTCCTCTATGACATTCAGATGTGAAGATATACACTGTTGATTTGGGTTGCTAAGGTGCTTAATAACGGTTGCTAGGGCGTGGCTAGGACGTGTTGGAGGTGATTTGTGATTGGCCGTTGATGCCCGAGTCAAACAAACCCACCCCCCATGTTTCTATGGCGCTTATATCCAAAGATATCCCTTTGATCTCTTTCAATGGAAGTCTATGGGATCAGTTGCTAGGGAGCTCTAAAGTTGCTAGGGCGTGGCTTGACAGCATCACGATGATCCGGAGATAGTGATTGGTTGTCTGAGTAAGTTGAGCCCACCCCCTTGTCTCTGTGACTCTGTGAAGCAGAGCTATGGTCAATACAAAATCCCTATGCAATTTACCATTGGAGGACAAAGCATGCGTTTGATGGGGCGTCCTCCCCATGTTAAGTCTATGGGAAAATTCGGGCCTCCTGCGCCCCAGGGTACAACTTACACCCCTTTGAGATGTGTGTTTGAGAGATCCTGTCAGCCTCTCCAAATGTGGTAATTCACGAGTTTCTCCGAAATCCTCGCTCGAGACTCTGAGTGGTCAAACTTTACCGTAATGTTAAGTCTATGCGATTTTTGGGTGGATTTTAGCCCTTGGGTGAAAATGTAACGATCCTTAGAAAAGATATAGCACACCATTCCCGAATAATCCATGATTTGGCGCCTCATTCATGGGTGTGTGACAAGCGGTGTGGGAGGAGAAGCGCGGCAAAGTTTTGTCAGAAGAATAATAATAATAATAATAATAATAATAATAAGTATGGTGGATAACAATAGTGATGCCTTGCTTACCAGCAAGCACCACTAACTAGAATGTACATTTCCAGAAGAAAATGTGAGTGGTGCTTGCAGTGGCAAAACTTCGGGGCCGATGGTACAAGTGACTGCAAAAATCCAAGCAACATGACTGTCACGATGTTGTGGAGCTGAGATTTGGCTTATTAATCTTGATTTACTGTTGCTAGGGTGGTCTATATGGTTGATAGGGTGTTCTTATTTAGTTTATTGAATGATATTGAAAGACTATTTGCCAGTCTGAGTCAAAAGAGCCCAACTCTGTATGTGTACAACGCTCGGGTGTTGAGATACGGCTTGTTAATGTTGATATCACGGTTGCTAGGGTGCTGTAACAGGTTGCTATGGCATGTTTAGTAAGTTGTGATGTCACTACTTATTGTCTGCTTGATAGGCGAGTCGAAAGAGCCCAGCCACGAGTCTCTGACCTTCTGATCCGAATATATGATCTCATACATTATTGCCAATGTTAAGTCTGTATGGGACTTTTTCAAGCGATTTTTTCCGCCAAAGCGAAAACCGTTTGTCCGATCGCTTAGAAAAGACATAGCACACCTCTCCTCAATAAGTCGGTCGATTCGACACCTCATTCATGTCTGTGACAAGCGGTGCGGAGGAGTAAGCGCGCGAAGTTTTAAAAAGTAGAATAGTAATCACAACACTAGAATGTACATTTCCAGAAGAAAATGTGAGTGGTGCTTGCAGTGGCAAAACTCGGGGCCCGATCGTGCAAGTGACTGCAAAAGCCCACCCCATGTCTGTAAGATGTTGTGGAGCTGAGATATGGCTTATTCGTGTGTTTGTCACGGTTGCTAGGTGGTCTAAATGGTTGCTAGGGTGTTCTGGATGGTTGCTAGGCGGTTGCTAGGATATTCTGGTTGCTAGGCGTTGCTAGGTGGTTGCTAGGTGTGTTGCTGCTAGTTGCTAGGGCGTTGCTATGCGGTTGCTGGTTGCTAAGGTGTTCTGGGTGGTTGCTAGGGCGTTTGCTGCGGTTGCTAGGGTGTTCTGGGTGGTTGCTAGAGGCGTTGCTGTCACGGTTGCTAGGTGGTTGCTAAGGTATTCTGGGTGGTTGCTAGGGCGTTGCTAGGTGGTTGCTAGGCGGTTGCTAGGGTGTTCTGGTTGGTTGCTAGGCGTTGCTATGTGGTTGCTAGGCGGTTGCTAGGGTGTTCTGGGTGGTTGCTAGGGCGTTGCTAGGTGGTTGCTAGGTGGTTGCTAGGGTGTTCTGGGTGGTTGCTGAGGCGTTGCTAGGTGGTTGCTAGGTGGTTGCTAGGGTGTTCTGGGTGGTTGCTGAGGCGTTGCTGAGGCGTTGCTAGGGCGTTGCTAAGGTGTTCTGGGTGGTTGCTATGGCGTTGCTATGTGGTTGCTATGTGGTTGCTAGGGTGTTCTGGGTGGTTGCTAAGGCGTTGCTAGGTGGTTGCTAGGCAGTTGCCAAGGTATTCTGGTAGGTTGCTATAGTGTTGCTAGTTGTCACATATGGTTACTATGTTGTGTTTATAGAGTTCTTAGTACGTTCTTAGCCTGATTTGGCGCTTAGCTAATCGCTATTAGCATGTAGCTATTCACTGCTAGCATGTGTAGCAAAGTGCCGTTTGCTAGCATGAGTCAAAGACCCAACCCCATGTCTCTATGATGATCTGGCCTTGAGATATAGGGGTTGATAAGCGGTTGCTAGGGTACTCTGTTTGGTTGCTATGGAGTGGCAGGAACATCCCATAATGATATTCAAAGCTCCTTGTCAGTATGAATGATATAAACCAACCCCCGTTCCTCTATGATTTTCTAATCCAGAGATATAGGTCTTGTTAAACTGTTGCTAGGGTACTCTGTTTGGTTGCTATGGGTGGCTTGGCAGCATCCAATGTGATACAGCAATAGCTCCTCGTCAGTATGAATGATATAAATCAACCCCCATGTCTCTATGACTTTCAGATGTGAAGATATACACTGTTGATTTGGGTTGCTAAGGTGCTTAATAACGGTTGCTAGGGCGTGGCTAGGACGTGTTGGAGGTGATTTGTGATTGGCCGTTGATGCCCGAGTCAAACAAACCCACCCCCATGTTTCTATGGCGCTTATATCCAAAGATATCCATTTGATCTCTTTCAATGAAGTCTATGGGATCAGTTGCTAGGGAGCTCTAAATGGTTGCTAGGGCGTGGCTTGACAGCATCACGATGATCCTGAGATAGTGATTGGTTGTCTGAGTAAGTTGAGCCCACCCCCTTGTCTCTGTGACCCTGTGAAGCAGAGCTATGGTCAATACAAAATCCCTATGCAATTTACCATTGGAGGACAAAGCATGCGTTTGATGGGACGTCCTCCCCATGTTAAGTCTATGGGAAAATTCAGGCCCCTCCTGCGCCCCAGGGGTACAACTCACACCCCTTTGAGATGTGTGTTTTGAGAGATCCTGTCAGCCTCTCCAAATGTGGTAATTCACGAGTTTCTCCGAAATCCTCGCTCGACTACAGTGGTCAAACTTTGCCGTAATGTTAAGTCTATGCGATTTTTGGGTGGATTTTAAGCCCTTGAGTGAAAATCGCATAATCCCTTAGAAAGATATAGCACACCATTCCCGAATAATCCGCGATTTGACGCCTCATTCATGGGTGTGTGACAAGCGGTGTGGGAGGAGTAGCGCGCGAACTTTTGTGTGGAAGAATAATAATAATAATAATAATAATAAGTATGCACAATAACAATAGTGATGCCTTGCTTACCAGCAAGCACCACTAATAATAATAAGTATGCACAATAACAATAGTGATGCCTTGCTTACCAGCAAGCACCACTAATAAAGTTTAAAAGTAAAGTTAAAAAAATAAAATAATTTAAATTAAATTAGTAATTTTGGAACACACACACACACACACACACAAAAATCTATAATCTGGATCCAGAAGCAAAACCCATTGAAAGCCACTGCTGTAAATAACAGTGTCTGTGTTGCACATATTATGGTACTATAATTACAAAAGCAATACCAAAAAAAAGTTTTTGTTAGTATTACATTCTAATTACACTGTTACAAAGATATAATGATGCTAAAACATTTATTTGCTAATTCCTCTGTGCCGCTGGTCTGGGGTCAGAGTGAACCTCCACTTGTTTTTTTTCCTCATAATTTAGATCACTTCCTTTCTCTAAACTCTTCCCCAAATCGTGTGAATCAATATGAATCAAAACTTTGTCATCTTTGGGTGAGCGGCTGTTTATTGCACTGTATGGTTTGAGAGCTGACATATAGGTATGTTAGCCCAGTCTTTACCACAGACAGGTGAACCCAAATAATGTCTTGTGTTTTTGAGTCTGCATGCAGTCTGGTTCTCAACAGTGTCCTGTATCTCTTGTATTGTTTCTGCTCTCAAAACACATAGCTAAAGGGTCCCAACTTGATAAGTGTGTGTATACAATAAGATGTAGAGGAAACTCGTGACAAGGAGACATCTATCTTTTTCCCTCTTTCTTATCCTCAGTCTCTCAGAGCTGGACAGTTCATTTTTAGTAGTTACTTCATACTTCATATTTAAGTGAGACAGACTATATAAGACATTAAATATAGACATGTCTGACAGTCTTTGCCACTGGCTTTACTTTCTCCTATTCTAAAAGAGCCCAATGAATGCCATCTAGAGTTTTCCCCGTGGCTCATATTTCTAAAGATTCCTTCCTGTTTTAGGTTTTTCATCACTAAAACATCTACAGTCCCTGACAAAAGTCTTGTTCCTTGTGTACAAATTGACCTGAAGTGCTGCTGAAATATATTTCTTATCAATATTTTTTTTACAAGAAATGGCTCATTTTAATCCCAACAGCTTTTGTAATAATGTTTCAGTGCAAAATGAAACTGTCAAAAAATATTCTAATATTCACTGCTTGGTAAAGCCCATTGAGTCAATTTTTGCAATGAAATAAGTGTTGTCGCCTTGTCATATGAGCTTCACCTGTGACTAATAATGGATCAATTAGATCTCAGGTGTGTATAAAAAGAACCCCAGTGCACTAGACCTTCACATCAACTGCAAATAGACCTCTGCAAACATGCCTAAGATTCACCCTGAGACTAAAGTTTTGATTATCAAGAGGCTGAAGACCAGATCCACTGCTGATGTGGCAGACACCTTCAAAGTGTCTCAGCGTCAAGTACAGAGGATAAAAAAAAAGATTTGAAGAGACTGGAGACGTTTATGACAAACCCAGGTCAGGCAGACCCTGCAAGACAACTGCTCGAGAGGACCGTTTGTTGGCTCGAAAATCCAAGGCCAGCAAGTAGCGTTTGTTCACGGTTTGACCACGTGGCCTCGCGCGAGTTAACAGTATCGACGAGGCGTGGCCTAAGCCAGCGTTGTATATAAGCATTGCATTGTTTACATGTAGTTAGAGAGAAGCATTCGAGCAACAGGAAAGGCAACGACTGTGTGAGTACTGTATCATTGTTCTCCTTGTTTTTGTAACTCAGCTGTTATTTAGCACGTTTGTCTGCATAGTGTAGTGTGTTGTGTTGTCAAGTAGCGTTTGTTCACGGTTTGACCACGTTGCCTTGCGCGAGTTAACAGTATCGACAGGCGTGGCCTAAGCCAGCGTTGTATATAAGCATTGCATTGTTTACATGTAGTTAGAGAAGCATTCGAGCAACAGGAAAGGCAACGACTGTGTGAGTACTGTATAATTGTTCTCCTTGTTTTTGTAACTCAGCTGTTATTTAGCGTTTGTCTGCATAGTGTAGTGTGTTGTGTTGTCAAGTAGCGTTTGTTCACGGTTTGACCAAGTGGCCTCGCGAGTTAACAGTATCGGCGGCGTGGCCTAAGCCAGCGTTGTATATAAGCATTGCATTGTTTACATGTAGTTAGAGAGAAGCATTCGAGCAACAGGAAGGCAACGACTGTGTGAGTACTGTATCATTGTTCTCCTTGTTTTGTAACTCAGCTGTTATTTAGTACGTTTGTCTGCATAGTGTAGTGTGTTGTGTTGTCAAGTAGCGTTTGTTCACGGTTTGACCACGTGGCCTGTGAGTTAACAGTATCGACGAGGCGTGGCCTAAGCCAGCGTTGTATATAAGCATTGCATTGTTTACATGTAGTTAGAGAGAAGCATTCGAGCAACAGGAAGGCAACGACTGTGTGAGTACTGTATCATTGTTCTCCTTGTTTTGTAACTCAGCTGTTATTTAGTACGTTTGTCTGCATAGTGTAGTGTGTTGTGTTGTCAAGTAGCGTTTGTTCACGGTTTGACCACGTGGCCTCGCGCGAGTTAACAGTATCGACGAGGCGTAGCCAGCTGAATTCAATAAGGATTGTGTATAAATAGAGCGGGACTCCGCGGCAGCGGAAGTGGCAGCCCTCGTGTGAAGCCCTCATCGTGTGAAGACCGAAGAGTGTAAAGACCAGCGACTCTACTCTGCGCGACTCCACTCGAGCAAGGACACCGACAAGGCACTTGAGTATAGCTTTCTTTTCTTTAACCCTTTGATATTTTGCTTGTTTTCGTTTGTTTATTCCTTAATCCCTATTCACTATGTGCTTTCAAATCTCCACTATTACCACCACCCGTAAACCACGCTCTGTGTATTCAAGATGCCGTAATCCTAATAATCTGCTTAGGGTACCGATTTCCTCTACCACATTACTGTCCATTCCAATTGGTCTCTGGAATTGCCAGTCTGCTGTAAACAAAGTAGACTTTATTTCAGCTATTTCCACTCATTCTTATCTCAGTCTCATGGCCCTAACTGAGACCTGGATCAAACCAGAAGACACGGCCACTCCTGCGGCCCTCTCAACTAATTTCTCCTTTTCCCACTCACCTCGTCCAATTGGGAGGAGGAGGTACTAGTTTGCTCATCACAAAGGATTGGAAATTTGAGCCCATACCATCTCTCTCTGGCAACAGCTCATTTGAATCACACTCAATCACTATCACTCACCCTGCTAAAATCCATGTTGTAGTTGTTTATCGCCCCCCAGGTCAACTGGGTAACTTCTTGGAGGAGTTGGATATGTTACTCTCCAACTTTCCTGAAGATGGCACTCCACTGGTGCTGCTCGGTGACTTCAACATCCACCTTGATAAACCCCAGGCTGCAGACTTCACCTCTCTACTGACCTCCTTTAACCTTAGCGAGTATCTACCACGGCTACTCACAAATCAGGTAATCATTTGGACCTTATCTACACACGCTACTGCTCGACAGACAACAACACTTTAGTGACTCCATTGCACACCTCCGACCACTTCCTCGTCACTCTTAACCTCATACTCACTCCTGATACAACTCATACTAATCCACAGATCACCTTTCGGCGTAATCTATGCTCTCTCTCTCCCTCTCGTCTATCCACTATGGTTTCATCCTCACTTCCCCACCTGCTCAGTTCTCAGCTCTGGACACTAACAGTGCTACTGACACTCTTTGCTCCACTCTAACATCTTGTTTAGACAGCTTTTGCCCCCTTTCATCTAGACCAGCCCGCACCACACCCTCTGCCCCCTGGCTGTCTGATGTTCTCCATGAACATCGCTCTGGGCTCAGGGTGGCAGAGAAAAGTGGCACAAATCTAAGAACTCTACTGATCTTACCTTGTATCAGTCTCTTCTTGTTTCCTTCTCTGCACGTCTCCACTGCAAAAACTACATACTATCACAACAAAATCAACAACTGCGCTGACTCTCGTGCACTTTTCAGAACATTCCACCCTCCGTCATCAACTCTTACAGCTGGCGACTTTGCATCTTTCTTCACAAACAAAACCTCCTCCATTAGCAGCCAATTCTCCGCACCACAAACTGACATACACATCTCGTCAACCGTCACACACACGCTACCCTCTTTCTCTCTGCTCTCTGAAGCAGAAGTCTCCAAACTCATCCTTTCCAAACACCCCACTACTTGTCCGCTTGATCCTATCCCCACTCACCTGCTTCAGGCCATTACTTCGTCAAATATTCCTGCACTCACCCACATCGTCAACACCTCTCTTCACACCGGGACTTTCCCACAGCATTCAAGCAGGCTCGGGTAACCCCACTGCTTAGAAACCCTCTCTGAACTTTTAGAAAACTACAGACCGGTGTCCCTTCTGCCTTTTATTGCTAAGACACTTGAGAGAGTAGTGTTCAACCAACTCTCTATGTTTCTTGCACAGAACAACCTCCTGGACAACAACCAATCTGGATTCAAAAGCGGCCACTCAACTGAGACTGCCCTGCTCTCGGTTACTGAAGCACTGAGACAGGCAAAGCAGCTTCCAAATCCTCAGTACTTATCCTGCTGGATCTGTCTGCTGCTTTTGACACAGTTAACCACCAAATCTTCCTGTCAACACTCATGAAGATGGGGATCTCAGGAACTGCTCTCCAGTGGTTCAAGTCTTACCTCTCAGGTAGGTCCTTCAGGGTGTCATGGAGAGGTGAAGTGTCTAAGTCACATCATATAGCTACTGGCGTTCCTCAGGGCTCAGTGCTTGGACCACTTCTCTTCTCCATCTACATGTCATCTCTAGGATCTGTCATCCAGAAACATATCTTTTCCTATCACTGCTATGCTGATGACACTCAACTCTACTTCTCATTTCAACCAGATGATCCCACAGTTGGGTTTGGATCGCTGCCTGTCTGACAGACATTTCTGCCTGGATGAAGGAACAACACCTTCAACTCAATCTGGCAAAGACAGAACTCCTTGTGGTCTCAGCCAACCCAGCACTTCAACATACTCTCTCCATTCAGCTCGGTTCATCAACCATAACTCCGTCCGGGACTGCCAGGAACCTTGGAGTTGTGATTTATGATCAGCTGAAATTCACTGACCACATTACTGCAACAACCCGGTCCTGCAGATTTGCGCTATACAACATTAGGAAGATTAGACCCTTCCTAACAGAGCAGGCCACTCAACTCCTGGTCCAAGCTCTTGTACTCTCCAGACTGGACTACTGTAATTCTCTTCTAGCGGGCCTTCCAGCATCCACTGTTAAACCCTTGCAGCTGATCCAGAACATGCGGCGAGATTGGTCTTCAACGAGCCGAAGAGAGCACGTCACGCCTCTCTTCATCAGTCTTCACTGGCTGCCGATAGCTGCGCGAATCAAATTCAAGGCTCTGGTGCTCGCCTACAAAGCAACCGCAGGCTCTGCACCAGTATACCTAAACTCACTTGCTCAGACTTACACACCCTCCAGAACCTTGCGTTCTGCAAGTGAACGACGCCTAGTGGTGCCATCTCAAAGAGGCATGAAATCCCTCACTAGGACCTTTTCTTGGACCGTTCCCACCTGGTGGAATGACCTGCCTGTCTCAGTTCGAGCAGCCGAGTCTGTAGCCATTTTCAAAAAACATCTCAAGACACTTCTTTTCCAGCAGCACTTGACCAATAAAGAATAGCACTTATCACTCTATTCGTTTCTGTTTGTTGTTATAAAAAATAAAAAAATAAAATAAAAAGTCCTATGTGTTTTGTGTCTCGTGAGACTTGTTACAGCGCTTGCATATTGTTGCCCTTGACTGGTGTTGGTTGCTTCTATTACTCTCATTTTTAAGTCGCTTTGGATAAAAGCGTCTGCTAAATGACTAAATGTAAATGCAAGCCAAAAGCCAGCACTAAAAAAAAGACAATTGAAAAACCATGTGGCATTTGCCAAAGCCCACAGCCTGCAAAAAGGATGGACGCTGGAAAAGTGGCAGAAGGTGGATTTTTCAGATGAATCTTCTGTTGAATTACACCACAGCCGCCGCAAATATTGCAGGAGACCTACTGGAGCCTGCATGGATCGAATTCACCCAGAAAACAGTGAAGTTTGGTGGTTGAAAAATCATGGTCTGGGGTTACATCCAGTATGGGGGTATGCGAGAGCTCTGCAGGGTGGAAGGCAACTTCAATAGTCTAAAATACCAAGAAATCTTAGCTACCTCTTATATTCCCAACCATAAAAGAGGCCAAATTCTGCAGCAGGATGGTGCTCCATCGCATTCTTCCATCTCCACATCAAAGTTCCTCAAGGCAAAGAAGATCAAGATGCTCCAGGATTGGCCAGCCCAGTCACCAGACATAAACATCATTGAGCATATGTGGGGTAAGATGAAAGAGGAAGCATGGAAGACGAAACCAAAGAATATTGATGAACTCTGGGACTTCAATAAATCAATAAATTGTATGAATCCTTGCCAAACCGCACGGATGCAGTCCTTCAAGCTCATGGAAGTCATACAAGATATTAAATTTGGATTTCACAGCACCACTACTTAATTTGCTGACATATTTTTGTATTTGCAGTAAATTTGTTCAATTTCTGTATAGGCGACAAAACGTTTGTCTTGACAAAATTTGACCTTTCTGTCTTGAGTTAAATGATAAATCTTTTTACAGTGAAACTAATTTATTTCAGTGAATTAAACGTCATTTGGGAGGGTTTTAGCTTTTCATTTGAGCTATTTCTAACACCAATTGATGAATTAAAAGTCAGGTTAATAGCAGGTGTTTCTACAAAATAGATAAGCAAAATGACTTTTGTCAGGAACTGTAAACTCACAAACATGCAGAGATCACAAGTGTTCAATCAGGGTTGTGCCTGTGCAAGTGAATCACTATCTTTCTTTCAGTTTTCATACTATTCATTCTACCTAGTATTCAAGACAGAAATTTGACATTTTCCAACATTTTTCAATTGTCATCAGTTTAAGTTCAAATAAGTCAAATCCAAGTCAGAAAGATACATCTGAATTACATTATATGAATCTACTAATAAATAAATAATAACAAGGAATGTTATTGTTTCACAAAATCCTAGGGTATGGCATGAGCCCTTCTGGCCATTCAACAACGACATTCTCAAATAATCACATTATCTTAACAAAATGTGGACAAAATCCACTAAAAGAACTTGACAACAGACTTAACAACAATGCAAATACTGAAATTTACCTCAGAGCTTGAAAATAAATTAAAGGAAACGCGCTCTTCTGATTGGCTGTGATTTTTTACTGATTGATCTCGGGTCAAGTCCGGTTTGGGGTTGGACGTTAGGCTGTTTAAATTTAAAAAGCTGCAACAGAACTATCGAACAGCATCATAAGCCGTTTATTTCCCATGCTTGTCTAAATGCCAGGGTATGGCAACTGCCATACTCTGCCATAGGCAAAGGCCGCCCCTGCATTAAATACCAGCACCAATATTTTCCCCTTTTTAATAATAAAAATACTAGTAAATCTCACAAATGTTGGTTCAAATGAAAAGTCAAGCATGCATTGCCATTTAATACATGTGCTGAAAATAGATATAGAGGCATCAGAGAAAAGTTAAAGGTGGGGTTGACATCTTACCTCATCTTTTCCAACATGTTTGGGCTAATATTGCCCTCAACCCCTTGAGCTACAAAGGAGAAAGAGTTTTTTGTCATTTCCATTAAATGTCAGGAAAAATGTAAGGAAAAATTATGTAATAGTCCCAATACTGCAACACTTTCTAAACAGTCAAATACTTTTAATGCAAATTGGGACACCGCCATTATTAGGAAAATTACCATACCATACCCATTATTAATGAAGTCATTATGTTACATTGTGATTCTTTCTGTACTCTATTTATTATTTTGTGCCTATAGTGTTTACTGTGGGCCTCTATTCTGTGTAAATAACAGAAAAATATGCTTAAGGTACTAAAGGTTAGTGTTTAATGTGTTTGAAAAGTAGGGTGGCACATAGGTCCCTCTGTGTATGGTGCCCAGCCCCCCAAAATGATGATATTTTGAAATCAAATCCTATTCTCCTATGAGGACTGGGGGAGGCTTTCATTAAAATATTTCATGCATGCAAATCTTCCTCACAAAGAGGCAGATATTTCACTCTATTTTTGCCAACATTTGTGTGAGAAAATCCAGAGAAAATCCATCAAATCCTTTGAAAATCCAATAATATTTGCATAGAGCTTAAAACATGCAAAGTCACTGAATATGAATTAAACCTAAAGCCCCCTACTTACGCATTAAAATGGATTCTGAAACGCTCGACTCCTACAGGTAAACCCAAATCAGGGTCTTTGGTTAAATGGTGCTTGTTGGATGGACAAAACATTTTAAAAGACCAATACACGTGCAAGCCACTTCATTCATTGCCATCTCTACAATTATGAAGGCTGTTTAAGAGGACCAAAAGGGGCGCCAGGTGTTGAAAACAAATGTTGAAAAGCCTTGTCTTTTGCTTCACTGATGGCAAATCAAGGCCAACTGTCTGAAGGCTGACCAGTTTGCTGTCTGCCAACCTTGTAATGACAAACACACATTGGCAACATATTAAGAATTCAACAGGCAATCTATTCAGCAATTAATGATGTAGGAAATTAACCCTTCTGTGAAGATGCCAAGAAAACAAGCATTGCTTGCGTCAGTTTTGCATTCCACTTGTCCTTGAGGCCTTTTATTGATTGTCTATACCTTATCAAAACGGGTCTTGCTCACATAAGCTTGTAGTTCTCTACAGAGAAATCACAAGGGCAGTGTTAAATACCATAATTGAGCCTAGGTGCACACAGTTCTTAAGAATGTTACACAAAGTTCTGCACATTCTTTAAACCTTTTCAAAAAATACATAAATCCGCTGTGAATGTGTATGAACTCTAGGGTCTATTGTCAGAAATTTTGTTAAGCTTAACAGAGGTTCTTGTATAGTTTATTTCAAGAGCAGAGACACATTAGGGTGCATTTATTTTCATGATTTCAACGGGAACAAATAGAGTTTCCGCAACAGCAATAGAATGAAGCGCTCAGCTGTGCGTCAAAAACACATTCCAGCGCTAGATAGCCTCTTATTTAACTCTGCCAGTCAACTAGATGCTTAATTTGTATTAGATACAACAACTCAACCTGGAAGAAAAGTCGCTATCTTTTTGCCGCCATCACTGCTGCTGCTGCTGCTGCTGCTACTCCGACAACGTACACAACAAGATGCTTCTTCTTCTGCATTTACCTTGATGATGTGGGTTACACCATCAACATGCCCGTGGACGCAGACGGAGTAACGACTGATCAAGGGGAAGCTGGTGGGATGAAGGAAACCCAGTGGAGCCGCAAAGTGGAGGGTCTCTGGTGCAGCCGAACGTGGGAGGAGCCAATACGAGGCTGGCAGGTCAATTGGCCGAGCTGGAGCCACAGGAGGCTGGTGGTTGCACAACCTGCAGCTTCACGTCACAGCAAGGTGCTCCTGGGGAAGACGAAGGCCTGCAGGCCTCCATCAATAATGGTAATTCCAATTCTCACCGGATCAAGTCTCAGTGCTGTCTTTAAACAGCGATGATTCAGAACAGTCTGATAATATTGGGTGGGATAGAATGTGAGGCAGTACCCCTGTGTCCAAATATATCAGCCAGTCCTCTGTGGCTGGTTCACATCTGGACAGATGCACTTTGTTGCCGTTTTCCCTTCCTCTTTCTCGCTCATTTCGGCGGATGGTCGCTCTTCATCTGCGGGGGAGCTCTAGCGAATTCTCCATGCTCGAGGGTGGTGGTGGGCTAGGCTCTGGGACTGGCTGTGTGCTGGATCAAGGGAAAGATGCCCTCCAGACACCTGATGAAGTCCTCAGGTGTCTGGGAGGTCTACAGGGTAGTGGTAGTTAAGCCAATCTAGAAGGTTCAGAACTGGCGCAACATACACACACTAACTTAAACGAGACCAGACAAACACTGAGTGAAGGTTTAGGAACTTCAGTATAGTTCTAAATGATGAACAGCTGTGATGAAGATTAGTGTCCATGGAATCTGATTAGTGGTGGGAAAACTCAAACAAAGGAACCCATGTGATTAATGAAACTAAAAGTCCATAAAAACGAAACTAACAAACACAACTTATTTATTTTGTAACATGATGATCAGTGACATCACATGGACAAATACATTTGCTTCGACAAATAGTTTTACATCATCGTATCATAGGCATGATACAGTTGCGTTTAGACGCTTAACGGCTGATATTTGCCTACACTGGATGTGAGCTTTGCATCAAAAGCAAATAGAGACCATTATAATCACTGATGCTGGTACACTGGATGCAGTATACAAATGCATGTTCAGTTGCTGATATCTAAAAAGTAAAAGAATGTTCCCTTTCGTTCAGTCACTATGACGTAACGTTAATGACTAACGAATGGGGGTTTCGCTTAGAAGCCTATCATCTTCGAGCTTAGAGAAAACACCCAATGGTGTGCCAATGCCATGGGGCATGCAGAATTTGCATCCGTAACTCCGCCTCACTGTGTGAGTATATAAGGAGGTACGTGGTTTCTGCTTTCGGAGCCAAGATAACCTACCTCTTCACTCCTACAGCCTTCTGAGACTGTGTCAGCTTCTTCGAGACCAGCAGCTTTCCAGTCGGTGTTGGTGTAACGGCGCGTTCCAGTGATCGCATACTTCTTGCCTGCTGATCTGCGCAGTAGTCTGTTGACAGCTGGTGTGTGTTTCCCTGGGCGCTTCGGCATCGACTGCGAGGTTTCCTCTCACAAAAAGAGCTTGCGCATGGCCCGTCTTTTTCAAGACGGTTCACCCGCGCACTTCCGGGTGCTATCGATATCCATTGCTGTCTATGGGCACTTTCACTGCTCGATGTGTTTGGGCTTCAGCACGTTCGGGCAGTGTTTGTGGATGTGTCATGTTCCCACTGCGGGAATGTGACCATCGCGATGTTGTGGTCGAGACTCAGTGATCTCCGTGAGGAGAGAGAGTCCCCTCTGCCACACCCCAATCTACCATCTCCGAGAGGTGGTACTTTGGATGGTGGCCAGGGTGACCTGAGGGTGCTGTGGTTTAAGACCCCCGACGTTCATTCCTCGGGCCACACCTCCCTCTCGCACATCGCTTCCCGTGAGTGCTAGACTGAAACAGCGGCCCGTCTATGACGCCTCGTTCGTTCAGTTCACACTCTAGATAGCAGTGAGATTTAGATCGCCACATCCCAAGGTGGGCTAGAGTCCTTTGGGGATGACGATTAGGCTGTGCTCCGCCTCCAGGTGTGTCAGCGCCGCCTGATCTGACCCAAATTTGACAGCCATGTTATCTCGGGCAGCCGCGAGCCTCGGGCTGATGTGGAACTCCGCCCTGTCACGAGTGCTCGTGGTTGCGCAATTGGTTTTTGGGGACGGCACCTGACAGCTGTTGGGCCCCGCCCCCAATGCCTTTTGCCCCGAGGTGCATGAGGAGGTCACGCGGTCCGGGGAGTCCCGTGCTTCCCTTGACCGCTCGGCCTCCTCCGCCTTCTCTGCCCTCGATGGGGCCATGGCCTAGGGTACACTGGGGTCCCCCCCCACTGTTGGGCACTCTGTTGCGCACTATGGTGTCCACGGAGTGCTTCGACGTGGCGTGGCTATCCTAAGCACCCTCCCGAAGCCTCAGGGCCCGTCTACTTCGGTGGCGTGGTCCTGCAGAGCAACGTGGCAGGCCACCGCCCCTTTGCGCATGCACGAGGGTGGAGCCGACCCAGGGCTCTTCAATGAGCTGCGTGCCGCCACTGATCCCGCCCTCTGGGCGGTGAAGGTGGCCACACTCCCTGGGCAGGCGATGTCCACAGTTGTGGTCCGGGAGAAACACCTGGCCTTACCTGGTGATGTGGAGGTAGTTGAGTGAGCCACCTCCTCAACTCGCCCATATCCCAGGCTGGCCTCTTCGGCGCGGCTGAGAACTGCGCCCAGCAGTTCTCGGCCGCCCGAGCAGACTGAGGCTGTAACATGTACTGCCCGGCGGCCAGCTGCTGCACCAGCCGCCGGCTCAGTCGCCTCAGTTCGCTCGCCGCCGGCGCCCTCCCCCCTCCCACCCGGCCCCAGCAGCAGCCTTCACCGGGGCCGTGTCATGGAGGAGGTTGCAGGATGACGCCCAGTCCACTGCACAGCCTGACTAAACGCCAGGCTGGAGGTGGACAACTCAGAGATGGGTTCCAGTTCTTTCCAGGGGATGGTAGCAGGGCCTCTCCTTCCCCCGGTGGAGGGCCGGGGGAAAATCCTTTCGCTGCTGGCCTCCGGGCTGGCGGCCTTTGGAGAGAACTGGTGTCCCCATTCCTGAGGACACGGAGACTGGTGATGGCAGTGTGCACCACCCTCGGGCCGTGCCGCTCTCGTCCCTCTCTCTCGCCAGCCTCTCAGAGCAGATCCCAGTGGAACGCGCGTCCTCCCCTGGTCTTCTCTGTCAGGACGCAGCTGCTGGCTGTGCCCCCACACTGGGACACTACGCCTCCCACGTCTGGGCCAGTCACGCTGCCTCGCAGCCCTGCCCGGGGTACGTCTGGGGTTCGAGTGTCCCCCATGGTCAGTTCAGGGAGTCTGACTACAGCTTCCAGGACTGTCCGTCGGGCCGCGAAAACCATCAGGCTCGGCTACGCGATTCAATTCTCCCCGCTTCGGGGAGTCTGCTCACCATGGTGGGGCCCAATGTCCCAGTCATGTGCGCAGAGGTTGCCACCCTCCAGCCGAAATGAAGTCCGGCTGCCTCGGCCTTTACTTCATTGTACCCTGGAAAACCAGTGGGTTATGGCTAATCCTGGATCTGCCCGTCCTGAGCCGATCCTTACTGGCTTCCGTTCAGGATGTTGGCAGCGAATGCCTTCTCGAATGCGTTCGTCCAGTTGATTGGTTGCAGCGATTGACCTGAGGAGCGCCTACTTTTTTGTCTCCTACCTCAACGCAGACCGTTCCAACAGGTCTGCTTCGAGGGGCGGACATTTCAGTACGCATTCCTCCCATTCTGGCTAGCTTTGTCCCCTCGTGACTTTACGAAGTCTGTCGAGGCAGCCCTTGCGCCACTCAGGCAGCACGGGGTTCGCATCCTGAACTGTCTCGGCGACTGGCTCAGACTGAGTCACTCTCGAGAACAGGGTGCGAACACAGAGTTCTAGTGCTCCAGCACGTAGCCATCTGGGCCTTCAGGTCAACTGGGAGAGGAGCAACTCTGCTCCGTGCAGGGGATCTCTTTTCCCGGTATGGTTTTCAACTCGGTCGCCATGTGCGTGCAGCTTACCAGCGAGCACGCGCAGTCAATGCTGACTTGCCTCAGTTAATCGAAGTGAGAGTGCGGTTCCACTGAAGTTGTTTCAGAGGCTCCTTGGGCATATGGGCATCTGCAGCCGCGGTGACGCCGCTCGGATTGCTTCATATGAAACCGCTTCAGCATTGGCTTTGCGATCGAGTCCCGAGATGGGCATGGCAGTCTGTCCAAGTGACTCGGGCCTGCTTACAGACGCTCACACCGTGGTCGAACCTCAGTTTCTACAGGCCGGGGGTCCTTAGAATGAGTTTCCAGGCATGTTGTCGTCGACGGATGTCTCTGCCACGTGTCGGGGTGCAATGTGCAATGGACAAGCAGCCGCGGGCTCCTGGACAGGACCCCAGTGCTTCCTGCATGTCAATTGCCTCGAGTTGCTGGCAGTACGGTTCGCCCTGCACCGCTTCCGAGCGTTGCTGAAGGGTCAACATGTGCTTGTCCGGACAGACAACACGGCCGTAGTAGTGTACATCAACCTCCAGGGCGGTCTACACTCCCGCCGTATGTCTCAACTCACCCGCCATCTCATTCTATGGAGTCAGAAGCGCCTGAGGTCCCTTCGTGCTGTCCATATTCCGGGAGTCCTGAACCTCGCAGCCGACAAGCTCTCGCGGTTTCAGCCTCTCCCGGGAGAATGGAGACTCCATCCCCAGTTGGCCAGCTGTTTTGGAAACAGTTCGGGGACGCGCAGGTAGATCTGTTGCCTCCCACGACTCTTCCCACTGCAGCCTATTCTATTCCCTGTTCGAGGGCACGCTCGGCACGGATGTACTGGCGCACAGCTGGCCGCGGGGCCTACGCAAGTTGCATTTCTTGTGCAAGATCAGGGAGGACAAGGAGCAGGTCCTTTTGGTCGCCCCGTACTGGCACGGCCGGACCTGGTTCCCCGAACTCTTACTCCTTGCGACAGCCCCTCCCTGGCCTATTCCTCTGAGACCTCCTCACTCAGAGACGGGGCACACTTTGGCACCAGCGTCCCGATCTTTGGAGCCTCCACGTATGGCTCCTGGATGGGACGCGGCAGGTTTGAGTGGCCTGCCACCTACGGTGGTCGCCAACATCACTTCCGCTAGGGCAGAGCCACTCGGCATGCCTATGCTTTGACGTGGAACCTCTTCGTCACCTGGTGCTCTTCCCGCAAGAAGACCCCTGGACATGCCCGGTCGGGTCCGTGCTCTCGTCCTCCAAGTAGGGTTGGAGCGAAGGCTGTCTCCCTCCACCCTCAAAGTTTATGTGGCCGCAATATCTGCCCACCACGATCTCTTGGAGAACAAAAAGGTAAGTCAGCACGACCTGATCATCAGGTCCCTGAGGGGGGCGAGGAGACTGAATCCTCCTCGCTCTCCTCTCGTACCCTCTTGGGACCTCTCAGTAGTTTTAAGTGCTCTGCAGAGGCCTCCCTTTGAGCCTTTGCGGTCGGTCGATATTAAGTTTCTGTCGATGAAGACGGCTCTGCTGACCGCATTGGCCTCCGTCAAGAGGGTCGGGGACCTGCAGGCATTTTCGGTTGAGGCGTGCCTGGAGTTCGGGCCGGCTAGTTCTCACGTGATCCTGGGACCCCGACCTGGATGTGTGCCCAAGGTTCCCACCACTCCGTTCAAGACAAGGTGGTGAACCTGCAAGCGCTGCCCGTGGAGGGGGCAGACCCAGCCTTGGCACTGCTCTGTCAAGTACCTATGTGAAACAAGTGGATCGTTTATTTTAATGTTTGTTCAGAGCATTTTGATTTGTAAACAAGGCACAGTGTAATGAAGAGTTTACAAAGAAACTTTTGTTGAAGGATGAAGCAGTCAGTTGTATTGGATCTGACAGCAGCTTCATCACAAACAGTAAGTAGATTATTCCATAAGGTGTTGTCTGTAAATGACTTATTATTTAGATAATGTTTTAAAATAACTGACTCACGTGCAATAGCGGGTGGGCGTTGATAATGTTTCCTATGCAATGAAGTTAGCCAATAAAAACAGTGGCCGTTTACTGATGTTTACTGCCCCTTAAAATGGGTAATTTCAGACAGAGGGTCAGAATGAAAGTTGAAAATAATTTGGGTTTATTAACATTATAAGTGAACCTCAAGAAATCTATCTATCTATCTACACACACACACACACACACACACACACACACACACACACACACACACACTGTATGTACATATATATATATATATATATATATATATATATATATATATATATATATACAAACCATGTAATCACAATGACAATGACTAAAGTATCAAACATATCATCAAAAATGGTGAACCATGTAATCACAATGACAATGACTAAAGTATCAAACATATCATCAAAAATGGTGATGCCTATAAGATTACAAAGTACTATTTCATAAAAGAGCTAAATCATCCAAAAATCTTAATTTAACAGAATTATAATTTTATTTATAGTAAAAAGCACAGCAATTGGTTCATGCATGGACCATGAAACTAATAATGCAGCTTATATCTGCATCTTTGTTCAGATCCTGGAACCGCACAAGGAAAAAAGAATGCACCACACATGAGCATTACTTGACGTGACAGACAACTAGTTGTCCAGAGCAGTTCCTTTCACACAGCACAGGTTTACCAAAAATAGAATACAGTCGTCCCTCTCGTTAATAACCAAACTGTGTGTTCAGCAGAATTCCAGTTTCCGCCACAAGCACGTTGTGCAAAATGTGAAAACTGTGTAGGTTCCATGCAGGCTTATCAATGTATCAAGTTTATAGGACATAGCTTTTTTAAGGCTTGCACAAGAAGGTTCATAGACAGAAATATCAGATAGCTATATGCTTTATGCAGTGGCCTGCAGTACATAAATGTCTCTAGCCTGTAGTAAGTGTAGTTCTGTCATGACAACTCTCTGAGTGTTTGGCATGCTAATGGGTATGACAATGTTAATATGTTTGGTATTGTTGGAATAGATGTGCTATGCTGCTGCTGTTATTGCTGCTGCTGCAGAGCAAGTACAGTACTTGCTACTGCCAATACACACATAACATGCTGCTGCTGTACAATATAGCATAAATTGATTACCCGTAGCAGATCTATACAGGTGGAACTGGGGGAGGTAGAGCTTATCTGAAAATGCGCTGCAAACTGCAGTGAAGACGCTGACCAAGTATTTGAAAGGTAATGCAAGTTCATTGGCTAGTAATACAGCAGGAACCAAACAGCAGTGCCCTATAGTGAATGATGTGATTGCAAGCAGATTGAGTTAATGCCAGATCTTTTCATGCGTTTTAACTTTGTTGCACATCCATAGTTTAAACCATGTTGGTTCAACAATATAGACTTGTCGTAAATGACTTCACACAGGTGGTGGGTAATAGCTTCTAATTAATCGGTTTGAGATCAAATGAATGTCAGATTATTGCTGTAAATAATGAGCATGGCATCTGATGACTATTTTTGTTTTCTGTTGTTTTGCTTTATTTCCAGCTTATTGAGCCAATCGCAGATTCCCTTTAATTTCATATTCCGGCTGCTAGAACACGTGCACTATTCAAAAAAACAGTGGAATGAAAGATATAGATTTTTATATAAAAATGGGAACATTTCATAACTTTTAACAACTCTCTGCCCTAATTTTTATCACTCCTTCTCATTGTAAACACCACAAAGTTTCTAATTATTAAATACAGATCAAACAAATGCATAATAATTTCCCCCAAAAAAGTTTGCAGAGAATTAGTTAATAATGTGCAAATGCTTGTTTTCTTGCAGGAAACCTCCCTGGTTCTTGTCAGACCCACACTTGAGACCTCATGCTTCAAACACAATGACATAAAGCCTGCCCTTTTCATTCTGATGTGCAATAAGGATGCCACTCATCATGCATTCCTGCCATTTATCTTCTAAGGTTACTCTGTCATGCCCCAATAGAACATCATAGACAACACAAAACTGAGAACTTTAGTGAAAGATTACCTGCAATTTTGACAGTTGACACTTTCTTTGGCTTTTAAATTTGGATTTAGGCCTTAAAGAGGGGAAGTCAGAGAGCACCTCAGGTCAGCTTTCACTCTTAAAATGGGGTCCCCTAAGTGACATTCACAGCCCGAAGCCTCAAAGCAGCTCTGAACTTGACTGTGCATGCAGTATGAAGTATAACGTGCAGACGTCTCACATGGTCGACGCTGATCCACACGGCAAAACTTTGCACCAACAACTCAAAGAAAAAACTTTTAATTAATGGAGTGTGTATCGGTTTTAACATATGATCAAAATTAATCAGCCCTCGATTTGAGATATTAAAATCAAATTAATCATGTGAAAAAGCAAATGATGCTTGACGCGTCTCCAGCTGTGCCGAATCGTTGTTTTTTCTCGCTCTTGCTCCTCTCTTCAGGAGGACATTAGTGCACACCACTTGAGTCAACTGTTACTGTCACTCCAAATAGTTCACATATGGTAGCTGTAATATATTGTTTGGTGGTTTTGATCAGTCTAGCGTTAGTATTAATAGATGTAAATTTGCTCTGCTTGAGTGACACTTAAGAGTTGCTCTTGATAAAAAGGAGGGTGTAAAAAGTTCCTACTTTTCAGTCAAAGGTGATGTTTTCTTTGATACTTCTGAATGACAGTTTTCTCAGTGCATTTGCAACAACCCTTTATTTAATTTCAGCTCAAGCCTGCTGGTGTGATGCAGTGTAGCCAAGTACTAACAGAAAGCAGCGATGCCACTATTTCAGTAACTCAGCTCTTTTCATAATAGAGTAGCTTTTCCATGAACAACCTATTTTTGAAGCATTATGATTCATTTGAATAAAACTCATTCAGATGCTTAATTTAAATGAACCTGTTAATAAAAAATATTAGCTGATTCAGATCATTCTTTGAAAGCATTTTGCATCTTCTACCTTGTAGCAATGCACAATATAAAATATGATAATATTAAACACAATAATTTGACAAAATAATGTAACAGTTAAATGCTTCTATTCATCATTATTTTTGAATTTGTAAAAATGAATGCATGTTATTGGATATTAGAGCTTCTGGTGTCCAAAACCAGTCAAATCTGCCAACAGCAAGTCTTGTCTGGCACCCAAAACTCAGTCTTAGAGCTCGACTGAGAAAGCCAGAGAAGAGCAGAAGCAAGAGTCAAGTAGTGATGATATTAAAAAGTTTATTGAAGAATCTTAATTGTGTATTTTTTAATGCTCAGAATTTAATCATGTTGTTGATCTTAATATGTTGTTATAAAAGTTACCCTATTTAAAATTTAATAAGTAGTGTAACTATTTTAATTACTTTATTAAAGTAATGTAATATTACATTTGACTACTTTTTGATTAATTTTCTACATTTCTAACAAACTTTTTCAACTGTTAATCATTTTCAAACATTTTAACCAGGCAGGGTTAATCTTACAGTAGTACTCAACACTGATTACTGCCAAACTTTCAAAATCCTTAATCACTTGAATTAAGATTATAATAACTTAATTTTAAAGCACAGCCACCACAAAATCAGACTTTAGCACCTCTTTTTACTTTGAGATCGCTCTGATGGTAAATACAGATTGGAACGCATTTTTATCACTCGCCATGATGGCAACTCTCTGACAGCTTGTAGCTTTCAGTGATAATGTGGACTGATGTAATTGGCATTCGTGGTGCGCTGAAAATTCAAACAAGAGAGCCAATCAAACGCATCAGTATAGCATCGCTTTAAACAGCCTTTAAATGGCAGGAGGCATCGTGCACATCAAAAACAGGCAAAGCAACAAATTAATACTATTCAAAATATCCTAGTTTTTTGCAGCTAGGATATTATTATAACTACACTGTAACAGTGACACCTTTCAAAAAAGTATAACCAATTTAGAAAATATTTAGAAAATAGGGGGATTTTCCATTTCATTCTGACTTTGCCTAATTATTATTTGTAATTTGCAGCTTGTAGCTTGACAGGCTGCAGTTTTAGGCTGTAGAATCTTACCCACCACTGGTTGGAATGCAATTCAATCTCATGCATTCATATAAAATTAACAGGATTTTTTTTTCTCTCTTATACTGTATGCATGTCTTACTCTTGCTGAGGGTCTTAAACAAAAGGAAATCCCACAGGAGTAGATTCAGACACACCTGTTCTGGCACCTGTGCTAATATTTGGCCTAATGAGTGTGCTGTCTTTTGCTTTCTGTAGTGTTTAAATAATGTACATTGTTAAGATGACTGAGCACTAAGCTAAGAGCATGTAGCCTTACCTCCGTCACAGCACGGACGGACGGGGATAAGGATCATCTGATCGGCAGATCATGAGTGATGAATGGCCGAGGTGATAATCTCATCGAGGGGCTGCCAGAATGATCAGATAAGAGCCGGTCTCGCTGTGGGAACTCTCCCCACCCCACAGGGTGTCTGTTATACTAAGACATGCAGTGAAAAAGCAGAGTTTGCCGCATGAAGGACTAAGCGTGCAAAAAGACCATGCCGAGAGTTTGGGAAATGTTGTTAGCATTCCCAAGGCACCTTATGCAGAAACATATTTTTGTAATGTTTTGGGGATTTGAAGATGAAACCTTGCACTGGTAGTCGTTAGCACTTCAGTACTGCAGTAGAGACTTTTGACCATTTGGCTCTCTTTTGAGAGAAGAAATGCAATGCACTCAGTCATCAAACAGTGAATTCCTCCTCCCGCTAAACTTCACGTCCATTCTGTCAAATAAGTCTCTCCTTTAACTGATGGTAAACTTAATGATAAAGGGGGACCCTGTACTGATCCTGTGTGATTGAAAACCTGCTGTTTTGAAATGTAAATTCACTTAGGAAGGTATGGAGACACACAGATAAAGGGCTAAAGCTCTCCCGGGATAACTCCCGCAATTGGCGCCACAGCTAAGGCGTGTCAGGTGGCTTGATGAATCCACGGGGAGGCTGCACCTCAACACCAAGCTCTCCTCAGATCATCATCCCCTCGTCCTTATTCTGTCAACGCCATTGATGAGGCTGTCAGGGACCCTGCTCATTTGAGGGGAGCGCCTGCCTCTCTTTGCATATGCACAACAAGGAGAAGGGAAGAGAGGTAGAGACAAGGCAGGTGCTGAGAGGAGGATACCATGGGGAATAGCATCAGAGACCAAGTACATGAAGAAAATTCCCACCAGAGTTAGCGAGGCAGGGGACGATGCATGGAGCCGAGAGATACCCCCTCCTAGCAGCAGAAGCCTGGAGCTTTACTCAGGCGGTGGGAGGAGGTCGCCACAGCTCTGTAATCACAAAGTTCATGCAGAAGAGCAGGAATGTGGAGGCGTTCAAATAAAATAGTCTTAAAACATTTCGAGGAGGTCCCGTAAGTTTGAGATCAACTTGTTACTGAATAGGAGAGGCAAACAGGATTTCTCAGCCATGTAGAGGGCGCTAGAGTCGGCCATGAAACGGAATCTCTAATTAACAGAACAGCGGGAAAGTTCCGCAGAGTTGATACAGCACAGAGCGCATGTGGACCGGTTTTTGCATTAATGATCTGGAACACGCAGAGCCCCGCTAAACGCACAGTGCTGCAGGGGCTGGCGCAGAGGTGGGTGGGTGTCCTGTCCCCTCTCACATCCCAGCAGGCCAGTGAGCACGTTACAGTAACAAGATCCTCCTAATTAGACCCCGACACCTCACGAGGGCCTGACATTAATATTAATCGACCTCTGTGGGCTGGGGCTGCATTTGTACTGCATATGCAGATAGAACGGAATCAGCCCACCTAGATGAACGAAAGGGAAGGAGAACAGGAAAATGATAAATGTGGAGAGTGCAATAAGGGAAATAGTTCTCTTCAGGGGTGTCATGCACCTCATTTTATAGGCAGTCCTGACTCACTTGTTAGGCTAAGTGTGATATTATATTGATGTAAAGCCTGGTGCAGGCTGTACGATTTTGGCCAAGATGTACAGTTTGAAACAAATTTCAGGAGTCATAAAAGATTTATTTCGTTGTAGGGCAAAACCTTCAGTCTTTGATCGCTGATTAATTGTCCTTGCAATGAATCCTAACCTTGTATGGTAGCTTTCTAATGAAGACCCAAATATAGAAATAGGAGCAAAGCAATTTTTGACTTGTGTTTGTGAAAGATAGAGCAGGAACATTATAGAGAGAGGGTAAGATGTTCAGTTAAAAATTATACTAGATTTTCTATATTATATGAAACATACTATGATATGCAAATTAACAATATCTTGCATGCTATATTACAGAGGACCTTAAAGGTTTAGTTCACCCAAAAATGAAAAGAAATTGTCACATTCACCATTATGCCAAACCCATAATCATTTTGTTCATCTTCAAAACACAAATTAAGATATTTTTTATGAAATCTGAGAGATTTCTGTCCCTCGATTGTAAGCTATGCAACTACCACTTTGTTGCATCAAAATTTCATAAAAATATTCCATGTGAATTGAGCGGTTTAGTCAAAATTTTCTCAAGAGACTTGATCCTTTTAAACGACAAAAAAAAAAATTATTTAGGTATTTGTTTACATATAAACATTGATCAGCGAACATGAGTTTCCTTTAAATTCCTAAATTCAATCTGTTTATCATGAAGCGGTTGTGTCTCAGAAAATCTTTCAAAGATTTAAATACAATTTGCTAGTTACAATTTATACAGTATACGTATGCTTTGTTAGTGTTATGGTACAGCTTTCATTTAATTAAATTTTTATTTTTAAATAAACCGAACAGACGACAGAATGTGTGAATCCACTGGACAGTGAAATCTAGACATAAACATTTAACTAATCACTTATTACACCTAATAACTTTGCAACATTATATTTTCGGCAACTTTCATTCAAAATCCCCTTGGTTCAAAAATTATGAGAGGGCATGTTTGAATGGGTGTGAAGCTTCTGGGTCTTTCTTCAGAGGGATAAACAGGGGAGGGCATTGTTTTTGGGGCATGGATGACTGTATGCAATTATGCCCTCATACCTGCAAGCATGTGGCAAGTGAATCTTGTCGTGACTATAAATGCAGTGAAGGTGTAATCACTCCAGCTGCCACATAGCATAGACAAAAGAAATAGGCAGGGGGTGAATTGCTTGAAGTCATCTTTCACTCTTTCTGTTTCCTGAGGAAGAGGTGAAATAGTGTATGTGTTAAGAGGTGGGTGTGAAAGTTCACGAAAAACTTCATGATACCTACAGGTAAAATTAATCTCAGTGAAACAAATCCGACCTAAGAAAAGCAATTAAAATATATAAACATAATAATCACATATTTTTGGTTCCGTATTTAAAAGAACTTTTAATAAATGTAAAAGTGATTTGCTTATCAGAAATTATAACAATTAAATGGTCTATAACAAAATAGGGAATGTAAGAAAAGGATAAATAGATCCTTTTATAAGGATCTATAAAAGTAGCCCAAAAAGCTGTGCCACTTAAAAGAAAATAGTTCACCCAAAAGTTACAATGCTGTTCCTATTCACACAATGTTGTTTTTTTAACCCTTTGACACGTACGATCAAACCCGTGTGATCATTGGCTGGTCCCTGGTGTGTACGATCACACGGGTGTGATTAGAATGGTAAGAGATCAACTGCCAAATTCAAATTTAAAATCTGCTTTAGTGCGCTGACTGGCGCTGAGCCAAAGAGTGAGTGAGTGAGAGACTGATTGTGCTCAGTGTCTTTTAATGTTTATTTTAGGTTTCATACACTTCAAATTACATTACACAACCACAAAAATATCAGCAAAAACTAAATATAGTTTGTAATTGCATACTAATATATATAACAGCAAGCAAGATATCAGTGTTGTAAACATATAATGGCCCGTGATAACATTTCCGATTAACTAACACAACCATTTTCTACCCTGCTCCCTCACGTAGTGTCATATATATCAGCAGAAGTGGATGATCTTGTGTTGTAAATCCAGCAGGCTCCGACTCCCTGTCATTGTTGTAAACATAACATTAATGTCCACGGCGGCACAGACGCCCACAGCCCCTGATAACTTACCGATCAACTAACTAACGCAGTAATCATTTTCTACACTGTTCCCTCGCGTAATGTCACATAGGGTGAATTCAGGGTGATTGGGACACTTTTCCCAAGTCATCGCAATGCCAAAAAGTGTCCAAACCACCTTGAATTCACCCTATATCAGGAGAAGTGGATGATCTTGTGTTGTAAATCCAGCAGGCTCCGTCAGCGTTGTAAACATAATGGCGGCTCGGACGCCACAGCCCGTGATAACTTTACAGATAAACTAACACAATCATTTTCTACCCTGTTCCCTCACGGAATGTCACATATATAAGGAGAAGTGGATGATCTTTTGTTGTAAGTTAAATCCCGCAGGCTCTGACTCCCTGTCAGTGTTGAAAACATATAATGTCGGCACCCTCACAGCCCGTGATAACTTATCGATCAACAAACATATAATTTATGTGTTTTTATTTTTATTATTTAAACCATAAGGAGTTCAATTGCATGTATTTAATTTAGTCAGTTAGTATTTTGAATAAAAATAATACAAAATAAAACATCACGTGTCAAGTTTGATGTGTTACCATGGAAATTAGAACACATGTCATTTTATAATAACGGTCGCGTTAAAAAACTCACGCCAGGCTGCCAGTCTGAATATTTAGAACGTAGTTAACTCAAAATAGCAATTTTGTCTGGATTCCCACTGTTTTGATCATACAAAGACCATTTATAATGGCCAATAAAAGTATCATAAATGCCATAAATGCAGTCTGTATGAATTGTTGACATTGATATTATTCAGCTTGGTGTCTTCACTATTGCAATAGTTGGAGAGCCAGGGGTACGTTTCCCAAGCAATGTTACTCACTGCTTAACTATCATAGTAGGCTACTTTAGCCTGGATGCCAGCCAAATTTAGCCCCGCCCACAACATTTTTGCTCGGGAAATTCGGTCTGGACTTTTGGAGGGCTTTAGACGATGATGGACAGATGATAAACAGTAACATAATCATCCACGTCATCAAAGGCACTTGGGTTGAATTTGCTCTTATCCTAAACGGAGAACTTGTTTGTATGTGCATTTACCTTCACTATTTATCTCAGAAATGATGATCGTGTTGGTAAGTACTCTATGTATCCTTACATTCTTTTTTTACAACACTGGCAAAGATTCACACTCATCTTTTTCTTCTAACGTTACTTAATCCAGCGCGCGTGCAGACAGGGTTGCCAAGTTTTTTTGCAATGTCGCACAATTGCTACTCAAAACTATAGCCCAAAATAGCTTTCCGGGGGAAAATATGTTATTTTGGCAAGATTGGTTGTGGGTCTATCCAATTGAGGTCTTTCCTGGTTCGGTTGAAACACGCCCCTATAATCAAAGCCCAATGGAGCAGTTTCAGACTCATATTCTGACTAGAATTGATAGTACATTGCTAATAGTACAATATCATTCAAGAAATCGCAACAGTTTCCCGAAACCTTCTTGTCGCAAATCTGTCGTTCAACAACGTTGGTTAATGATGTCACTCAGGTGGTGGAGTAATAACTGCTTTTAATGAATTAGTGTGAGATCGAATTCATGCTAGATTTTTTGATATAAATTATAAACATGGCATCTGAGGACTAATTCTTATTTTTCTCAGTTATTTTGCTTTATTTCCAGATTCAATCATAGGCTCGTCGTACGCACGGGCACTCTTCAAAAAATATGCTTTAAATCTCTTGACAAACTAAAAGACATAAATTACATTTGTATGTAATCAAAATAAAAGATATAGATTGGATTGTGTTAAATCTCGGCTTGCTTATTTTGCTCAAGATAAGGATTTAATAAGTCCATGCAAACAAGAAACTATGCTTCTAACCACAGGTCAAGAGCTGTCATTGCATCCACACAAGTCTGTGATGCTGTTTGTGAATGTTCGTTGGAACGATGGTTTCAGGAAAACTCACTGAACTATACTAATAACGACGGAACTTGCGACCATAGTTGGCTAACGATGCTTTTGGGAAATGCACCCCTGGATGGTATTGTCACTTAAGGGAGAGTGTGTTCAAACTGTACAGAAAAGCAACTGTTGTTATGATGGACCAGGCTGTTTGTCCCCCCTGGGAGGTCTGGTGCACAGGGTACTTATTAGTCTTAGGACGAGACTTTGTGGACAGATTTAAAAGCTTCAGCCAGGATCTCTCGCATTGGTGCCAAGTTAAGCCACAGCATAATTAGTAAACCTCAGAGGAATGCTCTTCATGTGGCCAAATACAATGGCCTCTTAGATAGATGCTGAAACATGCTCTTGCAGAGTCCATACATGCGCATACAGTGTCACCGCAATCTGCTTTACACACTCTCTCTGCCTGCTCACACACACAGGCGTGCAGAAAGGACAATTACTCCCATTAAAGAGGCCCAGATGCTTCCTTGATTAAATTTGACCACGCAAACACAAATGAAAGCAAATGGGTGCGTATGAAGGGCTCCCCAAGCATATGTTCAGCAGCTCGCATTGAGCCCATAATGGGTGAGAAAGAGAGAGTGAAGTATGAACTGCTGAATTCACGTAGGGTAGATTAGCTCTAAAGCTTTTTGATGTACAATTCACAGCAAAGGAAGATTGACCTCAGTGATCGTAGTGACAGCTCCTGTGCAAGAAACAGAGAGCGATATTCCTAGCACTCTTATATTTTGACATAGCGCTCTTATATTTTGTCACATGACTCAAAGTCCAGTAGTTGTTTTAACATGAAAAACACCTTGGCGAAAATTTCACATTCACATTCTAGCCTACGCTTGTCCCACGTAGGGTCACTGGGATGCTTGAGCCCGCATCTCAGGCCTTAGGCAGGGAAATACCATGCATGGTTGGCCAGTCCATCACAGGGCCAATTACATACTACACTACATTGGATTTCGTTGAGTATAACTAAACATAATTTGATTGGCTTGTTAACGCAGATCGCTGAAAAGAGGAATGGTTTGTCAGAGCTGTTGCATATAAGTGAAGTTATTAAACGTAATTTTAGGAGGAGTACGCCCATCTAATCTTTCAATTAATACCAAGGTATAAAACCAGCAGCTTACCTTTTCCCGTTGTTAGTTCTTGCAGCATCCCTCCTCCTCCCCTGCTACTCCTTTTTGTACAATTTTGCCTGTTATAGGGGGGCAATCGGAGATCGGGTAGAGCCCCTCTATAGCAGACAGCAAGCCAAATCTGTTTACCACTTTCATTAAGATTATATGGGCACACAAACTCATGAAACAGAACATATCCTGTTCTTGTTTTTCTTTTTCTTTTCTTTTCCTGTTCTTACATATCACATCTCCACTGTCCAATCTCATAAAGCCAACAAAAAATGGAAAGGCATCACAACCTGTATATATATTAAAAAAATATTCAGTTTTAATACTAGAGAAAAGTACATGTTTTGTTCATGGCCATGGCGACAGTAATTTAACAATGATTAAATGATGGTGAAAACTGGGAAGTATTCAGATTTGTTGCGTACATAAGCAGATGAAGACCCATTCCATAGCGATGGACTGGTGGACACAAGTCTAAATCAAGTGCACCATTTGGCAGTTTTAAAGGAACACACAATTTTGAAAAAAAGCAAATTTTCCAACTCCCCTAGAGTTTAACAGTTTAGTTTTACCATTTTCGGTAAAAAAAAAATGTGACTCTTCTCTAGTTACATCGTATACTAAAACCGAAGGAAAATGAAAAGTTGTGATTTTCTAGGCCAATCGGCTGGGAACTATACTCTCATTCCTGCATAATAATCAAGGAACTTTGCTGCAGTACCATGGCCGTAGCAGGCGTAATGATATTACGCAGCACCTGGAAATTACTTTAAGCTTCAAATGTCAATAGTATCTGTAAATACATTAAACTTCTCTACTAAAATACTATTGAACAAAATAAAGTAGGATCACTGGTAGGATCACTGGTTAACTAGATCAACTGGCCATATGTTATTTATGAGAAGGTCAGCGTGAAATGTAGAGTTCTGGAGATTTAGAGACTCTGGAGAGTCAACTGCTTAATCAATAAGATCCTTGTGTGGAGAAGGTTCTGGGCCAGGTCAAATGGGAATCTTCATCTGTAGGATGGACTTGATGGCAAGAAGTGGTCCAGATATAGTGACTGGGCTTGGGAGTACAACGTGATTAAGGGGTCAAAGTATATATGGAGCCTCTGGCAGCAAAAAATACCAGAAACAGTATCAAGTCACCTTTATTAGAACTTTATACAATTCAAATAGTTTCAAAGCAGCTTTAGAGTGTAAACGGTGCTGCAAACATTTCATTTAGCTGTACAACAGCTCTAAAAGAAAATAGTGTCATTGTTTAGCTAAATTCAGTTCAGTGTTGATTCAGTTCCGTTGTAAAGATCATCATTTCATCATCAAGATCATCATATTTCTGCATCTACTGTGCTCAGTGCTGGGGTAGTAAAGGATCTAGATGGTTCATTAAGGACCTTTAAACTATGAGGGATTAAGAAATGGAAGAATGGAAGAGATTAATACCTGATTAATTTCTAACAGACACAAACAAGTAGCAACATTTGGAATGTACAATTAGGATGATGCAAAGCAGTGAGAAGCCATGAGATATCTTGATTACATTTAAGTGATTTATTGCAGGCAAAGAAGACCAGGGGTCCAAGCATTCGTCCCTTTGGAACTGCAAGGATGAGTGTGCAGGGTGTAGAGAAATAGCTGAATATAAATTGTTATGTCCCTATTATCCAGATTGAATTGGGAATGCTTTTCTCTATAGATATTAATAGTTTGTGTTTGACAGTATGGAACACTTCAGACAAATGCAGAATAATTAGTATGGAATTAAGCAAGGATGTTTTTTTCTGATGTGAATGGTTTAGTCTGAGACAAAACGAATGGAAAAGGTAAGGCAGAAGGTTAGAGGAGATCCCTTTGATGGAAGAGGATGAGATTGATAGAGAAAATGGTTCGGAAGAATGCCATTGTTGAAGTGAAAAGATAATTTGTAAAGTTCAAAGTTGATGCAGCCACATCAGCAGACAGAACAAGAGGTGATGAACTGATGATTATCTGATTATCTTTGCATCATTGACACTGTTATTGAACTAAATCGAATCAACATTGAGCTGAATAATGACAACTGTCTTCTGTAGAGCTGTTTTACACCTTTCATAACACTGTTATTTTCCTGTTTACTTCTGTGAAGTAGTTTTGAAACAATCTGTATTGTATAAAACGCTATACAAATAAATATGACTTGAACTGATGCAGAAGAAGCATTAGCAGTCAATTAGGCGACCATGTTTAGAAATATAAGGAATGGCTTTAGTAGTAACTTCTATGATTTCAGGTAGAATTAATGTATTGTGATCTTTAAATGTAGTGTTTTAATGTTAAGTCCCAGACCTTTATACTGTATCTGATAGTCAAACCAAGGGAACAAGGTAGTTATTCTTCCTTTCTGACATTTCTTAAACCCTCATAGTTTTAAAGGAACTTAATGAACCATCTAGATCCTGGTCCTAAACTACCCCAGCATTGAGCATAGTAGATGCAGAAATATTACCCATTACGGAAGTGGGATGCGAAAGCCATTTCATGTTGACTTTAAAGGAGCCTTAATACAACTTACCCATGCCTCATTGCTGCATTAAACACCAAAGAATATAACTCCCAAGATGGTGTGCTTTTCAAGTTAGAACTCCATTAACTTGGCAAGTGGCAAAATGAGGTTTTATCCCAGTTCTGCTCGGTTGAACTACAGACCATTTGCGGCAGTGAGTAGTGAATGAGTGTTCCTCCACTTACACTGAGGCCCTATTAATTACCCAGGCTGTGTTGAAGCTCGGGTGCGCCAGGGGGCTCAGGAGCTAATGCTTCCCGTTTGACCGTGGATGCTCTGTCTAATGCTTCCCCCGAGAGGAGTTTCGCTAATTAATCCACCGTCTTCAGAAAGGCGATGCCCCGTTCCCCCACCCCCGCACAGATCTTCAGGGAGGTAGAGCAATAGGGAGGGAGCAAATTCATTTAAGCTCATACAATACTCAAATCTTGAGGTGTGGTTGGAGTGAATTTTGATCAGAAGAAAACCCTTGACTGCTGTGGTTCTAAAGCAACTTAAGGAAATGAGATTGCTGTTGAAACAATGTCTATAGTATAAAACACAATATAAATAAAGGTGACTTGACTTGACCAAAAAGTATGATTTTTGTCACTCATTTTCTATTATTATTTCTTGTTAGTTAATAGTAGTTACTAGAGTATTAATATTGCGTTACTCATTTGTTGCTGTGTAGTTATTCATTAATGATGGATTTCTTTCAAGGCATGATTAATTAAAACCACTTAAATATCCTAATTGAACCAAGGCCTAATACTGGCCTTGTCTGTGAAACCAGGCCTTAATGTTTTTATGGTTTACCACAGAGTTTCTCACTTTAGTCTTATTTAGCTCCACAGCATAATTAGTCATTTAAATATAAATGTAATCTTTTTGATTTATATTAAGGTGACCGGGATGGGACATGTTTAGTTCACTTAGTTATGTCGTGGCCACAACATTCTGTATAAACTCGTGGGAACATGATAATATGTCGTGGCCACCAGATATTAATTTGTGGGAACGTCATATTAACTCAGAGTTTATGTGATAATAAGTTGTGGCCACAAGATCATTTTGTTGAGGTAACAACATCATTATGTCATGGCCACGCGATGTAAATTCGTGGCCTTGAGATCCTATGTTGAGGGAAAAATATATTTTTCTTGTGCGCCACGACTTCCTATGTTGAAGAAATGACATCTGTTTCTCATGGTCATGAGTTAAATGCATAAACAACCTGCAGGACCATAGCAACCTGAAATTAATAGAAATGAATAGGCCTATAATAATATTTATTTTTTAATTAGGCACAGAATTACATTAAAATAATTTAAATAAAATAATAAAATATTGCCTATTATATTGTATTGCACGTGATGGTGCCTAGACAGCATTCAAATTCGTACATATTCTTTTATTATTTATTTATATTAACAAACTTCATTCGAATGCTTGCTGTCTATAGGCATTATTGTGCTTGTGGCAAGCAGCGAGGCGAGTGACCGTTAGAGCGAGCCGGTGGCAAATGATGATGAGCGTTAGCTGTCTGCCACACCAGTATCATCTCATGGAGGACTGACGGGAGCATAAAAGGAGGAGCGACGACAGTGCAAGAGAAGAGAGGACCAGGCCTGGATTTTACGCTGTGTTTTGTTTACGTTTTGTTATGTGTGTGCGGGTCAGCCTTCCGTGAGGGGCTTGCCATGGTTTACTTTCCTTTTGTTTGTTTTTTGGATTAAAGTCTTTTGAATGTTTGCCGGTTCCCGCCTCCTTCCTTCCCATATCTAAGAACTGTTACAGCGTGCAATACAATATAATAGGCAATATATTAATATACTAATAATTTTTTTATTCTGCGCATTTTCTTAATTTAAAATAAATATTATTATAGGCCTATTAATTTCTAATAATTACAGGTTGGTATTGTCGCACAAGTTGTTTACGCATTTAACAAGAAAAATATATTGTTCTTTTTTTCCCTCATCTCAAGAAATACTGTATCTGCTTACACACAAAACCACTGAAACCAACTTAAAACAATGTAGTATACATGCCGGACCAGTATGTGGTCTTATAATTCTGCAAAAGAAATACACTACAAACAGAGTAGAAGAGTTGTGGCTAGAAGGGGTACAGCAATGGTAGGAAGTGAGGCAAAATCTCATAATAAAATAACAATAAATAAATTTGCTACTTACCAGATTGTGTTTTATTAACGCCTACACCTATCCCAACCCTTAACCTACCCTTACAATAAAATGCAAATACAGTTATTAAATGACACTATATTGATGTGCGCATGTCCAGTGCCCGTGGCTATATCCCTTCTAGTCTTTACCATGCAAGACGTGGTGTGATGACATCACTGTTTCACAAAATATACGGATTGGCTGTACATACGAAACGCAAGGGTGTCGGTTTCAGATTTATCCACTTTGAGACCTGGTTTCAAAAAATATTGGTTTCAGGCTCCCAAAATGCCGGATCCATGTGGACGAAATGTTACGTATACAGCTAAACACGTCTCTGTGTGGATGGGGCCCTAGTTTCAAGTTTAATTTATTTACAGAGCACATTTAAAACCAACAGGAGTTGACCAAAGTGCTATACATATAGGGTCACAAAATAAACAACAACAAAGACAAAGAAAAAACACAAAGCTCTTAAACTGCAAAAAAAAATTAAATGGCAAAAACATTTTTTAAATATGTTTTAAAACTAGGTTAAAAGGCAGACAGTGTTGGGGCCAGCCTCACAGACAGTGGTAAGGTATTCCAGATTACCTTATTTAGGGCAGCAACTGCAAACACAATCTCTCCTGTGCTTCAACCTTGCTCTAGGGCAGGCTTAGGCAATGTCGGTCCTGGAGAGCCACTGTCTTGCAGAGTTTAGCTCAGACCCTGAAAAAAAAAACTAACTTGCCTGTAGCCTTAGTAATCCTGAAAACATTGATTAGCGTGTTCTCCAGATAGCAAGCAAGCATTGAAACAATGTTAAATCAACGTAAACTGCATTGAATCAACATCCCTTTTGCACCCACAATTAATTTAGAAGTTTTATCAAAACAGATTCAATGTTACAATGTGATGTTGGTTCAACATAAAATAAAAGATAAAAGCCTTAATGTCACAACACAGAAGGAGACAGATAGATGGGTAAGTGGTAAACAGTGTTTATTAAAGCTACACTGTGTAACTTTTTAGTTTATTCTTAGCTGAAAACAAAACAAAAATATATGTGCTCATTAATGTATATTTACTTCTTTCAAGTAATAAAGTATTCTCATAAGTTTATAATATGCCATTGAAAATACATACGGGTGAGGGGTTCGAATGCCGGTCGCCATGTTGCCCCTCCATCTTGAAAGTACATTAGCCAAAGAGGGACATACCCGTAAATTCAAGCTTCGCCTTTTCAATCAATCAATCAATCAATCAATCAACTTTATTTATATAGCGCTTTTACAGTGACGATTGTTTCAAAGCAGCTTCACAGTGTTAAACAGGACAACATTGCAACAAAATTTGATTTGGCTAGTTTTAACACTCGATGGCACCGTGTCGAATGTGAAAAGGGGATTGCTTGAGACTGCTGTATGAAAACCTGAAAGTCTTTTTGAAAGTCTGTTGCTGATGGTAACCTCATCACTTGAAGGAACACTCATGGATGAGGTCGAACTGGAAGCCATATTAATCTTGGACTAAATCGGCCACTGTAGGAGTTAAAACGAAATCGGAATTGAAAGGAACAGAAACTAATATTCACTGGATGGTCATATACCTTTTCACCGCTAGATTGGGGAAAATATCACACAGTGTAGCTTTAAGCAGAGTGGTGTTGGAACCAGGTGATGGGAAGCAGATGGTGATGGGCTGAATGACGATTGTAACTTTGCTGGTGTTGACTCAAGTGAATGTTCTGTGCAGGTGACGAAGTAACACGAAGACAGGAGTTTTGTAACCAGGAAGATGAAGACAGGTGACGAGAAGAGACGATCACAGGTAAAAGTCGAGAGGTAAGGAGTCTGACGTTGAACAGTGTTGACAGCAATGAGACCAGACAAAGAGTTAATGGGGAACAGTGAATATAAAGGTGAGTGGATGATTAGAGGAGGTTGGTGAAGTGAGTCAGTACTCTGGTGATTGTTAACAAGTGGGCGGGTCTTGGTGATTGTGTGAAGATTGGGGCTGTGATGGTGTGGCTGACTCTGTGATAGTACCCCCTCCTCCACGGCTGGCTCCTGGCAGCTGACTGACTCGATGATGGGGCCGGCCACAAGCTCGTGGGCTAGAAGGTCTGGGTGATCTTTGTGGAACTGGGTGAGTAGTGACGGATCCAGGACGTCATCTTGAGATAACCACGAGCGTTCTTCCCTCCCAGTCCCAAGTATTTAAGGTTGCTGACCCGTTGCCATGAGTCTAGGATGGTATGAACCTTGGTAAAGTAGATCCTCATCAGTGACATCTGGAGGAGGTGGTACTTTGTCTGTGTGGGTTATGTGGAAGAAGAGTACAGAGGTTCAGTAAACGGTTTCAGAAGGGAGACATGAAATAAAGATGAGATTTAAAAGTGAGGTGGAAGGTTGAGTCAGTAGGTGACTTTGTTGACCTGCCTCTGCACAGTGAAGGGACCTATATAGCGGGGACTCAGTTTACGGCAGGGCAGGCACAGATGGATGTTGCAGGTGGAGAGCCAAACCCTTCATCCCGGCTGGTACTGTGTGGCTTCAGCTCTTCGGAAATCCGCTTGGTGTTGGTGTCTCCGCTGGAGATGCACGTGTCCTGAGTCCCATACCCTCTCGCTCTCCTCGAACCAGTGATTGACAGCTGGAACCTCCAATGGTTCGCCAGACCAGGGAAAGAGAGGAGGTTGGTAGCCGAGGATAAACTGGATCGAAGTAAGTCTAGTGGTGGTCTGCCGTAGGGAATTCTGGGCATATGTGATGGTTTAATGGAGGAAGGTCAGTCATGAAATCCACCCCCAGATGAGACCAAAGGTGTATGGGTATCAGCAGAGGTACCAAGATGGCACAGACTGAGCACCACCTTGACTTACCGGGAGATATCCTGAGTCATGTTGGGCCACCAGTAGCAAGCCTGGGTGTCCAGAGCCCGGAGAGGTTTGTGCTGAGTCCATGAGGGACAGATGGCAGGCAGATGATACGTATAACCATCCCTCAGATTTCAGGAGGACTGGAGTCAGGTTCAGGATGATACAGACGGGACAAGACATCCGCTTTGCAATTCTTGGTACCGGGTCATTAGGCAACGGTGAAATCAAACCGAGTGAAGAAGAGTGCCCAAGGGCTCAAGGATTGAGCCGCTTGGCTTCTCAGAGATACTCCAGGTTCCGGAAATTGGTTATTACCTCGAAATGATGCTGAGATCCCTCCAGCCAATGTTTCTCCAAGGTGAGTTTGATCGTGAGCAACTCGCGATTTCTGATGTGATAGTTCTGCTTTCCCGGGGGCAGCTTCTTGGAGTACACTGGTGCATGGATGGGAGTTCAGGATTGGGGTGGACCAGGATTGGAGCGGTCGTGAATGACTCTTTGAGGTGTTAGAAGGCTTCGTGGCCAAAGGGTTCCAGGACAGAGACTTGGGCCGATTCCTGAGCAGTGAGGTGAGGAGTGAGCTGAGGAGACTGTAATTCTGCATGAACCTACAGCAAAGGTTGGTAAATCCTAGGAAGCGTTGGAGTTTCTTGAAGGTGGCAGGTTGGGGACAGTTGTGGATGGTTTCCATCTTCCTGTTGTCCATTTGGTCTGGTAATCAATACAAAAATCCTCTGTCCTTTATGGCCATGGAGAAGAAACTAAATGCGGCCGGGGATGTTGACGGATGGATAAAGCGTTGGTTGAGAGCCTCCTGAATGTACTCGTCCATGGCCTTCTGCTCCAGGAAAGACAGTGGGTAAATCTTACCCTTAGGTGGAGAGGCCCCAGGCAGCAGGTCGATGGTGCGCTGATGAGGTGGTAGACGGGTGGCCAAATGTGACTCAGTGACACTTAACTGATAAAAACGAAATTAATCTATTTTTAAGGTTTATAATTGTCACACAAATTAACCAAACTTGTACATTATTTTGTTGTCTTTCCTTAAATTGATCTTTAAAAAGATAGCTGTTAATTGAAACAACAACAAAAAATATAATAATAATTTCTTTTAATTTATAGTTTTTTTATTTTTTACTTTTTTTATTCTAAGCATTATTACCAATAAACAATCATTAGTTCACAGCTGCAATTTTGGCAGGCACCAACTTTAACAATCACAGGCTAAAAGTACATAAAATAAATAAGTGCAAGATTTGACCCGTTTTTTATTTTTGTAAATTGAGCATATCGCATATGTTATTTCACAGTCTTCATTATTTTGTCATTTTGAATTATCAACAGTGATGGCCAGGGTATCATGGCTGATGCATTCCTGTGAAGTGAGTAAATACGGTTTGGACCTCCGGCATGTTCTGGCATGAGGACCGTGCGATGTGCCAGTCACTTAATAAGAGTATCAGAGTGTCTGGCCAAACCCTGAGGTAACAGTAGTGAAGGAGGGAAATACCTGCTCAGTTTAAAGTAACACAATGCAGATTAAAGAGCAAATAAAATGAAGTAACACAATCAATGCATTTGTTATTGGTAAGTCCACAAATGTAGCTTTCTAGAAACAAACACATCAGTGTATCATGAAACAATTTACTGGAAAGTCACAGTTGGCAAGGATAAATGGAGATAATAATCTCAAAGCAATAACAGAAATGCATGGCTGTCCGCATATCTGAGCAGCTGGGAGTCGCATTAGCCGGTTACGCCATGGTTTTACAGCAATAAAGCTGTGGTCATTCGTAACAGTTAGCCAGTTCAGATGGGAATTATGTTATTGTACCATAAGTGACGCGCTGTCACATAAGTCTATTTTCCATGTAATCTTGAGTCTACTAAGCATTATTTTGAATTTGTGTAAGAGTGTTTGGTTACTTTTAGCATGTGTGAAGTACAAACAAACCAACACACAGGCATGTTGTGCAATTACTTATATTTCACAAGGCTATAGTTTAGAATGCTACAGAATAGCCTACTAAAGAAAACAAAAGACTGCATGTCTGTCAGAATAGAGATCTTGGACCTTGATTTAAGTTATTAGCCCATTCATATTCTCCAGAGGGATTCAATAAAGAGTTCTAAGCCATAACCCAAAACAACCAGCCCTGAGAACAGCTCTGAGAACACATTTGATTTATGCTAGAGGGAAAAAAGTATTTGAAAATCAGAGAAAAGAAAAGGTCCCTCACTATACAAAAACCCCCCCAAAAAAACTAAAAAAATAATTTTTGCTACGGAAAAAAATGTTTGGGATTTGAGAATCAGTATTTTCAGAACCCACTTTATTTAGGAGTATAAACTTATAGTTACATAAATGTCCCTCACACTGAACTGAAACCAAACTAGACAGGAATTCCGCAATCCAGACACCAAGCTCTGCACACACCACACATAAAGCAGACGATAAAGCTCATGAGTAGCTATTCACACTTACAGAAAGACAATGTGATGAATGAGTGTCAGGGTTCTGTCCCCAAACTCAACAAACTAATCACATTTTATAATCAGTTGCTATAGAAACATATCAGGACACATTCAGATACCAAGGCAACTAAACACAGGAAATGAGAAAATTGGAACATTGTAACTAAATGATTATCAAAATAAGAGGATGTGACTGTTATAAATGTGACTGTTAAGCAAGTAAACACTGGGATAATATAGTAAGGTAAGGAAAGGCAAGTTTATTTATATAGCACATTTCATACACAATGGCAATTCAAAGTGCTTTATATTAGAAATAAGAGTACCAGGTAGGTAAGAAGAATAAAAAGATGATGCATAGATAAGATAAGGTGCAACCAGTCGGACGTACAGTGGCACAGTGCTCATTCAGTAAATGCACAGCTAAACAGATGTGTTTTGAGTCTGGATTTGAATGTGGCTACTGTTAGAGCACATCTGATCTCTTCTGGAAGCTGGTTCCAGCTGCGGCTGGCATAAGAGCTAAAAGCAGACTCTACTTGCTTTGAGTGAACTCTTGGTTTATATTTCTGATTTGATCCTGATGTTCTGATTTATCTGTTGGGTTTGTATTTAATCAGCATATCTGCAATGTATTGCGGTCTTAGGTCATTGAGTGATTTATAAACAAGTAATAATACTTTAAAATCAATCCTAAATGCAACTGGAAGCCAGTGTAAATACCTGAGAACTGGTGTGATATGGTCATATTTTCTGGTTCTGCTCAGATTCCTGGCCGCAGCATTCTGTATGAGCTGCAGTTGTCTAATGGTCTTTTTGGGAAGGCCGGTGAGAAGACCATTACAATAGTTCACCCTGCTGGTGATGAAAGCATGAACGAGTTTCTCTAAGTCTTGCCTGAAAACAATTCTTGCATTTAATTCTTGCAATATTTTTCAGATGATATAGTAAGCTGATTAAATTATTGCTTTGACATGACTATTGAAACTCAGGTATGACTCCAAAATCACACCAAGATTCCTGACTTGACCTTTAGCCTCAAGATATGCGTTCACCTTGAGAATTTCAACTTTTTTTCCAAATGTAGTGATTTCAGTTTTGTCTTTGTTTATCTGAAGATTGTTTTGGCACATCCAACTGTTAACTTCATCAAAGCATTTGCACAGGGAGTCCATGGGGCTGTTACAGTCATTAGGTGATAGTGCTAAGTAGATCTAGTTGTCATCAGCATAGTTGTGGTTTAAACAGTGTTTAAACAAGTAAAAAAAACTTTTCTGTTGTAATTACTGGTGACAACTGTTTATCATCCACCGTGTAAGTCCCATATTACCTCACAAAACTGTGTGTGACATATTTGGGAGTGTTTAGACTTAAAACTTTCCAGAAAATCTATGTGAAATAAAAAATTTAAAGCACACTCAGTATTGAAGGAAATGTTACATGCTACGTAAACATAATCAAATAATCAGCTATATTGAGAAATGAAAAAATGTGGGTGTTTCTAATACAACAGCCGAGGGAGAGATGGCAAATTTGACACCTTTCTCTCTTCTGAACAATGTAATCAATCTCTCAATATTGTTCTGTCTTTTGGAGAATAGTGAAAATGCTATCATGGATTTTCTTTTGCATTGGAAATTCCAAAAAAATATATTTGCTAGTCCAAGCCTATTAATTTCCATCCCCAATGTAATACCAGATTCAGCATTTTAATCAACAGTACAACAGTACATTTTTGTTAACCTTTTACCATGTCTTTGAGTATCTCAATAATATCATATTGTGAGTTCGGGTCTAGACACTTGATCACAGCAAAAAGAAAGAAAAAAAAAGGTTTAGTTCGGCCTCCTTCAGTTCTACAAAAATATATTTTACTTTTAAAATGAATAAACTCTGTTACAACTCTGTGACTTGAGACTTTTAAAAGTAATATTGCCCAATGCAGATCACATGCTTTATAGTTGATGAAAGTGGCCTGGTGGTATCGCAGCATCAAAAGCTAATTTAGAACATGCTTTTGAAAGGTCAGGGCCCAGTTATGAAAGCCATCGCCCTTAAACAAACTTCAGCTATAAACACTGTGACGCCAGTTAATTGTTGGTTTCTCTCTCTCTCCATCTCTCTCAGCCTTACTCTTTATCTCTCTCCATCTCTCTCTCTCTCCCTTTCTCTAATTATGATGCTCTGAATGCAGCTTTTCTGCTTGTACTGAGAGAGCAATAAAAAGAGAGAAGTGAGGGGCTGCGTATGGGATCCATTAGTTTGTTTATTAAAAGTCGTTCTCTCCTCTCCAAGGCACTGAACCACAGATCTCTGCATGGGCCTGCAGATCCAGATGCAACACTGAAAAGAGAGGATCATAATGTTTCACATTAGCATTAGTGCAAAAATGTATACCTTGATATTATCATAGTTTTTTGGACATTTATTATAGTGCTACCATGGTGTTATGTGACGTCCCTTGCAATGTCATGGAAGATTCAAAAGACAGCAATCTCAATAATCCCTTATGTAAAAGAAAAGAACTTTAGCATACTTTAAAAAAAACAAAAAACAAGACAGCTACTTATACAAAAGTAAGAGCTCAATCAAATACAGTTAATATACACACAATTACAAAAAAGGGGAAACAAAGAACAGAAAAAAGGAAGAATATATAAAAATAAACAATATCAGAAAAAATATACATCAAAATGTATAGATATAGTATTTAATACAGGTACAGTCGTAAGCAATAGGTTAATCTAATGTGATTTGTTATTAGTGACATCATTATTTATTCATTTTTGATTAAATAATCTATTGAAATATTATTAAAGCCGAATGTACTTAGGGTAAACTTAAATAATGTACTGCAATTTCTATTGAAACTTGTATGTTGAGTATTTAAATATACTTGTAATTATTATATATTTGTAATGATACAGTTGTAATTTAGAACAATTTAATACACAAATTAACGAATAGTCTCCACTTCAAAGCATAGGCCCGCTTCATAGAGGGGGCTCTAGCCTGAGTGAAAGTGTCTATCATCGCTGGTGATAGCCTACTCAAGTCTTCCACATCCGGTCCAGGGTCCAGACACAGAGATTCCAGAGGTCTGGGCACTGGTGGCCCGTCCCTAAGAAAGGACGTACTTCCTCAGAGGGTTTCGCCTGTAAAAGGCTGTCGCAAGGAGCATGAGCTCCAAGAACCAAGACCTGGTGGGCCAATACAGCTCAACCAGCAGGACTTGTTCTTCATTCTCTCTGACTTTGCACAACATCTGTGCAATCAGGCTCACTGGGAGAAATGTGTGATGAGGGGGGCCTCGGTCAGTGAATACCACAGTGGGCAGTGGGAGGATTCTTGTCAAGCTAACAGGTCTACCTGTGCTTTGCCAAATCGTATCCAAAATCAGCTGGCCCGCCTGGGGTTGGAGTCTCCACTCTCCTTGGAGAGTCACTTGTGACAGCGTGTCCTCTGCATGATCGATCTCGCCTCGGATGTGATTGGACCACAGTCACTTCAGTCGCTGCTGACTCCAAAGAAGGAGATGGCGGGCAAGTTCCCGAAAACTGATTTGAGCATAAACCACCTTGGCCAGACCAACACATGTTTGCCCTGGATAAATGGCTGAAACCTCTGCATTGCCAGAAACTCAAGGGTTATAATAGGTTGTATACTTATAATGGGTTGTAAACCACGTAATGGGTTGTAAACCACTAGCCAGGCTTCCAAACTCTGCACGAGTGGCATCAGAGGAGGAATCATGTTTAACATACCTGCAGTGGGGTGACGAAGCAGAGTATTGGCCGTCATGTTAGAAAGCATCGCTTCTCGAACCTGTGGCTATGGGTGTACTGGAACACGGGTGAGGAGGCTGCGTGCCACATTGACCTGTGCAGGGTTCTGTGTTTGTCGCAGCCAGACATGAGGAGGTGATAAACTCATGTCTAACATGTCCGGGCTGCAGACTGTGTGACCCAGGGAGTGAGGAAGCTGCCTTCTTGGGGTTCTTAATGCTCGCTGTGTCGATAAGGCTGTGTGTGATGAACAGACAGAGCGTGGGACCTCTGCTGCCTGTAAGTGGAATCACGCAGAGGCCAGATGTACGTCTGCTTCTTAACTCCCGAGAACTGATGGGCAAATTCCTCGACAGTGTCATCAAAGAGGCCACCTTGCGAGTTGGGGCATCAACAAAGCGAACCTTGTTTTGCCGTCCCTCATCACAGCAAAGTTGAGCCAGAGATGCTGTTGTCCTGGACCACCATAGGGGACATAGCCTGGCCAAGAGCCCACGCTCCGAGCTTTGTCACTCGCAGAGTGAAGTTGGTCGCTAAGTGCAGCTCCTGCATTAATCCCGGCTCAGATCTACCTTTGTGCAGATCTTTTTAATGTCTTGGCATGGTTGTCCAGCAAAACTGTAAGCTTTTGCTGTTATAAACAAAGTTAAATGACATGCTTCCACTCCAGGATTCAAATGAGAAATTTGGCTCACCGTGAGCTGCCTAACACATCCAGGACCTCCACTTGCAACGTACAAGATGAGAAATGGGTGGTCCATGGGGATTTACCCGGCAGAAATGCTTCCATTGTTGTCCTCATTTTGCCCTCAGAACTTGACACCATGGACTTGTGCATACCAGAAGGACTGGTACGGGGAGTGACTGAAATTACTCTCTCTCTCTAGCCAGAAAATAGAGTCACGACCGCAACATTGCCATGGCCATGTTCTCGCAATGAGAACATGAATCATCAATGAACGCTGTATTCGCGTGGGTCTGACTCAAACACAAAAGGTGAGTGGTGCCACGGTGGCTGTCAAGGACGAGAAATTTCGACCGCACCCAGAAACGCACAGGTAAAGGCATCTTTAAAAAGACCTCTCTGTCTGTGTTTGCGTGTGCTTTCATATTGTCATGTTCTGTGTGGACACAGATAGAGAGAGCTCTTTGGCTGTGTGTTTTGTTTGAGCACATGGCTTGTCATGTTTGTTTCTTTGTGCCATGTGCTCTCCTGTATATTGTCTAACCCCGCCCTTCTTGTTATCTGACTATTGGTTAATTTGCCCCACCTGCTCTCCCTTGTTTTCTGCTTTGTTTGCTCCATATCTCGGGAAGCCTTGTCTTGCTGTTTCCAGCCATGCCTTGCCTGTCCATTCCTTCTGACAGACATATTTTTCCCACAGGGTAGTTTTTGTTTGTTTTTATTAATATTTCTTCATCTTGAGTCCTTGTCTCGTCCCTTTACCCAACCCTGACAGCTGCATTCACACCAAATGTGAATGGAGCGTCAAAATTGCATCTACCGCGTCTAGTTGGACGCTTGAACATTTTGAATCCATTTGCATGTCTACTGCGAATTGGACGTGTATATCAATTCAGCATTCAAGGTGCTCCAGGAGTACAAAGTCAGCCCTAGTAGGCTTTACATCTGTAAAGTTAAAAGCCTAAAAGTTAAAAAGCCTGAAAAAAAAAAGTTATGAAACTTCACTTTGCTCTCAGTCGAAACGAATTGGCAGGCAACAAATTATATATTCATGAGACCAAAGATCGCCCATTAGATCAACACAAGATTAATTATATCTCATGTTTAACCACTACAGAGATATCAGAGCCAGCGGCAGACGTCAGTAGGAATAGCAGAGGAAAGACTGCTATCGCCGGGGTTAATGAGCGCTAAGCGCCCGGTGATCGACTAGATCTCACAACTCCAAAAACGCCAGATAACATTTTCAAATAGGCGCTCTCCTTATAAATAAACTACATATTTAAGCTTTAAACAACTACTTTCTTGCCTGAAAAGAGTCTTAAAACATTTTGTTGAACATTTTGTTGAACATCAACAACTGTAGTATTTATAAAATACTCTTGGTTTCTCATCCGTCACTTCACCTGACAGCAGCAAGCAGGCTCCTGATTGGTTAAAATTCTGATTTTTCAACTCGGGCATCAGACACAAATTCGCTTCAAACGTGTGAATGCACAAAAAGCATCAACAACACCATGTCAAAGTGACTGACAAATTGGGTACAGTTCATTTGACAATATTACAAAATATAAGTGCACTTTTTAAAATTTTAAATGTACTCTCTTTAAATTCAAAAATGAAAATAATTTACTTATGTTGTTCCAAACCTGTATGAGTTTATTTTTTTTCTGTTGAACACAAAAGATATTTTAAAGATTGTTGGTAACCAGACACTTAACGTTAGCAACTTTTTTTCTTCTTTTTTTTCTACTTTAGAAGTCAATGGCTACTGTCAACTGCTTCTGTTTGATAATCAAAAAAAAATGTATTATGCAAGTACAGTTTTTTAAAGACCTCACCCCAAATATGATTCTAAACATTTTATTGGTCATATCAATCACAGTGGTGACTGCCAACACATGCTGAAATAAATACTAACCCCTAACCCAACCATTAGTATAGAACTGAAGCACATACTGACAGAGAGCATTTGTCTGTCTGTTTGTCGTGATCAGATCCATTCATTGTTATTAAAATCATGAAGTCTTCATTTTTCTTGCCAGGTGCCGGCGTGGCAGGGTTTGCCATTTACAGGTTTGGGGGGGAAATCAGGAGTGCGACATCCAATTTTCACAAAGTTATAATTTGAGGTAATTTGCTGGGCAAATTAGGCCATTATTAATTTTCATATTTCTCATATTTATATCTCATAAAGAGCGGAAACTTTGCAGTGCAGGTGCAACAAAATTAGGAGAAAAGCATGTTTTGAGTTCTTCTTATGTCACGAAGAAAAATGAAAAATGTTGTAAATAATTAGTTTGAACACACACTTGGCCACCAAAGGAGAAAGATGCCTTTTGTTGCCAGATTGTGTTGTTTTATGACATCTAGCAGAAACTGACCCATGCTAAACCAGCCAAACCTTGACCGTCTATTCAAGGGGAATTCCTTTAACAATTTTTTCCCACTATTATTCTGAAACACATCGAACACAAAAAGTTGGGGGCTAAAAAAATTCAAAGTTTCCCTCTGGTAATACATTTGTGGTGCCATTCACTTAGGTCAAAAATGCAACCATTCCGACATGACTTGAAGGCAGCAATTGAAATAAAATTAAGTTAAATGCCATACAGAAAAAGCTTGAGAAATTGACTTGTTATAAGAAACCTATACAATGTTATACAATTGCTAATATTGCCTCAGATTTAAATATATACAAAAGTTATTGTGTTCAGCTTGGACTATTGCTACTGGCAGTGGCTCCAATAAAGTGATGTCTAAAAAGACTTTTCCTGTTATCTTTCGTCTGCCTGAATATCTCTACAATGTTATGACTTAATAATTTCATCAGGAAAGCCGCCGCATGCATTATCTCTGACATACAATCTCGCACATTCTTGGATAAAAGATTTCACGATAATATGCACAGTTATCCAACATAACCACAGGCGGTTGTAGCGTATTGTACTGCAATGTATCACGTCAGATTTGCTGTCACGATCAGTCCCCAAAAAGCATGCATTAGATGAAATTACCCTCATTTGACCGTTCCTTTCTTTTAGATAATACGCTCGATTGTCTCTACAGCATTGACTACAAAAGCAAGTTTATTCATATGCTGTAGTTTTCTCTAGGGCAGCTGTGGCGGCTTGTGTCAGGATTATTTACTTTTGCTGTTTTATATTTTGGTTCAGCCACTGGCCATCAGATCGTACCATCAACTTGATGTGCTTGAGGTTATTCCTCTAAACACACGCTCCAGCACCACTGCACATGTGGTCACCAGACCAGAGGATGATAGCTCACAAAATTGGATTAGCCTGTAAAATCACAGATATGAATCTATAGGAAGATCTCCACATTGGATAAAAGACAGAGGGCTGCTTTCAGTCATTTGGGGCAAGATGTGTGTGGTCTGAAAGGGTAATTGGACTCGCTGCAGGACTATGTCCAGAGGTCCAAGCTGAGTGTGACATAGTGCTGTTTGTGCGTCCTGCTCACTGATCCGCTTTAATTGGTCGTCATTAAACCCCACATTAACCAATTGAGGGGTTGCAAGAGTGGGCACCAGACCGTGGAAGGGAACGGCGTGTTTTGCTTGATTTGAATTACACAACTGGGCCACAAGACGTATTCTTGCCGACAGCAAATGTTTAGAACATAACCAATTAGGTTTATATCAATAAGAAAATTAGAGACGAGATTCTGTAATCGACATATTTTTAATCAAATACATCTACATTTGAATGGCTATTTGAGTGTTTTGTGGATGTGCAAGTGCATTTCATGAATGGAGATATTATAGTTTACCATATGGATACAACAGTTTACTAGAGGCCTTGTTCCAAATCAAAGCTATAAGTATAAATGTGCTTATATCGTGCTTGTATTGGGGAGATGAGGGCAAAGTAACCGATAGATGACTTCCAGAATCTTAGCAGTTGAATTGTGTTCTTGTTTTATTTATTTATGTCAGATGGCCTGATGAGTAGATTTTCAACCAATTCTAAAACGTATCATGAAAAAATGTCTGCATAGCATACTTCATTCAAGTTATCAGTTAAAACGGAAAAATTTCATGCAGCTAAAAATTAAATATAACTTTTTTATTAAAAGGATATGCTTTACCTTCGTGGATCAACCTTCGTGGATCAACCTCAGTTGATCAATGACATAAACATTTTTTGATTGTGACAATGATTTAGTTTTCTTCTTGATTGATTTGAGGTTTTAAAGAAATATTCAAAATTAATATTCACTAATATTATCAACTGCACTGTTTACATCTTGCAATTCTGACTTTTTTTATCAGAACTGCATAGTATAAAGTCACAGTCTTTCCTCAGAATTGGACTCTATAACTTGCTATTGTGTTTATATCTCACAATTCTGAGTCAGAATTGCGATATATACACTCACAATAAACTACATTTCTCACAATTGCTAGTTAATATCCCATAATTGTGACTTTTTTACTCGCAATTCTGACATTTTTATCACAATTCTAAGGGAAAAAAGTAAGAATTGTGAGATGTAAGTTCACAATTGTGAGGGAGAAAAGTCAGAAAGAGATAAAAAGCTGCAAGTATCTTTTAAAAAAAAATTATTCAGTGGCGGACACAAGCTTCCATAATGTATTGTTATAAGTGCATAAATAAATGTGACTTGACAAAAAAATTATGTATCTATAAAATAATATAAATAATACGGCGAACGTTTAAAATACTTGAATCCAAATAATTAAACAAACTGAAAGTAAACCAATGGCAGCCCCTCACGGACGGCTGCCGCGCACACACATAATAAAGCGTAAATAAAATACAACAAGTCCAGGCCTGGTCCTCTCTCGTCCTTCACTTGTGTCACTCGTCCTTATATGCCGCCGAGCTCCCTCATGAGAGGACTCGAGACCTGTGTGCAGGAGCGGATTAACGCACAGGCTTGCTTTTTTATTTCAGTGCAGGGCCGGCACTCCGCACACTCACATCACGCGCTGCGTGTAGGGCACCAAGTGCTCAGGGGGGCACCACAAGAAAATTCTCTCAGCACACCCCACCCCAAACCCCACCGGCTCTACAACGCTAACTGTCAACACATCAAAAAAGATTGTGCTTAGGGCATCACAACGGCCAGCGACGGCACTGCTTCAGTGCGAACAAAAAAAGACCCTCATTGGCCCATTAGAAACACAATAAGGCAGGTGATTGGATAGATGTTACTTGGGTCACATCTGTCCAATCAGTGACTGGTCATATCATGTCAAACATTTTCATTTGCGATTGCTAGACACAGACAGGCAAGATGGCTAAATATCCGAAAGAAATTACGATAGTGGAGCACAAAAATGGAAAATACAAAGGTAAAAAAAGAACAACGTAACCAAGATATACAGAAAACATATCCCTTAAATTGACTGGATACTTCAAGGCTGCTGAATCTTCATCCAGTCGAGGACAAGATCCACAGCAGGAGGGCTGCCAGTTAGCATCTGCTCTTTAAGGCTGGTTCTATTTTTACGCGTTTATGGAGGGTGATCAGGTATTTATTTTCATTCATTATTAATCTGTATTTACATCGCTCAAATGGCGCGATTAGCCAGCTAAGTTACGTAGAAACTGGTTGCCAGGCAACAGACGTGACAAATCCTGACTGACGACAGCAGGTGATGTTCATTCTCAAATCATGCACCAGTCTCGCTCACTCCTCCCACGTCTCTCGCTCATCCACCTCGCCACATACCCCCATTGCCCCACAGCTCCTACTCCCCCCCACTTCCCCCCTCCAGGGCCTCTGAGGTGAGACATTTTAAGAGAGTGTGGATTGTTTAAAACAGACACATTTATTGATTATGATTTCACTTTAATTTGAGACAATTATAATAATAATATCTAACACTATTCTAGTTCTAATGCTTTAGAATACATTAATGGGAAACCACATTGTAAACAATTCACAGAAAATGCTAAAACGTACAGTTTGATGGCCAGCCATTGACATACAGAGCTCGTTGAAACACAACAGGACTGTGTCATCTTTGTATCATGTATCTCACATGTCATGACCCAGCGACTGAAGCTGTCGGATAGTGATTGAAAGCCGCCACACTTGAGAGCATCAGCCCCTTGCTTCTCTTGAAGTAATGAGCTGACCCAGAGTGCAGGCCGCCTTTGAGCTAGGGCCAAGCCATCTGAATCCACTCTGCCCAAATGAGGGCTTAGCTTTCAAAGCAGATCTGCTGAAGACCGACCCCAGCACCCCTGCTCTGTGTGAGGGAATGAGGGGGAAGGGACCCCAGAGAAGTGATAAATCATTTCAGTGCATGAAATTTGTATTGTCATCATGATTGCATCTGAACATTACGGTTTATGGTTGTTTCTTACAGCCATGGTGATTAAACATTGGTTCATTGGTTGAGTTTTGTAGGTGTGAGCTATTGAATCAGTACCGAATACTGGCTTGTAGTGAGACAGCATATTTTTGTTTTTCACTAATGTAAGAGTGGTAAACTATCCGACTGGTGCTGTGATTGGTCGACTTCAGAGATAATAGTGCCTGAAAAATACAATATAGCAGCTTTTGGGAAAGCAGCTGTCATAACACAAGGGGCTTCATTTATAAAACACACGTATCAGATTGGATCCTAAAATTTGAATTCATCCTACACCAAAAGTGAGGAATAACTCTGCATTTATAAAGGTAAAAACTGACATGAAAAACAACTGAAGAGCATTCCTACAAAACTTTTGTGCTCACACAAAATGTAAATAATTAAACATTGTTTATTAAAATTTAAAGATAAATAGATCATATGAATTAATATTGTTATATACGCAAATGAGCAACTGCTTTGTGATATGTCACCAAAATGATTGAATTAATTAATTAAATAATTATAATTTCCTAAAAGAAAACTATGGCTATAAAGGTAATTAAAAAATAAATTATGGTTTATAAAGTAGGATGCTTTTAGGAACTTTTTATATGTGCTTATGGACATCATATAAATAGTTAAAAGGACATTTTTTCCTTTTACACCACAGACTAAACAAAATTAAGTATTTCTTGGTAATTGATTGACCTAAATTGGTATTATTTAATTGTGTACCTAATAATTGTGTAATTAAAATGAACAGCTGACAGCTGATTGGTTGATTGTAATCCATTATATACCTTCCTATCAAAGTTATCTGACATTCTGACATTATTAATAAGATGAATTTGTTATGACATAGTTTAACTCTGAGTTTGTCATATTTTATTACATTTTCTAATAGTGAATAAACTATAATGATAATGTGAGAAAATGTTGAAGGTGTCTGAATACATTTTGGTTTGATTGTATATTGATTTCAGTACCTCAATAGTACATTGTAACTGCAACATATATTACTGCCATCTACTGGATTGGAGTGTGAAGCAATAGCCATAAAATTGCTTAAATATTTGGATGTTTAGTAAGTCACATTTACTGATTTCTAAGACTCTTGGCTGCTCTATTAAGTGTTACAGTTAGTTGCGATGATGACAGAATTTTCATATTTGGATTAACTATGAAAACCAACATTTCAAGCACAGTTGGCTTTAGAATGTTGGGAAATATAACTGTTAAGTGCACACTTCCTGAGTAAACACCATGAGGGTTAACAAACTGATCCTCAACATTCTCATCACACATTAACACCTATTCCAAGACATCTGACATGTATTATGCAAGAAGGCAAATTTTTGCAAGTGCTGTAAACACATACCAAATTTTCCAGCTCTCATTAAGGAAGGTCATGCTATTCCACATGTGAAACCCAAAGTCATCACAATGAGCATAAATTATTACAATTGAATCAACAGGCTTATGGGCAGAGCGTCAGAGAAAGGGAGATGCTTTCACGCAGTCCGCCTGCACAGCAGAACGCTTCTGATGTGGTCTGGCTCCTAGTTCACACGCTAAACTCAATCCGCACATTACACTCATATATCTCCAAACAAGAGGGACGCAGGAAATTCAAGCACTCTGCTTTTCGTGTTGACGTACATCAAGGTCTGCCAAACGCTGTAGACCACATAAGGCATCTGTTGTGCCGTGATGCTCATCTCATCATTTCTAGGATGACTGATGGATGTGACGAGCCCAAACAAATCAATTCTCACTCACATTGCTCGCTTGGCCTCTCAGGGCTGTGAAGTTTCCATATTCTTGTAGTCTAACACTTTAGAAAAATTAGCAAAAGATTTGTTGTCACAGTCAGACTGTTGAGTATTTCTATAGAGGATTTAGAGGCTGTCGAGGCAATGAGAGGCAGTCAAGTACCGGGGGATATAGAAAGTAAGGACGCTTTGCCATATGGTTTACATCACTCTCATTTTAATATTATTCCTGCTTCTTTTCCCTAAAAGAAATCACATTTCTAATAATTAAATGTAATTAAATTTCCATTGAAGATAGTCTCTGACACATTAAATCATGTTGGATAACACGATCATCAGGTTCAGGGATCTGCTTTTATTAAAGCAAAAGATTGACATAAAATTCTGAAATTCTTTTATTTCTTTTTTCACCATTCTTAATGTTTTTAATCAAAATTAAATGAAATGTTGGCTCTCCAATCCTGGAGCATCTTGATCTTCTTCACCTTGAGGAACTTTGGTGTGGAGATGGAAGAATGCGATGGAGCACCCTCCTGCTGCAGAATTTGGCCTCTTTTATGGTCGGGAATATAAGAGGTAGCTAAGATTTCTTGGTATTTTAGACTACTGAAGTTGCCTTCCACCTTGCAGATCTCTCGCACACCCCCATACTGGATGTAACCCCAGACCATGATTTCCCCCCACCAAACTTCACTGTTTTCTGGGTTAATCTTGGATCCATGTGGGCTCCAGTAGGTCTCCTGCAATATTTGCGGCGACTGTGGTGTAATTCAACAGAAGATTCATCTGAAAAATCCACCTTCTGCCACTTTTCCAGCGTCCACCCTTTTAGCAGGCTGTGGGCTTTGGCAAATGCCACACGGTTTTTCAATTGTCTTTTGTTTAGTTCTGGCTTCTGGGCACTGATTCGACCATGGAGGCAATTTCGAGAGAGAATCCGACAAACTGTTCTGGTTGACAAAGGGACTTCAGGTGACCAGGTCTCGTGGAGCTCTGCTGCAGTGAAAAAAGGGCTGGCCTTGGATTTTCGAGCCAACAAACGGTCTCGAGCAGTTGTCTTGCAGGGTCTACCTGACCTGGGTTTGTCACTCAACACGCCTTACTCTATTTTTAATACTCTACACATTAGGCTGCACACATCATACTTCCACCAATAACAAGAACAACAAAACAGACTAGGGTATGTGAGATGTGCATGTAGATGCCATAGCAGGTGTTTCACTGCACACCTCACTTCTTTTAATTCATAAATTCCAGAGAATAGCATATAGCCACTAATACATGGGGGGAGTGCGTTGTGAAGGGGGGAATCTGGGTAGATACTCACCCTGCATATCCACTTCTTTTAATGCATTACATCTGAGAAAGCCCACAATTTGGCCATTCACACTCATACATAGGACAAGAGTGGTGGGTTGAGAATTGGCATTGTGGCATTGTATGGGTGCCCAGGCAGTATGCTTAATCAGTCAGTCAATCAATTATTACCATTTTTCTTTTATTTATTTATTTATTTGTTTATTTATTTTTGTTTCCCCTCTGGAACCGTCCTATGAGATCCAGCTTCCATCACCCCGGCCCAAAAATAAGCCAGCATTACTCCTTATGTGTATTTATTATATATACTCCTTATACATTCCCAGATCCACCATTCTTACTCAACTCCCAAATCTTTTTTTTTATCCTCTGTACTTGACACTGAGACACTTTGAAGGTGTCTGCCACATCAGCAGTGGATCTGGTCTTCAGCCTCTTGATAATCAAAACTTTAGTCTCAGGGTGAATCTTAAGGCATGTTTGCAGAGGTCTATTTGCAGTTGATGTGAAGGTCTAGTGCACTGGGGTCCTTTTTATACACACCTGAGATCTAATTGATCCACTATTAGTCACAGGTGAAGCTCATATGACAAGGCGACAACACTTACGTCTTTGCAAAAATTGACTCAATGGGCTTTACCAAGCTGTGAATATTAGAATATTTTTTGACAGTTTCATTTTGCACTGAAACATTATTACAAAAGCTGTTGGGATTAAAATGAGCCATTTCTGGTAAAAAAAATTCTTGATAAGAAATATATTTCAGCGGCACTTCAGTTCAATTTGTACACAAGCGACAATACTTTTGTCAGGGACTGTATATGTAAGGGTACATGACATTGATGCATTAAAAACGATAACATTTTTCCTAAGTGTTTTTCACGTATAGGTGGCATGTTGTCAAAATAATCCCCGTTCACACGGAAACACTACGCATCTATACTCTGAACACGTAATATGCATGACGTCACCGTTTCTGTTGTTTACACAGAGACAATAACAGTATCGGTTTCAAAATCTTGCCCTTTGAAACCCGTTTACAGAAGCTTGCTTGTTCAGGCCCCTTAAAACGCTGTTGTCGAGTAAATGAACTACCAAAATACATCAACTTTTTTTCTGTTTTTCCATTTGGTGACGTGTAAACAACCCCTAAATCCATTTGTCTTATAAAGATAACCTATACAAGATATCTAGACCTCAGTAGGTGGTGATTTCATTTGTTTTTCATGTGTTTTTTTTTCTACACAATTATTTCATCCTTTCTGTATTTCCATTCCATTTTCTTTGCTATTTATGTTTTAACCCCATTGGTCTTGTTACGTGTTCATTTTCTACCTTCTTTCACCTTCTTCCGCCACCCCCCTCACGCGCAGGCAGGTGTCACACCCACGCTCTGCTGTGTGGCGGAGGGCGCAGGCAGCCGGGTAGATAAAGTAAGCTCGCTTCCTGTGTGAGGTTAAACTCTGTGCCTGCATAGCACTAACCACAGCCAGTTGTCTTAAACACTGGTCTGGGAACAGTATCACCCCAGCCAAATCCAGACTTTAACCACTACAGGCAAAACCGCACAGCAGGTCACAGATCAGCATGTGAGGGTGACATCTAACAACATCTCCATACGTCGGCAGAGATACGTGTGGTTAGACGCCCAGGTGCTCCTCAGAGCGAGATGCTTTGAGAACCTCCGTAAGTCTCTGGTCTCATGTGTAATCAGATCATATGTAATTTTAAGGGTTGAGGTATTGCCGTTGAGACAGTGGTTTTGGATTGTAATAGTTTGTGTTTCTTCGCCCCTGCAAACCCCCTGAGGTGACCTCTTATCAGTGAGCAGCTTTGTAAAAGAACGTTTCTATTTACATGGTTTTGAAATTACCAAGGCGAGCTTTTATCAAGGGTTATGAAGTAATATTTAAATCACTTTTTTTTAAATGCTAAGATGTTTGTGCTGAATGGAGAATTGCTTTCCATGACCATAATTGGTGAAGGTGAAGGGTTTTTCTCTCTTTCAAATACTGCCTTTATGCCATTGTGTAGCTGAGAGCTAGACTTTAATCCTTTCTTTTTCATTTTAATTAAATGAATTGAAATTGTATCAAGAGAGTTATTGAGTTACTGAAAGCACACACACACAACCACAGTTCAGATGTGGGACCGACTGTATCCCACCACAATGATAATAAATCCTGCTAAATATCAGTTGTTTCAGGTTGAACCCCCTTTGCCTTCAGAAATGCCTTAATTCTTATAATACCGAGGTGCTGGAAACATTCCTCAGAGGTTTTGGTTCATATTGACATGACAGCTTTACACAGTTGCTGCAGATTTGTCAGCTGCAAATCCATGATGCGAATCTCCCATTCCTCCACATCCCAAAGGTGCTTTCTTGGATTGAGATATGGTGACTGTGGAGGTCATTTGAGTAAAGTGAACTCACTGTCATGTTAAAGAAACCAGTTTGAGATGATTTTAGCTTTGTTACATGGTGCGTTATCCTGCTGGAAGTAGTGCTCAGAAGATGGTCCACTGTGGTCTTAAAGAGATGGGCATGATCAGTGTGGCGAGTTGGACGAACGAGAGACGTGGGAGGAGCGAGCGATTTGAGAATGAGAATGAACATCACCTGCGAGGCACACCAGTCTCGAGTTCTCTCATGAGGGAGCTCGGCGGCATATAAGGACGAGTGACACAAGTGAAGGACAAGAGAGGACCAGGCCTGGACTTTATGTTGTGGTTTACTTACGTGTTGTTATGTGTGTGCGCTGCAGCCGTCCGTGTGGGGGGCTTGCCGCGGTTTTCTTTTGTTTTGTATTTATTTGATTAAAGTCTTTTAAATGTTCCCCGGTTCCCGCCTCCTTCCTCCTTATTCTACAAACTTCATTACAGTCATCAACAATACTCACTGCCGTTTAAGATGCTCAGATGATACTAAGGGCCACAAAGTGTGCCAAGAAAATATCCCCCACACCATTACACCAGCAGCCCGAACCACTGATACAAGGCAGGATCATCAAACCAAGCAATGTTTTTCCAGTCATCTATTGTCCAATTTTGGTGAGGCAGTGTGAATTGTAGCCTCAGTTTCCTGTTCTTAGCTGAAAGGAGCGGCACCCAGTGTGTCTTCTGCTGCTGTAGCCCATCTGCTTCAAGGACACTTAAGTCACTTTCTTCCCCATTCTGTTGCTCAGTTTGAACTTCAGCAGATCATCTTGACCATATCTAATGCTGCCTTCATATGCTATCTGAATTATATATGCTAGTTTCCTATTCAAAAAATTAGACATGAAGAAGTGGCTTCAGAAGTGGGAAGTACGACATTTCCGATAGAACATGAAGGCAGCATTAATGCATAAATAAGTTGGTGCCATGTGATTGGCTGATTAGGTATTTGCTTTAACAAGCAGTTGAACAGGTGTACCTAATAAAGTGTCCGGTGAGTGTATATTCAAATGTAATTTATTCCTGTGATCAAAGCTGGATTTTCATAGCCTGACAAGCCAGACCCACATCAAGATGTTGGGTCTGGAAACTCACCATTAACAGGGCTCAATCCGAGGGGCGGGATAAACGGTTGTCTTTCAAATTCCTCTGCATGTGTCACAGGCGGCCCTTCTCTGGGCCTCTCACGCTCCGTAATCTACACCACCCTTGGGGTCGGACTGAAGCAGACACAGGACAATGGCAGGCAAGTTCAATTCAATTTATAATTTATTGGTTAAGAAAGGTAATCTAAAATCTGTATGCTTCTGGACAGGGTCGTCCGTCCCACGGACCCGCCGGGGAGGCTTCCTGTCGCGTCCAAGGGCAAGAGGAGGGTAGAGGTAGGTCGATGCCCCGTGAGTAGGGCTTCCTTACGGCTGTTCCGGTAAGTGTCAAAGGGGACTTCCTCGTAGCGTCTGGCGGACCAGGGGGGTCTAGACAGCTTCGCTACCAGGCGGTCAGGCGAGTGCCGGCACACACTCCGACAGGTGGGTGGTCCAGATGTTACTTCCTCTCCCTCGCACAGGAGGCGTTCAACTGGGGGCTTCTTAACAACAACAAGGTGAGTATCCAGGTACGTTCTGGTCGTCGCAGCACTCGCTGGAGGCTTCCACTCGGGGACGTCCAACTGGGGGACGTTCCTGTAATACAGACAGGCAGTACAGAAATCCACTCCTCTTCACACTTCGTAGTCAGGGACTTACACTGGAGGAACTCCATACACAACCCCAAGGTGAGTATTCAGGTACGTTCTGATCGTCAGCGCTCACTGGAGGCTTCCACTCGGGGGCGTCCAACTGGGGATGTTCCTGTAATACAGACAGACGAGTACAGAAATCCACTCCTCTTCACACTTCGTAGTCAGGGGACTCACACTGGAGGAACTCCATACACAACCCCAAGGTGAGTATTCAGGTGCGTTCTGATCGTCATGGCGTTCACGCCAAAGGCATCTACCGGGGCCGTCCAACCTGGGGGCGTTCCTGTAATACAGACAGACGCAGTACAGAAATCCACTCCTCTTCACACTTCGTAGTCAGGGGACTCACACTGGAGGAACTCCATACACAACCCCAAGGTGAGTATTCAGGTACGTTCTGATCGTCGCAGCGCTCACGCCAAAGGCATCTACTCGGGGCCGTCCAACTGGAGGGACGCTCCTGTAACACAGACAGACAGATGCAGAGATCCACTCCTCTTCACACTTCGTAATCAAGGGACTCACGCTGGAGGAACTCTGTACACAGCAACAAGGTGAGCATCCAGATACGTTCTGGTCGTCGCGGCACTCGCTGGAGGCTTCCACTCGGGGACGTCCAACTGGAGGACGTTCCTGTAATACACAGATAGGGACACAGCAGACACTCCGCTCGCTGTTGGTAACACCAGAGCATATAATGGAAACCCCGCTCGTTGTAAGCAAACAGATCGGTGCACAACAATTGCTCCTCTTCACTACTGGCAACACAGGGCATACAAGGGGAATCGTCGTTCGCTGTAAGCAGACAGATAAATGTTCAACAATGCTCCTCTTCACTGCGGGTAACAACTGGATACTGAAACAGGAAGCGTTCACGGTGAGTGGACAGATAAGTATACAACAATTTCTCCTCTTCGCTGCTGGTAGCACAGGACACTGGAAGGAAGAGTGTTCACTGTAAGTAGACAGATAAGTATACAACAATTGCTCCTCTCCGCTGCTGATAGCACAGGACACTGAAATGGAAAGCGTTCGCTGAGAGCAGACAGATACGTATACAACAATCACTCCTCATCACTGCTGGTGACACAGGGCATTGGAATGGAAGCATTCACTGTAAGTAGACAGGTAAGTATACAACAATTGCTCCTCTTCGCTGCTGTCAACACAGGGCATTCGATGGAGGTTATTCACTGTAAGCAGGCAGGTAAGTATACAACAACTACTCCTCTTTACTGCTGTCAACACAGGGCATTCGATGGAGATTATTCACTGTAAACAGGCAGGCAAGTATACAACAATTACTACTCTTCAATGCTGTCAACACGGGCATACGAGGAGATCATTCACTATAAGCAGGCAGGTAAGTATACAACAACTACTCCTCTTCTTATGTTTGGAACATGAACGACACTCAGGTGGGTAGTAGACACACGGCGAGTTTAGGCTCACACTTCACACATCACACAGTGCATCACATCACTTCATCACGGCAATTTCAAACCTCAGTGGAAAATACATACAAGAGGGCCGTTTGTCCCGTTCCAACCTGGCGTTCACATCAGCGGTTCCTCAACCATGAAGAGAGTGGAGATCGATAGACTTACTCACAATCCTTCCCAACACTTCACGGTCCAGCGAACTTCCCTTCTTCTCACACTCAAATACGGTGCCCCGTCTCCAGTCTCGTTTCCTCTGAACTTCCGCCCATGGCTCTTCCCAAGGGCTCCAGCTTCCACCGCCAGAGAACACAACAACAAGACGTCACCCGAAGAACCTCCTAAGAGGACTCTGCCCTCTCCTTTTATCCTCCTCTTCAGCAGCGTGTTTGTAATTGTACACCGCTGTTCGCAATTAGCGCATCATCCCCGTATTCGCGGGGATTCACTACACCCGGAACTAACCCGGTGTTCCCTTATTATGGGTCCCGGGAGGCGATCGCGGCGAAATTAGTTCCGCTTTTTAGTTCCTCTTTTGTCACCGTGTGACATACCCCCCCACCAAAACGTTCTAGTCCCTAGAACGCGGTGGCTCTACCCAGTCTCCGTATCTAGCCGGAGGCTGGCCTCGGTTATCCCGCCGAGATCGTCTTGGGGGCGAGGGGAGATTGGCCTGCTCAAGTTCAATGGCCGGTCCCCTAGGGACCAAGGGGGTGGGTCTCGCTTTAAACAAATCTTCCCAGCAATCCTTAATGACATTCATCCCCAATAGGGCACAGTGAGCTCCCAGACATGCATCCTGCACGATCACAACTCCCTTGTTGGGCACCCGGGTCCCATGAACCTCCAGGTCAGTGACCAGGTAGCCCACGTACGGAATGTTCAACCCATTTGTCCCGCGTAGGGTTAGCCAAGGGGCATCTGCAGCGGCGTGGTCTTGGACTCCGAACAACTCCCGAGACAGGCTCTCGGAGAACAGCGTGACCTGGGAACCGGTATCTAGTAGACATTGGACCTCAACCCCTTCGACTCGAATCACCACGAGGGGGCAACGCCCGACGAGACATTCCCTGGTCTCCACTGGAGAGGGGTCAGTAAAGGGGGTCCCGACCACTTGACCCACAGTGGCCGGCGACTCTAAAAACCCCCTTGTGATCCTCGGCGTGCGCTGCATTGCCGGGCATAATGGCCCGACTCGCCACAGCTATTACAAATGGGACGTCCCCGCTCATCCCATTGGAACCGGGGCCCAGATGGCCCGGGTGGACGTCGTGCTGGGAATCGACTACCTTCAGAGTGTGCTCGCTCCCGGATCGGTAGTGGTGGCCGGACATGCTCCCGGCGTAATTCTTCTAGAACGGTTTTAGACAGCTCAGTCATCTGGTCACGGACATCTCTTCTCAACTCCTCTCGTAGAGCCTGTTTCCAGTCGGGCGGCACAGGAGGCAGAGGATTACTGGCGGCATTTGTGGCCATACACTGGGAAGGGTCTGGGGACTCCACATGGTCCTGTTCAAGGGCTAAAGCTTCTTGGCGCAGTTCATCGAACGTCAGGGCTGGGTTTCGGCGGAGCTGTACTCGGAGGCTCTGACGTATTGGTCCATCTCGCAACCCCAAAAGAAACTGGTCCTTTAAAAGTGCTTCTCCTTCTCCGAGCCCGTGATCCTGCCTCTTCTTCAGCCGGAACAATTGTTCTCGTAGTTGTAAGGCGAAGGCCCGTATGGTCTGTCGAGGTCCCTGTCTACAGTTGAAGAATTGTGTCCGAAGGACAGCTGCAGGGGTGGCGTCACCGTACTGTTCGGTTAGGAAGTCAAGGATGGCTTGGGCGGTAGCTCGAGTTGCTTCAGGTGCTGCTTACACTTCTCTCCTGGCATCACCCTCGAGGAATTTAAAGTAAACTGGGTCTTCTGTGCGACGTTTAACCCTTGAAGGCCTGCCAGATACTCCACTTGAGTTCTCCACGCCGACAAACTGAGTTCTGAACCTGGTCCTCCATATTTTTGGGCCCACGGGGCCCCCATGAAGATGGGCATCACACGTGGATGATCTGCCGGTACCTCTTCGTCTGCCATCGCTCCGCTTCTGTCTACTCAAACCCAAGGTGGAACCCTGCCGACTGACGCCAAATTATGTCACAGGCCGGCCCTTCTCTGGGCCTCTCACGCTCCGTAATCTACACCACCCTTGGGGAGTCGGACTGAAGCAGACACAGGACAATGGCAGGCAAGTTCAATTCAATTTATAATTTATTGGTTAAGAAAGGTAATCTAAAATCTGTATGCTTCTGGACAGGGTCGTCCGTCCCACGGACCCGCCGGGAGGCTTCCTGTCGCGTCCAAGGGCAAGAGGAGGGTAGAGGTAGGTCGATGCCCCGTGAGTAGGGCTTCCTTACGGCTGTTCCGGTAAGTGTCAAAGGGGACTTCCTCGTAGCGTCTGGCGGACCAGGGGGGTCTAGACAGCTTCGCTACCAGGCGGTCAGGCGAGTGCCGGCACACACTCCGACAGGTGGGTGGTCCAGATGTTACTTCCTCTCCTCTTTGAAGACTGGTGGCCACAGCTCGCACAGGAGGCGTTCAACTGGGGCTTCTTAACAACAACAAGGTGAGTATCCAGGTACGTTCTGGTCGTCGCAGCACTCGCTGGAGGCTTCCACTCGGGGACGTCCAACTGGGGGACGTTCCTGTAATACAGACAGACGAGTACAGAAATCCACTCCTCTTCACACGTAGTCAGGGGACTCACACTGGAGGAACTCCATACACAACCCCAAGGTGAGTATTCAGGTACGTTCTGATCGTCGCAGCGCTCACGCCAAAGGCATCTACTCGGGGCCGTCCAACTGGGGGACGTTCCTGTAATACAGACAGACGAGTACAGAAATCCACTCCTCTTCACACTTCGTAGTCAGGGGACTCACACTGGAGGAACTCCATACACAACCCCAAGGTGAGTATTCAGGTACGTTCTGATCGTCGCAGCGCTCACGCCAAAGGCATCTACTCGGGGCCGTCCAACTGGAGGGACGCTCCTGTAACACAGACAGACAGATGCAGAGATCCACTCCTCTTCACACTTCGTAATCAAGGGACTCACGCTGGAGGAACTCTGTACACAGCAACAAGGTGAGCATCCAGATACGTTCTGGTCGCCGGTCGTCACATCACACAGTGCATCACATCACTTCATCACGGCACTTTCAAACCTCAGTGGGAAATACATACAAGAGGGCCGTTTGTCCCGTTCCAACCTGGCGTTCACATCAGCGGTTCCTCAACCATGAAGAGAGTGGAGATCGATAGACTTACTCACAATCCTTCCCAACACTTCACGGTCCAGCGAACTTCCCTTCTTCTCACACTCCGTACGGTGCCCGTCTCCAGTCTCGTTTCCTCTGAACTTCCGCCCTGGCTCTTCCCAAGGGCTCCAGCTTCCACCGCCAGAGAACACAACAACAAGACGCCACCCGAAGAACCTCCTAAGAGGACTCTGCCCTCTCCTTTTATCCTCCTCTTCAGCAGCGTGTTTGTAATTGTACACCGCTGTTCATTAGCGCATCATCCCGTGATTCGCGGGGATTCACTACACCGGAACTAACCCGGTGTTCCCTTATTATGGGTCCCGGGAGGCGATCGCGGTGAATTTAGTTCCGCTTTTAGTTCCTCTTTTGTCACCGTGTGACACATGCATTGGATAGCGCCATGAGCGCCACAACCAACCAGAACGAAGAAGAAGGTGAAGCCGAGCTAACGTTAGTTGATTGACTTTCGCCGTATCCGGTCGGCAAAACTCAGAACACATCTTCTTTTCTTAAGAATGACTTCAGTGCCGTTCTTTGTTCTTTTCTCAAAGAAAAGCTTAACTACAAAGTCTAACAGAGTCGCGGCCAAAGTCCGTTCAAAAGACTTTCTTCTTTGTTTACGAGTAGCACGCAGAACCTCCGCAACTCTGCCGTGACGTACCGGCATTATGTTAAGCCCGCCCACCAACTCTACACACGCTGTAATTGGCCTGACCAGAGTTTGGTTTTTCCAGCTCTCAGGTCTATGGAGAGTGCGTCTAGATTTCTAGGCTAGGATTTTCAGCATCATTACTCCAGAATAAAGTCTCACATGGTCCTTCAGAAATAATTAATATGCTGATTTCCTGCTCAGTTATTTTCATTTCTAGTCATTTTTATTGGTGCTCAGTTATTAATAATCAAGCGTAGCGTTAGTTTAGACAGGTCACGTCAGTCAAGTCAAGCTCGCATCAGCTGACTCTCAGCTGGTCCACGTCCACATATAGGAAATACGACACTATCACAGCATTTATATAAAAGGTCCATTAGTATTATCAGCATTTTTATCGCTAATTACCCTTCTCCATCCCCAGCTCCTCCTGTCGTCCAGTCAGGATTTGAAATTAAATTAATGAAATTTCCTGAAGGGGAAATTTGTGTTGGAAAAAAAATTGTTGGAAACATAAACAGCAAATTCAACAATACAAAAATACAATACAAAAGAAATAAATAATAATAAAAACTAATTGTCAGTCTTATTTGACGATAGTGGTCCTGACAAAAGTGGTTCTCATTATTATCATCAATGTTGAAAATTATTATTTTTCAAAATGTTTTGATGAAAGTTCAAACGTGAAATATAAATCTTGTGTAAGAGTATAAATGTCTTTATTGTCTCTATTTATCAATGTAATGCATCCTTGCTGAATAAAGTTTTTTTATTATTATTTAATCTTAATTAAATCCCAATCTTTTGAATGGTAGTGTCATTTACCATTCAGAAATCATGGTTTCCCAAAAGATTTAAAGCAACAAAACTGTTTTTATAAAATGTATATTAATAACTCATGTTTCTTGAGCATCAAATCAGCATATTAGAATGATTTCTGAAGGATCATGTGAGACTGAAGACTGGAGCAATGATGCCGAAAATGCAGCTTTGATCACCGGAATAAATTACATTTTAACGTGTAGAAAGAAAACTATTTTAAATTGTCATAATAGTTCGAAGTATTACTGTTTTTACTAACATAGTAGACTTCAATCGATTTTTGACTGTAAAAAGTTATAGTCAGAAATAGTAACGAACAGCAGCAAATGAAAGAACCGCATGAGTGGTACAGTATATTAATTGTCCAGTTCATTTTAAGGAATCAGATTTCCAACTTCACAAATGGGAGAATGGACAGATTAGGAGTTTGCTCAGCTATAAAGCTACAAAATCTGTACAGTGTGACACAATGTTGGGAAAAGTAGTTTGTTAAGCTATTTTGAAAACAGCTTAAGTTCAATCATGCTGCTTAAAAATGTAGTCAAATTAGCAGCGTGGCTACTTTCAGTTAGCTACTCCTAAATACTGATAACTACATTTCTGTCGAAAAACAAAGCAACCGCTTAGATGGGGGTGGGTGTATGTAAGACTTCTGTATCGTAATGAATAATAGCTTCCCCTTTGGACAGGACTTCACAGGCCGCAATCAAACCTTTGAAAGACCCTGCAATTATGGCAAATCAAGTCAGCATCTATTAATAATTTTCCAGGGTGCCTTTTGGCAGAGGTGCGTGTTCGTCTGCTGTCAGGGAGTGCATGATAGAGCGTCATCTTCATCCGAGCCAGGGCAGGCATCTGTCACCTTGATAAACAATTCCTACAGTAATCTGAATAAAGATCTTCATTTTAGACCTCTGGCTGACTAGCTTTTCTTCATCGCCGTCTTCTCTTTTTCATAGGTGTCTTTATTGCAATGGTCTTTTGTTCTGAGGTTTGTGGGGAGGTTTTTAGTACATAATTACTAGGATTACCTGGATGTCGAAGGTATGTAGCTGTTTATTTACATAATGGCGCATGAGTAAATATAGTCCTTAAATGTTATGTATGTTACATATAATCCTTCTGTTAATGTGTTTTACTTTAATCTAATAGCTATACATATATAAATGTCAAAATGCTGAAAACAATTCTTATAATTTCAATATTTTTCCTTTCAATATTTAGTGCTTGGCTGACAAGTTTATTTTGGACCATGACTTCAATCTTTATAAAATGAATGAATAATATTTGGTTACACCTTATTTTAGGGTGACATCGTTACACTGCACTTACTCAAATAAGTATGGAGTAAAATTAGTTAACTACATGAACTTTTTTTTAGTTATGGTTAGGGTTAGGGTTTTGTTTAGGGTTAGTTACTTGTAATTATGCATAATATACTGTTATTACTATAGTAATTACATGTAGTAATTTAAAACTACATGAAGTGTTACTCAACATTATAATCAAATAATATTCCCCTCTCGCTCAGTTTTTAAAATAAAAAATAAAAAAGATACAGCTCTGAGGAGGCAGATAACAGTCATGCAATTAATTATCTGCAAACAAAGCAGATACAGATGTGTCAGTAAGTGATAAAATGGTAATTAAATGGTATTAGAGACAGTAATATGAGTGTACTGTAAGGGGCCGTTTACCCAAAAAATCTTTTTCAACTAAAAACGGAAAACTTTTTATGGGTTTTGGCCAGTCATTTACATGTCAACAATGGTTTGGGGCCTGAAAATGTAAACTTTTGAAAACGCCATTCAAAGGGCAAGTTCTTGAAAACGATACCGTTATAGGCTCATTGTAAACTACAAAAACATGAATTTGTGAAAACAGGGACGCCATGCGCATGTGTATTATGTGTTCCGTCTAAAGGCGCATAGTGTTTCTTGCAACCTGTCCTCCAAAAACGACTCTATAAGTCGTTTTGCAAGCATCTTTTACGACCTATATTAACGTTTTAAAGTCATGCGCCTCTAGCTGGCATAAAAATAATGACAGTGGTGCTTTACGCCTGACGTCATGAATTGACGTATGCCTGTCATTACCAATCAAAATGTGTGTTCATTTTAATGCAATGTGTGGACTTTTTACCACCATTTGTCATATTTCCATTAAGCAAAAATATTTTTATTTATTTATAACTACACCCACCCCATCCCTAAACCTACCCAGTGATTTATAGTGCATACACACTTTATGAGCACATGTGTTCCCTGGGCTCGAACTCACGATTGCATGAGCACATGTTGTTGTACTATATTCCAATGCTTTACCAATTGAGCTATGCAAAACATGAAATATTATGCAAATAAAAGGCAAAAATGCTTTAAAATGAAAGAGTCCTGTTGTCAATAGGAGAACAACTTAAGCAAACGCTCTATGTGTCGTATTTCATTAATTAAAATATCGTCGATAGGGGCGCGATTTTACTGAACGCTCCTATGTGTCGTATTTCAAGGAAGTGACAAACGACCTATATAGGCGTACTGGTTGGAGGACATGTTGGTTTCTTGACAAGTGACATCGCCAACTACTGGCTTGGCATGAATATTACAGCGTTTTTATTCGTTTTCCCAGATCTGTGGGAACGGGGGATCGTTTTGACAATGTTGTTGTCTGTATGAGAACAGCGCAAAGGAAAAACATTTTTAGTACATGGTTGTCGTGTAAACATACCCTTAATATCAGAAAAAAGCAGGGAAATGGCATTCTCTTCTTTGGACCAGCAGGCATGGGAAGTATGTGGCAGCAGCAGTAGCAGAAGGCTGGAGTGGGACAAGACTGTGGCAAGAAAAGCTTTGCTCTGATAAACCCAGCAGAGTCAGAAATGTGCAGCACACAACCGAATGCCACAAAACATGCCAGCTCGCTCCGCCCCACCTCTAGCTCTGCCACTGTATCATTTGCATCTCTCTTTCCTTTTTTTGTCTGTATCCTTTTTTCCTATTTTCTCTGTTTAAATGTAAGTAATAACAAGATAATGGAACACACACAAACACACACACACACACACACACACACACACACATACACACATCCCATTGTCTTTTCCCCACTTTTCCCTGGTGCACAAGCTCAAACTACAAAACTGCATAATGGTATAAGAAAACAAACATTTCCAGTGCTGCCCATTTTAGCTCAAAAACAATAATCATAAAGAACAGATGTTTTAATATAACTGACTCTCATGTCCTCCTATATGCGATTCTGCTCAACATGCAAAAATTCAATGGACAAAATATAGAAATTACTTTATGCAAATTAAAGACACTTGTTATATGTATGTAATAACAAGACAATGGAACACACACACACACACACACACACACCATTGTCTTGTTCCCCACTTTTCCCTGGTGCACAAGCTCAAACTACAAAACTGCATAATGCTATAAGAAAACACATACATTTCATTTTCCAGTGGTGCCCATTTTAGCTCAAAAAGCAATAATCATAAAGAACAGATGTTTTAATATAACTGACTCTACTCATGGTATCCCATATGCAATTCTGTTCAACATGCAAAAAGTCAATGGACAAAATATAGAAATTGCTTTATGCATATTAAAGACACTTGTCATCAGGATGTCACATAAAACGTGGAAGGACAAGAGGCAGCGTCCCTCTGAGGCCTTTTTCCTCTCAAAAGTATCAAATTAGATTGAGGGAAATGGCCCTGCGTCGGCATGCAAAGCAGAGCGTTTTGGTGTGCTGTTTTGCATATAAAAAAATGGGGGACCATGTAAATGGCGTACGACATACAGACAAATTGGTCATTCAGGATCGGAATGAAAATGACACTTTAGCGCAAACAGGAAATGGAGCCGTGCACCGTGAGAATTAGAGCCGTTAAAATGTCACGCCTTTCAGGTGTCCAGATGTATGGTTGAAGGAGATGCAGAAAAAAATGGAAAATGTTGATGAAGGTGACATATTATCGGTCGGGAAAACACGCCTGGCCGGAATACATTGTCTTTCAGAAATGCGTTTGGTGGTCTACGATCTGTACCCAATCAGCTACATCGCTAAACAAGAGGAGGTGACGCCGAGGGGAAGGCCGCACTGGGATTGCTGTGGAAGTGCTTGAATTGGTTCCATTTTTTAAAAATCACTCTCACCTCTCATTTAAAGGGTTCATGGCAATCATTCCAACTCAAGTCATAATTCATGAGTCTGTTTTCCTTTTTGGCATGTGTTCGTCTTTGTGTGGAAGTAAATGATAGCCATTCTCCAGACAGGAGACTAAATGACCCCTAACACCTACTTTGTGTTTTAAATGAGTCACTGTGGCAATTTGCCTGTTCAAATGGACATTACTGCGATGTAATGCCAAGCTCAACAACAATGGCTGCCCCGTTCATGCTGAGCCAATCATCATTTGGACGTTCAGGGGTCGTAGAACGGAACAGGGCGAAATAGAGATATTATTCGCAGGCGGTGCATGTGTTCTGCCTGTATGCAAGCGAGGCGGAAATAAAGGGCTTCTAAATGTAATAATCCATATTCAGTGCATTTTAAAGTGTGTCAGCACAACATTGGCAAATCTGGGAGACTGAGTGTAGGTCTATGGTCTGATAATCTCACGGGTCCACCCATTCTGAGACCACAGCCCGAGGGTTGACAAATGACCTTAATGAAATTGGACAATTCAGCACACATGCATAAAAAGGGACCTTAAATATTGATGGGGTAGATTAACCTAGTCCTGGATATTCTGACGTTTAATATTTTAAGTACCTGACTGTCTCTATCCGATAAATGGAGCTGAGTATAATTGTCTGGTTTAAGTGTTTGTTAACTGCAGTTAGTGGACGAAGCATACATTATAGTATGTTGATATGTAACAAGATTCATCTCTTTGACAAAAAAAAAAAAAGAGCATTTGGTTCTATGATTATTCCTTAAAATCACTGCAAGGCATATCGGATTAAATTAAAGCAATAGATTTGCACCAGAACAAGAGCGTTTTATTACAGACCTTCATCAAATGATCCACATACAAGCAAGATCATTTTAACAATCAAGATGATTTACTTGCAGTCCTTCATAACAAAGATCCATAAGCCTCGTGATCTTCAGCTATTACTTCAGCTGCAGTACCTTTGATGGAAAAATTATTAATTTCATACAAATACTATATACTAATTTCTTTTTATTTACTCGTTTTCTAAAGGAATGAACAGTACATTTACAGTTAACGTACATTTATATTGAGGCATCTTTAATGAATAGGGTTCAAAACAGCTCTTAACTCATTCGATATTTATTATTTTCTGACAAATAATAAAAATTATTCATTAGAATAGTTCAGCCAAAAATAAAAAATGCGCCATCAACTTTCACATCTTTTTTTCTGTGATACACACACAAACATACACACGCACAGCACCTGTTGGGTTTTCATGTTTTATGGGGACATTCCATAGGCGTAATGCATTTTATACTGTACAAACCGTATTTTCTATCCCCCTACACTGCCCCTGGCCCTAAACCTACCCATCACAGGAAACATTCTGCATTTTTACATTTTCAAAAAACATCACTTAGTGTGATTTATGACCTGTTTTCCTCATGGGGACCAAAAAATGTCCCCACAAGGACAAGGATTTCGGATATTGCCATCTTTGTGGAGACATTTTGTCCCCATACCGTAGGGATTACCAGGACGCACACACACACACACACACACACACACACACACACACACACACACACACACACACACACGCGCGCACACACACAGTTTTGAAGAATGTCCTGGTTGCTGTTTTCCACACGCAATAACAATGAATGAACTGGAGATTTTAAGCTTCAACAAAACAACATCAAAGTACATAAAAGCAAATGCCTTCCAGAGTCATATGCTATCATTTTTTATGAGGAAAACATTTTATTTTACATTAATTTTATATGAGGTCAGCCCTGTTACTGGAATGTATGATGTGTTGGAATACAATACAATGCAATACAATACAATACAATACAATACAATACAATACAATACAATACAATACAATTTAACATGTTATTTACTATCAACTATCAAAAAATATAAAATTACCAAAAAATGTGTCTTGCATTTTGGGTTAACATTGTGGTTATTGACAAACTTCACATTAATTAATTAATAATGTCTGTATTGTTTTTTTGTTTTTTTTAAAGTACTTCCCCACCCTATTCATGGAAAATGTGCCTTCATTTGACAGAGGATCAGGCTTTATTTTTGTTAGACTGCCCATTTAGTAAGTATATTAATATTTTTTTCATTGAAATGCATAACACAAAAATATGAATACAGTGAAATTATATAAAGAAGAAAATAATACAGAAAATTAAAATAATGGGAAACATGAAAAGTGATTCTCCTGCACCTCCCGTCACGGCCCCATAAAAATGACATGAATAACAATTATTCAAATTCACTCTGATCTGCGTACTCACAGCAATCAGTTAATGTCTTAAAAATCAATTTCAGTCCCGCACGGACTGACGTTGAATGCCCTCAGAGCAGGCAATTATTAAACACACACACAGACCAAAGGCATAATTAGCAGGAAATCGTAATAAAGCTCATGCACTGAGAGCGACTGATGCTAATAAGTGAACATGGAGCGGGACGCAAGGGAGGTGCAGACAGGCCTCTGCCTACCGCTGAGACGAGGGTTGTGACACAGACAGCCTAATAAAACAAGTACATAGTACTAAAACATATTCCTTTTCATTGTAGAACTACTGTATATTAGCATAATTAAGTATTATTTTGACCATACTAAAATAATACTAGACCCCACTGACTATCATTGTATTGAGAGAGAAAACAAACAAACATATGATTTAAAAACATCTCTTATTTTCTTCAGAATAAATTATAGAAAATCATACAGGTTTAAAACAATATGGGGTTAGTAAATGATTACATCATTTTCAGTTTTTTGGTAAACCATTTTTTTGTCTAACAAAATGCAATACAAAGTTCTGTCCTGAAACTTTAGATGGTGCAGGCTGATCCTTAACGCAACATGATGACATTTATGGCACTTTTCCACTTCACAGTACCAGCTCGTCTCGACACGCCTCGCCTTTGTTTGGTTTTCCACTGTGTAAAAGTTGTACCTGTACGAGTATCCTGAATAACCCCGCATTTTTAAATATTTTGTCCAGAGATTGCGTGATATACCCATTACTTTTATGGCAACTCGGAAGAATACGCCATGGACAAACGACTAAGTGCAGACTTTCCTTTGTTTGGTTAGCGGGTGTGTGTCGCGTAGAAGATTACGTCACGGCAGTTTCCTGCGGCGTCGCTATGACGACCAGGTACTATTGTGGAGGTACTATCTGCAATGGAAAACGGAGTGAAAAGCGAGCCAAGACGGGTCGAGTTGAGCTGGTACTGGTAATGGAAAAGCGTCATTACATTGTTTACTACATGGCACAAGCTGATTGGTTCCTGGCGCACCTGCAGCCAAGGAGCTTGCTTAAATAGCTGGTTAGAATTTGCTTTAGCAGTTTGTAGCGCACTTTCAGGGTTCCTCTGAAACCCTCCACCTTCCCCGGCTTCACCTGTATAGATCTGCAATGGGTAATTTTATATATGCAGCAGCAGTATGTCTTACTTGCTCACAGCAGCGTATTGGTGTTTGTATTGGCAGTAGCACGTTCCTGTACTAATCCTCAACAACACCAATAATCAATAGCAGCAGCGCAGAAAATCTATTCTGCCAAGACCAAATTAACACTATCATATCCATACCATGTTAATCTTCCTTGAGTTGTCATGATAGAAATAAATTTTTATTAAGGCAGGATATACTTTTATATTCTATTATTGCCAAGAGTTACCTGTTTCCATAAAAAAACCGTATCAGATCAGATCATTTCACGAGGTCCATCCTTAACCCCACCCCTAAACCTAACCATTTGTGGGGTTAAAATAGTCATAAATTGATCATTGAGATTGTGATGGTTTTGACTTGAAAATTGGTTGTTGGTTCATCAGAATACTTGCATCCGAATGTAATTTATCTAAAACATTGGTTCTTCTCAATCCTGATCCTGGAGGACCCCCAACACTGCACATTTTTGATGTCTCTAATCTAACACACATTTCACGAGTTCACACTTACATATAATTTGTAGAGAGTTAATTGAATTGCGTATTTGGCGTGCTGTCCGGGGGGGAGGGCTTCGAGCTCGAACTTCCGCCCGAACCCAGAGTACCCCCCGTATGTAAGTGGTTTAGAACTAAAAGATAGAGCAAGATGTGGAGAAGGGGTGGTGGAGGGATGCTGGAAAACTGTCAAGAAAATGAAGGTAGGACGGCTGCGTATATATACCTCTTTGTTGATTAGCTGAGTACTCTCCACCTGTGTCAATTATCTGACATGTTCCTCCCGAACCTCGTTTAGTGAAACAGCATATTTGAAGTTTTGAGCTGTGTTCAAAATCGCCCCCATACCCACTATCCCCTACATTACTCCATTTAAAGTAGTGAATGAAAACGATTGAGTAAATCCGGACACTGCTTGCTGTTTAATAATCCTTTAAACTTAAAACTGGCATTCCAGACGTAATGAAAATATTTATCTTGAACTCTCATGGAAATTAGCATATATAAACCTTAATCAAACATAATCAATTAAAAAGGAATACCTGTGTGATATTACGCAGTAGCCACATTGGACCAGCAGTTTGGAAAAGGGTTGAATGGATGATTCAGCTGCGGGCGCCATCTTCTGGTCAGACGCGAGAATTCATTCTGTGCGACCATTACAGTGTATTATAGGTATTCTCTTGCTGTTGAGTGTACATCAGTTGTACACTCATTATTGCAGTGCATTATGGAAATGAGTGCACTCGAGTATGTCCACTATGGTTTCGACACCCCTACAAATGGCTGTCCCCTCAAATAGTTCCCTGTTAAAGGGTATAGGGGTGATTTTGGACACAACCTAGGAGTCTTTACTAATGGGCTGAATCAGTTGTGTTTGTTTAGGAAGACATCTAAAATGTGCAGTGCTGGAATTGGGTTTCACCGGTGTAAAATGTCAAAAACTCAAACCTCATAAATAAATAAAAAATCAACCCACAACCAGTGAGTTTACAAGCAGCCCAATTCCATGGGCAAACCAAAGATTTGGCAACTCCGGCCATCAAGTCTTTCCGGGCACAACTCGTGCCCCATACCCCTAACCACCCCAACCCCACGCCTGGTCCGCCACTTCTTCAACCCCCACCCCCGACGACCGCCGCATTATAGTGCGGTGACACTCAGGAGGGATGACCCTGAGAATCTCATTATGCATGTACCCAAAGAAGCCTCGGGCATCTGCATACAGAAGACAGACCAAATAAGGTCATAAATCAGCATCCCATATTCAAATGAATTTGGGGTGGGTGAGGGAGACCCCTGGCTTGCACTTAAAAGACCTATATGTGCGAGGGCCTCATTCTCATTAAGAGACGGAGCCCGTCTGACCAGCGAGCTTACATACATCCTTCTCATTGCCCAGGGACAAGCCATCACCCTTAAACAGATGCGATGCAGTACTGGCTTCTCTGTCTTCTTCTTTGAAGGTCATGTCTTATTGTGCAGAGAGGAGACCACTTTAGACCTCTTATGTTTTGTATTCACTTTGGTGCTGAAATAAGCAGCATGTGTTTCGAGTCACGTTGAATGTGATGAGAATAATTTTACAAGGAGCACATTTGTGATTACAGTAAATTTCACCTAAAGTCAAGGTAAAGGCCGTTGCCACACACATTCCTATCACTAAAACGAAACACTGAAGCTGTGGTAGTGAAAGGCAAGAAATTATCAGTGCTCGTTTTAAGATGCATAAATGCAAAAGGATCACGTTCAAACATGGTTTTTATTCACAAGAGTGTAAAGTAAGACAGATTCAGCTGTCAGCTAACTGCAGATAAAATTGGGCATGTTTACAGTTTACAGACAAGACAATGACAATGAGAATTTCCAGAAGAAAATAAATCTCTTTAATAACACCTTCCCTTCGTCTCTGTTCCATTTTTCTATGTGGGGGAGGTGGGGAAGGACTTCATTTTTTTAGTTATATGCAAATAACTATCCATCAATCAATTTGCCAGTCCCACATCTACCATCAGCTGGGCAGAGGCTGTGAATCGTAAGATTCTACACCAACTAAGCAATATTCTCACCAAATTAATCCAAAACCTTCTTCCATTACTTGGTTTGTTTAACTCATCTTGAAAGCGAAGGCAAGATACCCTGCACACAATTTACATGTTTGACATGGCTGGTCTTCTTGATCCTTTGGAAAACAGGAGGCAATGGAATCCGTCTGTTTTATTGCCAGCCTTGCAAGGGCTGACAGTGCCATTATTTCTTTCTGGACACATCGTGATGCAAATGTGCCAGCTAATAATGCAGGTTGTATGGGAAGATCACTTTATCTAGAAGCGAGAGAATAAATGGAGCAACTATAACAGCAGGTCATGTAAATACTAGGGAACTGCACTATAAGTAAAACATCCATTGGAAAACAAAAAAGGTACTGGTAAATTTCTGCTAGGACATAATCTGTATAGTTTATACTGTAGTAATTTCCTTTAACCTTAAAACACTAAAGAAAATCTCTTCATATTTACACAGTACATTGGGTCTAATTTTTACAGACTTTTCTTGGAGTGTGATTATCTAAAAAAAATAATAATAAAAAATCCTTATGTTGTTGGGTCTATACAGGTTCCATAAACCTCGATCAACTTTCAAAATATTCACATGTAAGATTCATACATTTATTTGGAGTCTGAAAGCAATGAGAATACATTTTGGCAAATGTTCCTAACCTTAAATCTAACCCTTTCCGCAGGATGGGTACCACCAAGCCATGACAAAATATAATTCAGTATAATGGCTTTAAAGTACTGTATATTCCTTGTTGATCCATCGCATTTGATTTTACATGGGCAGTAAATGTTAGATGTACCATAACATTTAAAAGTCATTATTTACTCACCCTTTTGTTGGTCAGCACCCATTTTTCTGTTATTTTTCATGGAACAAATTCTGGACAATCTTTGCAAAGTTCTTTTCCATAGTGACAACATTTGTGCATTCTAGTCACATAACAGTTTTTGTAAGGAACAGACTACCACAAGTAGTCTTTGTGTAGTCTTTGTCTAACCATTTGTGTTTATTTTTATTGAAAAATACAGTTAATATAATATAATATAAGCAATCAGGCATAACATTATGACCATTCAAATGAATAACCCAGATTAACTCTGCATCAAACAAGCGGACTGAGACCGCTAAAAAGATGGGTCTCGGTCCGCTTCCAAACAAACTCTGGTGCGGTTTGATTGATATATGAATGCAACACGGACAACAGATATGTAAACGAACCAAATACAGGATGTAATGTCACAAGTCAGCTGATTTGACGACGTGGAAAGATCGGCGTACCTGTTTCTTCTCATCAAAGGACCTGTGTTGCTCATTACGGAACTGCCATCTCTTTACAGCATATCTTCGTTTCTGCATACAACGGAGGAAATCCTGGTGCTGTTTTGAATGTTTTGAACATTTTATGAGCTCTTCGTGAGTTCTCAGCTGGTAAAAATAAAGCCATATGTACACATATAAAATGATGTTTAATCCAGCACACAGCATTGTTTTGAATGTTCGGTAAGCAAGCTCCGTCGCGAATATATCATAAAATCAATCAATTGTGACCGTAACCTTATGCCTTTGGTTCGGTAACTTTAGGTTCGCTGTTAAAAATGCCAGAGTGAACGCTAGGCAGACCAGGACTATATGTTTTGTTTTTGTTTTTTGGTCCAGACCAAACGAACCGAACTACAAGTGTGAACACACCCTAAATGGGTGGGATATATTAGGCAGTAAGTGAACATTTTGTCCTTAAAGTTGATGTGTTAGAAGCAGGAAAAATGGGCAAGCGTAAGGATTTGAGCCAGTGGCGTAGGCAGAAAGTGGATGTATTATGCGGTTGGGTGGGCCGCTTGAATAATTTGCATTACCCCTTACTTTTTAAAAACAAAATCACAAAAACCTATTGAAACTAATTAAAATTAGGCTATTCCTCATATGTTGGACCTTCTATTGTCTATTGTATTTTAATATAGTCTACTTCTAGACATCTTGATGCCTTCTCAAGCCACTGTACGAGCTGTTTGTGTTTGTGATGTTTGAGCGCGGCATGCGGAAGGACAATTTGCAAGGTTGCTTTATTTTTGAAATTCCACTAGTGCTACTAGTCTCGCAGAAATGAAATATTGTAAGCACTAAGCTTACACTAAATAAATAAATAAAGCTTACACTAAATGGTTTAGCTCCCCAGTACTTGAGTAAGCTCTTAACACATTATACTCCATCACGTCTACTGCGGTCTCCAAACTCTGACCAGCTGATAATACCTAGAATATCAAAATCAACTGCAGGTGGTTAATCCTTTTCCTATTTAGCACCTAAACTCTGGAAAAGTCTTCCTAGCATTGTTCGGGAAGCAGACACACTCAGTCAGTTTAAATCTTGACTAAAAACACATCTATTTTCTATGGCATACACATAAAACACTTTTTTTAATTAAATGATTATTAGGCTGCATTATCAGGTCAGCCGGAACCGGGAACACTTCCCATAACACCTGATGTACCCGTTACATCATCAGAAGAATGGCATCTACGCTAATGTTAGTGTCTCTGTTTTATCCCGAGGTCTACTGCAGTCAGCCGGATCCAGGCTGTATCCAGATCAGACGGTGGACCTGCACCCAGATGTGCCACATGACCCTGAAGTGTCTGCAGAGACCGTGTCATTTAGACTCCCCCTTAAGCTGCCTCATCGACACGGCATCCTCAATAAAGCTGTCTCCGGCGTGATGACTCCGATTGTTTGAATAGTCTTAGTTAATCATTATTTAAATCGATATGTCATCCTCAAAACAACCCGTCTCCAGCGTGTTGCCGCCGATCTTTCGAATATTACACTTTAGTAATTGTTTAATCGATACATCATCAATAAACCCGTCTCCGGCGTGTTGCCTCAGATCTTTCGAATATTCAGATCGATTATGACCTCTGATCTTTAAAATTGCCAGAATAATAATAATACGCTGTTTGTTAATTGGCCAGAGGAGAAGTGGCACCCCGACTGAGCCTGGTTTCTCCCAAGGTTTATTTTTCTCTATTAGGTCTCCTGATTGGTTTTTGGTTTCCTTGCCACTGTCGCCTCTGGCTTGGCTTGCTCAGTTGGGGGAAAACTATTTTTCAAATATATTTCAAAATAAATCTAATTATTAAAATAAATTAACCATATAGACCAAATTACTGATCTAATTACTGATCTAAAGCCCACATTTTTACTGTATAATAATCGAAATATTCTGTTGCATTATTTTTCTGTTTAACACTGTGCAGCTGCTTTGAAACAAACTGCATTGTTAAAAGCGCTATATAAATAAAGTTGACTTGACTTGACTCGACTGGCGTGACGTAATTGAAGAGACGAATTAGCATATTTTTATTAACATTAGAATAGAGTTCTAATGTATGACAAAAATCACATTTAAAATAATTATTGAAGAACTGTTAAACGTTAGAAAATAGTTTTTTTTTTTTTAGCTGTCAATCTGGGTCGGCCCAGCCGTAGCTAGGCTAATGATTTGAGCGAGTTTGACAAGGGCCAAATTGTGATGGCTAGATGACTGGGTCAAAGCATCTCCAAAAGTAGCTCTTGTGGGGTGTTCACGGTCTGCAGTGGTCAGTCTCTATCAAAAGTGGTCCAAGATAGGAACAGTGGTGAACTGGCAGCAGGGTCATGGCTCATTGATGCACATGTGGAGCGAAGGCTGGCCTGTGTGGTCTGATCAAACAGGCGAGCTACTGAAGCTCAAATTGCTCAAGAATTTAATGCTGGTTCTGATAAAAAGGTGTCACAATACACAGTGAATCACAGTTTGTTGCGTATGGAGCTGCATAGCCGCAGACCAGCCCATGCTGACCCCTGTCCACAGCATAAAGTGCCAACAGTGCATCAGAGCCTTGGGTCCTGCAATCCATGTGGATTTTACTTTGACACATACCACCAACCTAAGCATTGTTGCAGACCATGTACAACCTTTCATGGAAATTATATTTCCTGATGGCTGTGGCCTCTTTCAGCAGGATAATGCGCCCTGCCACAAAGCAAAAATGGTTCAGGAATGGTTTAAGGAGCACAACAACAAGTTTAAGGTGTTGACTTGGCCTCTAAATTCCCCATATCTCAATCCAATCGAGCATCTGTGGGATGTACTGAACAACAAGTCCGCTCCATGGAGGCCCACCTCACAACTTACAGGATGGGTCAGGGCCGTTTTGGAAGCAAAAGTGGAACCAACACAATATTAGGAAGGTGGTTATAATGTTATTGGTGTATTGTATAATAATATAATATAATATAATATAATATAATATAATATAATATGGACTACTTTTATTGTTTGATTGATTAGTTAGTTAGTTAGTTAGTTAGTTAGTTAGAAGTGGTCACTAAGAGCTGCATTAAGCTTTTCAGAATTTCCCTTTTGTGTTCCACAGAAAAAAATAAAACCAATGCAGATTTGAAAGGGTGAGCATTGAAATGTTTTTGGGTGAACTGCTCCTTTAAAATGAAAGAAATAGGTCTCATGTGGAGGCATCTTTTCAACACTGGTGTTTCAAATTATATTCTCTGCAAAAGTTTAAAGTTTAAACACAGAATACCGATTTCACAGGAGGTTCCCAATTATATCTTGGTAAACACAATCATGGCTGCAAAAATATATGTAGAGCCCTGAAGTTTACTCAAAACCTTGAACTACGTTTTTGGAGAGAACTAAATGAAAATGAGTCAGAGTAAACAAAACATGATTAAATTTCCCTCTGGTGTAAAAAGTCAATTGTGAGGAAATTCTTCCTCAACCCTAAAAAATAAAGAAAACTTTAGTCTCTTGAGTTAATAACCAGTAACAGAGAGCAACTCAAACAAAAGATCAGTCCAGAGTTCATTTGAATATTCCAATCCTCTCTATTAAAACCCGGCGTGATCCATAAATCTTTCCTTTGATTTGAATTTTAGAGGGGATATTTATGGATGCAAAGGTTGCAAGCAGTTAAAACCTTTGCATGTTTGGTCTATTTAAGAAGTTCTTTTGTGTCAGGACAGATCAACAGATCTTCGGAGAGCAGCCTAGCACAGACTGGGAATGTAATACCTGGCGTGTCTCAAATCTGAGGAACGGTTTAATTATTTTTGCAGCGAAGAGACGAGATGGGGAACATTGGGTAAATCAGCCTGACAACTGACGCACACAGTTTATTTAGGTTGGATTTTTTGGAACACAGAGCAACCATTCAAACCAATGTGAAAGTTAACCAATGGTCCTTGGCTAAAACAATTAAACTCGTTAAGTGGTGGGGTTGTCGACGAGATCCCCTGTGTGCGCTGAAAGGTATCATCTCTCAGATGACTGGCTTTCAGTGGTTTGGATGTTTAACTGTGCAAACATTGATCATGTACGCGTTTATCACCCTCCCTCATGTCCTGTTTAACAGTTCATTTATCCATCAGATGTTCATGGCTAAACTTCTGTCACTAATAGCAAAATAAGTCTACATGAGCTGGGTTTTCAGAGATGTCTTGCTTTCAGCAGCGGTATATTTCCTTTATCCCCTAATAACCTGAGAAATGATGGATATCTCAAAGGATTAGGTCGCCCTAAATCAAAATTCTGTCATTATTACTCACCTTCATGTCATTCCAATCCCACATGCTGTTATTTTGTTGCATTCCTCTAGCTCAAACATTAGCGACTACTAACGCTAGCAATACCTAAGGTCACAGTTTCAAATCCTAGGGAATTCATATTGACCACAGCTTCCAATCTCTTATTTACTGGTGATTTATTTTCTTTAAGTAGTTCCTATATACTGTTTGAGAAAATAAGCTAAGCTTAGTCATAGACCCCAACATAACTTTCATTACACATTATATGTTTTGTACTTTATAATACACTCAAAAAAATAGCACATTGGTTGAACATGATTTAATCTTGGACAGTGGTTCCACGTGATTACACCACATTATCTTAACAACAATGGATGATTTTCAACCAGCTTGAAATATTTGTGTTCATTTAACATGAAAGGATAACATTCACTAAACATGATTTAAATACTTATTTTTAACTTGAATTAATGTTTTTTATTGAACTTCAATTAATCATGCTATCATAAATTTAATCCTTGATGTTAAGCCGATATGTTTACATCACTTCCAATGAATCCCATTTAGTCAAGTTACCACTATGTTATAAATTAATGAATATCACCCGTTTTCCCCATAATTCAATGATGACTATGGAGGCAGCAAATATGTAATAAATAATTTTTACTAGGGATCAGCTTAAGCAGGTGTCACACTTTCAAAAACATTTCAAACACTTAAAACACATTAAGCCAGAATTTGACAATTTATATAAAACACAAATGTGTACAGAAATGTTTTTCTTTACAATGCAAAATTAAACAAACAGGTTTACATTCCTACATGTACAACAACCCATTAATAAAAAAATAGCAAAGTATGTTTGCTTTTAATGCATTTCACAAAAAGAAAGTAACCTGCAATTCCAAAGAAAAAAAATTATATTATGTTTGGGTTATGTTTGTTCATCAGGCCTCCACTGAAGTGCAAAACTTGATCAAACTGCTTGTGTCCATCAAGCTGTCTGTAAATGTATTCTAATTCCAAAATGTGCCTGGATAATTTTTGTAAAGGAAAAGCAAACACAATGTGTGCTATGTGGAACATCTTTGAAAACTATTTAAAATACATTGTCATTCAAACGCGTCGATGTACAAAAAAATAAAATAAAATAATCAAATCAGTAAAGGCATTAAAAATGTGTGAACATGACCATGTTTTGACTATTTCACACAAAACAGTTTCAAGGTAAAGCTCAGGGTTTTCATCAGTCCTTTAATGAGGTGTAACAAGCTTGGGCTTGAACTTTGGTGGAGAGTTTGTGTCCATCAAGCTCCAGGAACACTTTTTGCAGGAGTTCAAAGGTGTATCGAGACTCCTTCGGATAACTAAGATTTAGGGTATAAATAAGCCCAATCAGCAATGCAACACCATTAGCTACATTACCAAGCCCTTCTAGTGCTGTAACTCCTTCAAGAACTACTCCAACATCCGCAGGTTCATCACCAACTTCACATCCTTCACATCTGATGACAAAAACGGCCATCACCATTTCTTTGAGTGCAGCTTCAGTGTTGGAAAAATCTACATCCTATAAACAGAAACAAAGTACATTAATACTAATGTACTATAAAATGTATTGTTATACACAAAATATTGTCAGAATATTCAGTCAATAATACCATGTACTCCTTGGTGAGATTGTCAGGATCCTCATTTAGGTACACAAACAGGGCTTTGAGGACACACTCCCTCTTAACATTAATGCAGGCACACTAGGGAAAATAAAGAAAATTAGCAACATGTACCAATCAACTAATACATTTTCAAGTCACACAAATCATAAGTTAGAAACAAATTATTAATTTATCTAGAAAAACAATTTCCACAGTTATCATACCTGTGTAAGTGGCACAAGAAGTTTCCTTATCCTTTGTCCCTGAGCTCCACCTCTCTTGGCAAAGATCCTCAGAAGACTTGCAGTGTGTTCATCCAGCTTTGAGAAGAATTTTGAAATTAAGGCAACAGTTGTTACCCATGCAAATTCAGCACAAACCTAAAACACAAAGAGAAAAACACCAAAACTTTAATGTATGCCCAAAAAAGCTAGCTAGCCTATGTGTTCTAACTTGCTTATATGCATTTTATCTCCCAGCCCTAATGGCTATTCTATCATAAAAGCAGTAGTATCAACAGACATGAAATCACAATGATGCAAATGGATGGACATACAAGTTAACTGTTTGTTTGAGGTTTGATTTGAGTTGTTTGCGTGGTGATCTCTTTCAGGCATAAACAATTGTGCATTCTGTCATAAATACATTAGTATAAACCTACATAATAAAGCAGTTGGCTAATATTGTTTTTAATAACACCAATGCAAATAGATGGGACACGTACCTGTTTGTTTGCCGTTTAATTCAGTTGTTGGCGCGGTCATCTAGGCTTAAAATAGTGCAATCAGGCCATAAATACATAACGTTCAACCAATATAATAAAACTGTTGGCTAATATTTTTTCTAACAACACTGATGCAAATGGATAGATGAGTAAAGTTAACAGTTACCTGTTCGTGTGCTGTTTAATACAGTTTATGGCGCGGCCATCTCATTTAGGTTTACAATCGTGGATTCTGTCATAATAACACATTAGTATCAACCGACATCATAAAACAGTTTGATTATATTGTTTCTAATAACAGTGATGGAAATGGATGAACACGTACCTGTTTGTTTTAAGCTTATATTCCAGTTAATGGCGTGGCGATTTATTTGAGACATGCGCAGCATTAACGTATTTTATGAATGTTGCCGCCAGGATATGCAAATTGCGTCACAACAAATTTCCGCTTCCTTTAGGTTGAGAATGTGGTTTGTTTTCAGGCTGTTTTGAGATTCAGTCCGGCTGACTTTATAAAAACACACATTTTATATGTGTGAATTGATTGACTTTTACTAAACATTATTTGTATCAGTCTGATTTAACAGAAATTTAAGACAAATAACAAACCTAAAAACACCAATAACCATTTAATTGCACTTCTATAATTATAATCAAGCTATAAATTAATAAACAAAAATATTTAAAATAAATTATAAATATTATGTAAGTTATTATATATATTTTTTTAATTCAGTCAACAGTTTGACTGAGCTGATTGAAACATGTACTTTTAAAATGAAAACTTTATGTTTAACCAACGAGTGACAGTTTTAAGTCAGTTTAACATGACACAATCATGTTGAAATGAAAAATATCCAAAATGGCATTAATTCAACATGAATTGTTCAGGTAAAGTGAACAAAGCTGAAAAATCATTTTTTTGAGTGTACAGAAACCGTCCTTTTGTTTTTACAGTTAAGAATGATGTAATTGTTATATCTAGTGACCTTTTTTTACACAGCACTCACAAAACTCAACAATAGAGACAATCGAACAAACATAATTTTAGATTAATTATTTTTTATTTTAAATTACAAAACAAGAAACTTAAAGTAACAACAAAACAACAGGCAAACAAATGATATATGCTGCAGTGCACGGATGTAATTTGTAAACTGTAAATATGCTAAATATTACTGTAATGCAGACACGTAGGGGAGCGCAGGGGCACAACCTAACGCAGGGTAAGTTGTAACACGCATGGTTTAACACTTTCCACACATACCAGGATGAAGAAACTTAGTGTATTTACTATTTGCCATATATCAACATTATTTAGAGAAAAAATTGCGCCAAAATTTAAAAATCTTTGGAAGATATCACTGAACATTTATTTAACCATAGCAAAAGTAAATTTCTTACTTAAGTTTATTTTTCATCTCTGTTTTTTGGTGTTTATTCAAAACTAGACAAATCTGATATTATTGTAATCTTATATCTATTATTTAACAGTTCGTTCTTTAATGCTGATCTAACAGCAGAAGATACGAGCCGCGGTTTAAATCCCAGTTGTGCAGATGGGGTGTGTTGTAACACTGCGTTACAATGAGCCCCTATTAGAACTATCATTTATTCTATACTTTTATGAATTATTTTGATAAACTGTGATAAAAGGGTGAATAAAGACTGAGAATCAATGTTCAGAAATTATTCATTATTATTATGTTTTGAACTATGCTGTATAGCTGTGTTTAGGGATGTGTTTGCTGTCAAACTCAAAAATTAGTATATTTTTACTGATTAAAAAATGCCATTATTTTATTTTAAAAAGTTAATAATTGTATTTTATTGACAAAATATTTTAGTTTGTCTTGGATATTTTTTTTGATAAGATCAGATACAATTTTAAGCTGTCATTTGGTCATGTTACAATGTGCTCCTCACATGTTGCAATGTACCCCACCTATGGGGCATGTTGTCACATTTCACTTCCATTCTTTCGGGGTAAATCAAGAAAAAAGTATACACTGTATTAATGAAACAAAACCACATAATTTTACTAGACGTGTGAAATTAATGTGGGAAAAAATAAATACTCTGACCCTCAAGTGGATTTACACAAACTGAGACAGTCAAAAAGTGTTAGGTTGTGCCCCGCTCTCCCCTAATCATTGTGATTCTGCAACCCTGTGTAGCTAAATTTTAACTATTTTCTGACCATGACAAATACATTTAATTGTAATTAAATATAATAAAACACTACTGTAAAAATAACCGCAACTAGTAGCCAGGAATATACTGTAATGTAAATTCACCAAATCATTTTTCTGTTTTTTATATTGTGCTATAGTAAGACAAATCATGGAAGGTAGCAATTATGGGATGATTTTGCAATAATGGGATGATTTTGTGATAACACCATGAATAGAATCTACTTGTGTTGGATACGATAGTATCGTGTAATAAGTGATCTGCTATTAAACTGTAGCTTCAGTACCCTCAAGGCTTTGGTACTCATAAACAAATGATTTATCTGAAGTTTCTGCATCAAAAATCTACTACTTAATTATTCGGCGGGGCGGGAAGATTCATCTTGAGCTGAGTTATGGAGTGGCTCCTTTATGAGTGAAGTTGATGGAATATCAAGCGAAGAGTCTCGCCATAAATCCTCAATAACGCAAACGTTTGAAGAATCTCTCAAAATAAAAATGCAAATGTGATTAAGAAACGGTTACCTTGCGCTGATACGGTAGCTCATTTTCAAACCCCCGCTGCCTCATACGCCCCTGGCACCGAGGAGCAGCGGCATGTATATATAGCATCAGCCGCGCGATAACATCTGCTTTTACTATGCGCAGAAGAGAGGGCTTGCTGAAAATAAAAGTGTCCCGCATTTTTAATCTTAGACGAGTGCTTCGTCTAATAAGGGGGCATAAACTTTTAGAGGGGTTGCGATAGAGTGCAGCCTTGGAGATGCAAATGGAGGGCGTTTGAAAATGGCATCTGTACAATGTGGCGGCTTGTTAGCAAGCGAGAGCCAAACACTGAGGACAATCAAGACACCTCGTCACTTCCTTTTTATCTCTCGTCACTCGCCAGATGAAAAATCACTATGAATCCGCTACATCCCTCTACATTAGCATAACAAAGCCCCAGAGGGGATAAAGAGAGAGCGAGAAAGAGAGCAAGGGACAGAAAGAGAGAGAGAGAGAGAGAGAGAGAGAGAGAGAGAGAGAGAGAGAGAGAGAGAGAGAGAGAGAGAGAGAGAAGACAGAAAACCTGTCTTCTTCAAATCTCCCAAAAGTCCCACCGACATGCTTGAAATGCACAAACTCTCTCTATTTGCTGCCTTGCTTTCTCTCAAACGCACACACACAGTCACAAACGTGTAGAAAAAGTGCAGCTGTCTGCCAGGCACCTCGACATCTCCCATTGCAGCATCTCACCAGTGCTACGCTGTCAGCACAATAGATTAGAAGCATTAAAGACAGTCGTTCTTGAAGAGCAAGAGAAAAAGAGAGTAAAACACAAAAAGCTCTTTCCATTTCTCTTTCCTCCCACCCTAACCCCGTTCTCATCTCCTGCAAAGACACTGGATGAAGAAACATTATGCATATGAAAATGTGCTGTGATTTATGTATGCATGCCGTGCTGATTCCATTACGGGACACCGTGGCTCTGTTCCAAAACCTAGTGAGCTGCCTTGCTGTCTACTGCCTACATAGGCACCTACCTTCTAAAATAGGTATTCCAATTAAAAAGGAATCTCATAAGTGACCAACTTGTGTGTTGAAAATTGTGATGCTATTGACTTACAAATGGATTGCTAAGCTAATGTAATGCTACTCTATCAAGCATAAAATTCACAATGTGCAAGTATTGGGTAAAAGTTACATTTAAATTAGATTGAGATAGTTTAACAATATTTTTTAAACAAGTCAAGTCAAGTCAACTTTATTTATATAGCGCTTTTAACAATGCAGATTGTTTCAAAGCAGCTTCACAGTGTTAAACAGAAAAATAATGCAACAGAATATATTTTGATTATCATACAGTAACAATGTGGGCTTTAGATCAGTAATTAGATCAGTAATTGGGTCTATATGGTTAATTTAGTTTAATAATTAGATTTATTTTGAAATATATTTGAAAAATAGTTTTTTTCCCCAACTGAGCAAGCCAAGCCAGAGGCGACAGTGGCAAGGAAACCAAAACCCCATCAGGAGACCTAATGGAGAAAAAATAAACCTTGGGAGAAACCAGGCTCAGTCGGGGTGCCAGTTCTCCTCTGGCCAATTAACAAACAGCATATTATTATTATTAAAGTTATTATTTTAAAGGTCAGAGGTCATAATCAATCTGAATATTCGAAAGATCTGAGGAAACAATCCGGAGAGGGGTTTATTGAGGATGATGTATCGATTAAATAATAATAAAAAATAAAAAATGTGAAATATCGGAGTCATTACGCCGGAGACAGGTTTTTATTGAGGATGCCGTATTGATTAAACAATTACTAAAATGTAATATTGAAAGATCGGCGGCAACACGCTGGAGACGGGTTGTTTTGAGGATGACATATCGATTTAAAGAATTGTTAACTAGGACTATTCAAACAATCGGAGTCATCACGCCGGAGACAGGTTTATTGAGGATGCCGTGTCGATGAGGCAGCTTAAGGGGGAGTCTAAATGACACGGTCTCTGCAGACACTTCAGGGTCATGTGGCACATCTGGGTGCAGGTCCACCGTCTGATCTGGATACAGGCTGGATCCGGCTGACTGCAGTAGACCTCAGGATAAAACAGAGACACTAACATTAGCATAGATGCCATTCTTCTGAGGATGTAACGAGTACATCAGGTGTTATGGGAAGTGTTCCCGGTTCCAGCTGACCTAGATAATGCAGCCTAATAATCATTTAATTGAAAAAGTGTTTTATGTGTATGCCATAGAAAAGAGATGTGTTTTAAGTCTAGATTTAAACTGACAGGGTGTGTCTGCTTCCCGAACAATGCTAGGAAGACTGTTCCAGAGTTTAGGTGCTAAATAGGAAAAGGATCGACCACCTGCAGTTGATTTTGATATTCTAGGTATTATCAGCTGGTCAGAGTTTGGAGACCTCAGTAGACGTGATGGAGTATAATGTGTTAAGAGCTCACTCAAGTACTGGGGAGCTAAACCATTTAGTGCTTTGTAAGTAATAAGCAAGATTTTAAAATGTATGCAATGTTTAATAGGGAGCCAGTGCAGTGTTGACAGAACCGGGCTAATGTGTTCATACTTCCTGGTTCTAGTAAGAACTCGAGCTGCTGCGTTTTGGACCAGCTGGAGTTTGTTTATTAAGCGAGCAGGGCAACCACCCAGTAGAGCATTACAATAATCTAGCCTTGAGCTCGATTACTTAACAAGTACAAGTACTTAAAGCTGCAGTATGTAACTTTTCAATCTTTAAACAATGAATACATCATTCATTTTTTGTCCAATAAATAAAGTGAAGTTATCCTGAATCACTACACTGTAAAAAAAAAAAATTGGGGGAAAAATTGTGACAATTGATCATTACATATTGGCCTAATAAGTTACTTCCAAATAAGTATCCCCATGCAAAAATATGCATTGTACTAATTATAGCTTAAGGTCTTCACTCAAAATTAAAATTGTATATTCACCGAACATATTTAATTGTGCTCAGTCAATCTATAAAGTCGAAGTTAAAAATCCATGTTGGGTGAACAAGTCCTACGTCTGAAAAACTCTATACGCATGCGCAAAATGTGCCCGAGAAAAACCGTCCGTGTGGGGATTTCAAACGCGCCAACAGAGCCAAACCAGCCGGTGCTGAAGACCGAAACAAAAATTCCCAAGAGAATAGAGATATTCATCGTCGTCACAAGGCGTTGGTGAGTATTGAGCACTGAAATTATTCTCCAGAGTGTTGCTTTATGAGCCGGTATAAAGTTTAAAAGACATTTTGTAGAATCACGAGTTCACGCATTCATTGGTTTCATGAGTCTGTTCTCGGGTGCCTAATAATTATCTAATGGTAGCCAATAGTTTTATTTTCCTCATGTCTTTTATGTCTAAAATAATAGGTAATAAGTAATTGAAGTCATTTGTGTGTGCGGCATGCGACCGTTGAACATGGTGGCGTTAGATTGGCGTCGGCCTCTCTCAGGGCTCAATTGCCTTTCAATATCAAACACGTCAAGCTTGTGATTTTCTTATTCGTCCATTCATTCGTCTCATCCTCATTATATAATGAAGTAACTTCTGTTCTGTCACCTGCCAGATGTGATGCTGGGAAACTTTGTCATTAATGTTAATGTTTTATTTGCAGGTCTTTATCATATGCAGTGCTGCATTTTCTTCATCACATCAAGACAGCCTGTTATGCAGAATACTTCTTGTATGTATTCAGAGTATTTCCTTATTGAAAATAATGTATTTTCACCAAATATCCTGTGTTGGAATTGACTTGTTAATAAATTAATGTGATAAAATGTCAACCCTGTTGTCTGTGTTCATTTTGCTAACTATATTTATGTCTTTAGTCATTTTTGTCTTTTGTGACAGTGAGAAATAAGCAATTGTTACTAAAATTTAAAATGTTTAATTGGCCAGAAATTTGGCCAACTGAAAAATTTAGATGTGACCAGTCACTAGACAATTTTAAATTGGAGGAGCTGAAATTTTTTACAGTGTTGGTAAAATACATTTTTCCATTGGGTCAACATATTATTTCTAATTGAGCCCATGTTAACAGACTGTTGCCACAATTGATAAAATTCAACTCACAGAAATTCAGTTTGGCCAATTGAAAAATTTTGATGTAACCGGTCACTAGAAAATTTTAAATTGGAGAGGCCTGAAATTTTTTACAGTGTAAGGTACACCTATAATAAATGTTTATATTTTGACTATTGTATACCGGTCGGGTTGCCACCGCTGCGGAGTAGCCCAGTAACTGTCTGCGAGCAAACCTCACTCCCCTGGCCTCAAGAGGCACACCTTGTTAGCACACCCTCCTTCCATACTGGAAATGGCGGTTCAAATCCTGCCTGGAGTGGTGTGAACACTAGGGGTTGCACAGACTAGACTTGAAATCAACTAGTCACCGGCCTACAGGGCTACACCGGCTACATGATAAGCCATTTCCTGACATGCATGCTCCGTTTCCAATAATTGACAAATAAATGCATATTCAGAGAGCTCTCCACAAGACATGTTTTGATTATGCCATCTGGATACTCAAAATTAATCGTGAGAATGCCCATTTTAAACAGCTTATTGTTCACATAAGTTAAACGCCGTTCTAAAGTAATGTGTTTATGTATTGTAAGGAACATACATAGCTCGAACATCACGCGGAGATCACATGCACTGCAGATAGAATCATTCAGTAGCGCAGAAATGTATTGTCAACACTGTTCTGTGATTTATCAATAAAATAGCTTAGAAAATGAAAAGTTCTAGCATAACTAAAACCCACAGCTTTACTATTAGTAGAGAGAGGCTGCCAGGCAGAATTAATTCACATGTAATCGCTCTATCTTTCTCAGTAATGCATTTATATAAATGCAGTCTTTACTGGGCTACTTTATCGGTATCTGATTCAAAACAAGCAAAAATCTGTGAGAAATATAACCACCCAAAGACAAAATAATTGATAAACAAAAGCTGTTATGGTGGAGCAATAACCTTTTGGGCAGCACTGTGTCATATGCAGCTGTGCAAAAAAATAAAAAAATAAAACACGTTCGTGTCTCAGCTCAAGGTTCAAGCTTATTTGTTTATTAATGACGTCATCAGCGACTAGTCGACATCAACTTGATTTTCATCACATAAATGTCGACTTTAAAAAATCTGAGGTCGTTCAACCCCTAGTGAGTACAACCGGAGGGGTTACATTGGTGCCGTGACCCAGATGGGAGTGAGGTTTTGGGGGGTGAATAGCGTCCTTAGCGCACCTGCCTCCCATGCCGAAAACACCGGGGCTTACACTATGCATAGAATGTGTCCAAAGTTTCTTAGAAGGAAGTGCAATTAACTTTTGTGACAACCTGTATCAGTGCTCATGATGCCTTAAAATATTGTCTTAGGGTGCTTTCACACTTGGTTCAATTGCCTGGACCGAACTTGAGTTCGATTGCTCCCCCCTCTTCCTGCCAATGCCCCCACTGGACTGTGTTTATATTATATTATTTGGGTCCGAACTGGGGTGCGTTTGAGTCATCAAAGCAGGAGCTGTTCACCCAGGTTGCGTAGAAACGACAGCAAGTGTGAAGGCGCCAAAATGCATATCATTGCTCACCTAACTTTTTTATTTTTGTTTTTTAAACCCTTGGTTTTGCTCTAAAAAATGCACAAAAAAATGCAGAAGACGAGCAGAAATGAGATCTACAGCTCTCTGCTTGTAGTACGTCAGTCACGCTCGACAGGGAAATGAATGAAACACACACAAACACACATTTTTAGCAAATCATATGTCATTAGTAGTGGTTCACTTCCGCAATTTAGTACGATTGCGTTCACATCAGTAGCAAACCGTACCGGAGTTCACATGAACCGTACCCCAGACCACCCTTTTTAAGCGGACTCGGGTATGGTTCGCAGGCGCATAACCGAGTTCGGAAGACAGCGTTCACATCATCTAAACCAGTGGTTCCCAACCACGTTCCTGGAGGACCCCCAACAGTGCACATTTTGCATGTCTCCTCAATCAAACACACCTGATTCATGTCATCAGCTCATTATTAGCTACTCCAAGACCTGATGTGGGTGTGTCAGACAAAGGACACATCCAAAATGTGCACTGTTGGGGGTCCTCCAGGAACGTGGTTGGGAACCACTGATCTAAACTAACCGAACTCTGACGTCAATCGAACCCGAGTGCGCACCAAAACTGCTAGTGTGAAAGCACCCTTAGACTGCACCAAATGCATCAGCTCAGCTCAGCTCTCGCAGTCTTCCTGCAAGTCTAAACAAATCTAATGTTTGATAATTGTCCGTTGTGTAGTCTGCACCAACACAGGCTTGGCAAAAGGTCACACTGAGTTTGCATAGCAGCCACCATGGAGGCATTGTGAGACCTTTTTGAAAACCTAAAATTCCAAATAAGACACCCTACAGTCTTGTATACTTCATTGACATGAACAAGCAAATACCACAAGACCGCAAGTCTAGACTAAGTGCATTTGGGACATAGCCCAAGACTCTTTTTGCTTCTTTCTTTCTTCTTTAAGCACTTGGCCACCCTGATGCAACCAGCCCTGATTATTACTCAAAGACATCTTAAAACTAAGGGACAAGCAGATGAAAAAGAGCAGTTTTTATACAAGCCTTAACACATTTCATCCTCAGGGGATATGCTCCAATCTGGCCAGGTTTAAACACGCATTATTACGTCTGTACATAAAAGCGTGACCAGCCAACAAGACTCGTATCATTCTCTAATTCCCATGCACACAGACTTACTGACATGTTTGGTTTGTTAATCACGTTATTGTGAAGATGAGGGACAGGTGGTTTAGGCAGGGAAAATGTAGTACCTCTCCTGCCTCTCTTCTCCAGCCTCCAGTGATTGAGGTCAGACAGCCGTTTCCTTTCTGGCCAGCTAATGTGATTGCATCTGAGCAATCCTCCTAAACCACATCCTGCTCTGATCTGCATAGTAATTGGCTGTGCTCTCCTTGGACGTGACCTTGGTGAGGTGCTCTGTCACTTTCCCCTACACCGCCAATCATGCAGAGACGCCCGGTGCTCTCTCCATCTCACGTCATCTTATTTTTGCTCGCTTTTTGTTCTCAACACCCTCCCCCCATCCCCATCCCATCCCAGAATGCACCTTAGTTTCCAGACCATCAAGCGAAAAGACAGGTCCTGGTCAGTAAGACAAATTCCTAAAATCTTCAGCTGGAATTGGAGGTCAGTACCATTGTTTCAGCTCAGCTATCTATTTTTAAATGGGTAGTGAAACTATCGATATCCAATGTCGCCATTGAATGAATAATATTTACATTTACATATATTAATGTAATATATGTACAATGCATCAAAACCAAGCATGATCCTTATGGACACATGGTAAAGCAAGTAGTGTATGTTCTGCGATGGTGCTATATGTGACCCAAGTTCAAATCCCATTTGGGTCATTTCATGACAAAATTTTGATCCATTCTATAAAAAAGCCAAAAATAATAATTTTTATATTTTGTCAGTTGTGACCATGCCAAAAAAAAAAAAAACTAATAAAAAGTTAAATGTATGATGTATAAACTTGTGTAAAACTGTCCTTGTTCTTAAACTTTAACTGTGCAACTGACAGTGTGGTGCAGTGGTAGTGCATGTACTGTTCTAGTCTGGCATGCAACAGTCTCTCCACTTTCTTTAAAGACATAAAAATGTCCATAAACAAATATAACTGTCAGGTCTCTTGCATTCAACAATCCACAGCAGAAGGCTGGTCAGTTCTCCCGCAGCATAATTCCTCAGAGTAACTTTTCTCATCTTCTCCGAGAAATAGTTTTTCATGATGAATCTTTAGGAGATACAGCAGTCATATTTATGTTTTATGAATGTGAGCCTCTAGATGTCTTACAGACACCACCTCCCCTCCCTCCTTCCCCAAGTCACACATTTGAAACAAAGACCCCCAGATTCATACGTCCCCAGATGTCACTGACGAGGTATGTGGCGGATTTTTTTTTTTTTCTGATTTGATGTGCATTTCAAACGGAGAACTTCACAATGCCAATGCTGATTTGCAATGGAGATTCAGCTTTTTTTCATTATTCTCTTTTGGAAGCAAAACAGACTGTCAAGTGAGTGACAAGTTTGTTTTCCTGTAAAGATTCCTACAAACTCTCAGCCCGTTATGTTTTGTTCCTTCCGTCAGTTTGACCTAGTTGTAGTCGAATGCAGAGCCTTTATTCCTCTTTCTCCTTCTTATGCCTTGTTGGGTCCCCAGTGCTTACTTCTATTGTTTATCAGAATATAGATGACTGCCAAACAAACAAACAAATGACTCTGTACCAGCGAAAGTGATGAGGAATACATTAAATCAATATCCAAAAGATTTCCGACAACTAAGCCAACAACAACTAATTTTTCGTCTTTGGTCTATCCTCCTTTTGTGTTTTTAGTTTTAATTGTGTACAAACAACATCCGATTTTATTGTAAACATTATGCATGAATGTGTTTATTAGGTCCCTGAGAAAGTTGCAGCTGCCAGGGGATGCACACGCCCTGCACGCCCAGCGGATTTAGCTGGAATGTTCTCAACCGTATTCAAAATGGAGGAACGCTTTGTTATGGGAGCAAACTGCATCCCCTGGGCTGTCTCTCAGCATAAGCCAAAGGCTGTGATGACTTTTCTCACACCAAAGCAGCACCCCCCTCTCTCCTGTTCTTTATCTCTCTCTCTTCCTCCGTCTATCGCTCACACTCAGAGCAATGGTGGCATAATTGTGCCACAGGGCTTTAGGCGCTGACATATTTGTCACCTGGAGATGTGCCACTGCATTCTCAAAACAAGGCCCTCCTTCCTGTTTGGGTTCTCAAAGATAGAGTCTTCTTCTTGACTCTCTCGCTCGCTCGCTTTCCCTTTCTCTTTTGTCAGAGCTCTGAGGAAAGTTTTCCTCCAACTACTTCCTCACAAGCACGGGGAGTGTCAGAAGAAGACCTGTTCCTCAGAGACCCAGCAGGGTGTTAGTTACGTTTAAAGTGTCTACATCTGTTATTGCATCACTGTCTTAAAAAATGTGTTGTTACATGCGTTGTACATTGATTGAAAGGATTCAGATATCTTCCAAATACCTCCCTTTTAATGTAGATAAATGGAATTCCAATGAAATAGATTTAATTATTTGCTTTTCAATGTAATATATAATTAATTTATATAATATGTTTATTATACATAATATTATCTGCCGAAAAATCCAAGTGAAAAGTTGCAATTAAGTGGAAAATGTATACACATTTCTTGGTGTGCTCCCTTTGTATGCTCAATTTTTTTGTGTGCTCCCCTTTTTCTTTGACAACAGCACTCAATCAGACATGAAATCCACAAGATCAAAACCCGATGATCGGTGTTATTCAGAATGATTTGAGAATGTTAAAAAAGCATCTTGTGCTTAAGTGGAAGCAAGTAAATATGAAGGTGTAAACACAAATTCTTTTATCATAAGTCTTTGTATATTTTTGTTTAAATCCCCACAAAATCCTTCAAGTTTATTTGCAGGTCTAATTTAGATTTTGAAATCCCATATTTTCCAATTTTGTCTCAGACTTCTGGATCCCAAGTATATTTCAACCATATCTAATTTATTACTGGTGCAGTTATTTGTAGCTCAGCACAGACCAAACAGTTCAATATACCAGAAGGTGGGTGGCGTTTCAAATTGTCAAACTGGAAACTCTTCAGGATTCAACCCACATATCAGCCCACAAAATCCCATTTGTTCAGAGTTGGATAAGAAATACTGTTGGCCAGGTTTGTCTAATTTTAATTACTTTTTAATTTGTCTCTCATTTTATGTTTACTTATTGCCCCATTACTGTTTTCTCAATTTCAGTCAGTCACTCACAACAAATATTTAAGTTGTAATTCAACAAGCTCTGAAACTAACTACCTAAGTCATGGACTCTTTTCACAGACTGTGATGACACATTTCCAAAACAAGTAATCATAATTCTGGATGAAGATATTCATTATTTTCAGGTAACACTTTATTTCGATGATCCACTTTAGACACTCTAGTCTAGTACATGTCAACTAACTCTCATTAGAGTATTACTAGTAGACTGTTTGGTTATGGTAAGGTGGGTTCGGGTTAGTAGAACAGGTTTACATGTACTTGCAAAGTTACTTATAGTCACAAGAATGTCTGTTGGAGCATCAAAATAAAGTTTTAGCAGATATTAAGCAGACAGTCTACTAATACTATAATGAGAGTTAGTTCACATTTAGCTGCAAAGTTACTTATAGTTAATAGAATGTCTAAAGTGAACCATTAAATTAAAGTCTTACCTATTTTCAGTTTATTTGTCCCCCCTTTTAAAATAAAACATCTGCATTTATATCACCATACTTTGGGGAGACTTTCTGGACCACAACAGTTTATAGAACAGTTGCTTAAAGCCATCATCACACTCGCTATCTTGCTGTCTTATTGAAAATTACCTGTCTTTACTATTTACTTCATGGACAACCACAATCATGCGCCGCACATTACAGCATCAATTACAATCAAATATAACAGAAAACATGGAGCTAACTATCAAATGATTCACTATAATTTGCTAGATGTCGATTTCTGGATGCACAGGAACACCCGGAGGTTCAGGTTCATCTGCTTGGATTTATGTCACTGAATAATGGCAAAACTGACCGCAATCTACAATAGCGGCACCCTCCAGATTTGCCTTGCAGTGAGATGGAGAACTCAATGGAGAAGGTTTAAGCTGTTCTGTCTGGTGACCTAATTGTATCCAGTTTTATCCTCCTGTTTGTGCTGTGTGCGATCACTTCACATGGCTTCATTTCTTCATTCAAATTATTCATCAGGCAAGCATTTGGGTTTATTTCTTTACAGCTCTTGTGCTTTTTGATACCTTTGGTGTGCTCTGGTGGGATTTCAGCAGAAGAAAAAAGTGGTTCTTTTTTTTCCCTCCTGCGGTACGTTATTGTTGAAACACCTTAAGTCCCAGGTGTGAGGGGGTGCGAGCAGGACTGACAGACACGCCTGGCCTATTTAAATGCTTCAAAGGAGGCGAACAAGGAGCATATGTGCGCTATAACCCTCAGGATCGTCATACATGTGATTCCTTTTCTCTTTATTTCTTTATGAAAGTTTTAGTTGTAACTGAATTGAGTTAAATATGGCAAGTCCTTTGGAGACACCCTGGAAACTTTTTTGCTAAGCAATTAGCTTAATGACTATTGACATGCAGGTGTTTAGAAAAATAAACATGAGGGAAAGCAGGGATGACTGTATTTTACTTATTTATTTAGAAATGTTTAACAAATTGTTCCTCAAACATCTTTGATATAAGAAGCCAGTCTGTTAATTAATTTTAATCATACACATATACAAAGACTGATGTTACATTCATAACGCGCATGCTGTGTAATGGTTGTATGCGATAAATATAAAAGTATGTAAATGTGAAAGTGCTTTCATTTGAATATTTCGCCATCTTGGAATTAGAAGGTCATATCTGCATTCTGACCGGTTTTGAGATATTGAGCTTCAAAGTTTTTGCTTTCCATTCAACTGTGTAGATAGAACCTTTTCATTTTCTAAATAAAAATTTACAAAATGTACACAACTTAAAAAACATCACATAATGTAAATAAGTCACAAGATTTATAGTTTGTGTACACTCATGTTAATATATTACCTAATAAGATTATGAAATTTTAAAAATAAATAACAAATAGATAGACAGAAATAATAGATAACTTTACAATTATTAAGAAACTTTAATAATTGAATGACATTAGACTGTAAATAAACAGCAAGCCAGACGAATAAAGTTGCTATGAAAAGTAACACTTTGTAATAGATAAACCAAAATACAATAGTACTACACTTTTGGTAACTCTTTATTTAACAGTGTCATTGTTGCACATGTTACATGTAGTTACTATATTAATAACTATATATTATGCATAATTACATGCAACTAACCCTAAACCAAACCCTAACCCTAGCACATGCAGTTAATTAATATTATTCTTTACTTAAATGTATAATTACACTGTAACAAGGACAGCTAAAAAAGGGATACGCTTTATGGTTACACTTTATTTTAAGGTGGCATTATTACAGTGTATTTATATATTTAAGTACTGAGTAATAATAATGAACTACATGTACATAATATAGGGTTAGGGTAGGATTAGGGTTTGCTTGAGGGTTAGTTGCATCTAGTTATGCATAATGATACATTGGATTTACTTAATTTTTTTATGTCAACAGGTTTCACGTAATTGGGTTATGTTGAATTTAATTAACATTGTTTATTTCAGTAAACTTAATCTTTTTTTTTACATAAGGTTAATTTAATGCCATTTAGTTAAATCAGGTTAACATATTTAATTTTGTCCAAAACTATTAAGTTTAATAACTCTAAAACGAATATAAAAAACAAAACAAGTAATCCAGTTTAATTGATTATTTTTATTTAGTGAAATACTATTTTTTACAACATTCACAAAAAACCTTTTAGAAGCCCTTAATGACTAGCAGAAGATTGTATTGTTACATCCATGGAATGCTTAATTGATTGTTTTTTATTATTGATGCAGCTTTAATTGTTTTCAGTAGGTTGTCACCCCAACCACATGCTCTACACTTCACCACAATGGTGATCTACAAAAAACTAACATAACACAAACTTTTAAATACCAACATGACAAAACATTAAGCATTAAAAAGTCTCTCCATTTTCTCATCTTGTTAAAAATGTATCAAATAGCACTTTATTTAAACATTTACTTTCCGAATTCAGCCCCTTTGCAAAGCATGATGGGAATTGAAAGTCCTGTTTGATTGGGTTACTTGATTGAAACATGTTATTTCAAAATGAAAACATCAAATTATGTCAAAGAGTAACAGTTTTAACATGAATCGATTAAATTTGAACTAAAACCTGTAACACTTTACAATAAGGTGTCATTAGTTAACATAAGTTAATGTATTAACTAACATGAACTAACCATGAGCAGTACATTTGTTACTGTATTTATTAATCTTTGTTAACTTTAGTTAATATAAATACAGCTGTTCAAGGCTTGTTCATGTTAGTTCACGGTGCATGAATAATATTAACACGATTTTAATAATGTATTAGTAAATGTTGAAATTAATATTAACAAAGATTAATAAATGCTTTATAAGTGCAGTTCATTATTAGTTCATGCTAACTAATGTAGTTAACTAATGTTAACTAATGAACCTTATTGTAAAGTGTTACCCAAAAACCTGATATTATTGTGTAAAATCAGGATTAGTTGCTTAAATAAAGTGAACAGCATCATAAAATATTTTTAGAGTGTACATGTAACATATGTAACAATGACACTGTAAACTTTATTTTAATGTACCATTGTTACAGTGTAATTATAACAAAATAATAAAAAATAAAAAATAAAAAAATAAATATATATATATATATATATATATATATATATATATATATATATATATATATATATATATATATATATATATATATATATTAGGTTATAGTTGAGGTTTGGTTTAGGGTTAATTATTTGTAATTACGTAAGTACATAAGTAAGTACATAAGTTAGTTGTAAGTACATAAAAATGTGTAACAGGGATGATGTAAAATAAAGTGTTACCAAAGTGTTACCATAGCAGCTATTACATTCATATAATCAAGGAACAATGCTGACGTTTTGTAATGCTGATGCCAAACACATTTTCAAAGAGATATTTTTTTTAAATATTGCACTTAAAATGCCAACTTTTTTTGTTTGTTTTCTAAATAAAAAACTCACAATAAAGGCAATAAATGAGTAAGGAATGTGGGTTTGATTCACTTGACCAGAAACAGTTTTGCTGCTGTTATTTTGGGATGAGGTACAGGACTGAATTATGCTTGCAATTTATTGATAATAAGTTACTAATATAAAGTACTGAGTAATATTTAGTAACTACATGTACATAGGGTTAGGGTAGGATTAGGGTTTGGTTGAGTGTTAGTTGCATGTAATGATTCATAATGAACTGTTATTACTATGATAAGTACATGTAACGTGTAACAAGGACACTGTGAAATAAAGTGTTACCGTTTCTGCGTTACATGGACCTGCCTGCAAACATGATGGCAATAATTAATACTGTTTTTATTCAATCATATGTATAAAATTATCATAGAGCATGTACACATTAGCACATGGAAAATGTCACAAACATAAAACATGCAGTCGTAAGTAATGGTGGGCGAATAATGTGACGTACTCCCCAGCATGTTTGGTTATTAGTATGCAGCCTATTTATTGGCACACTGGCTCGGGGTTGGGCTTGGCACTGCGACCCCGCAGGGGGTTCTGGGAGAGCGAAGCCCACAGCGAGGCGGGTGACAACAGCTGTTGTGTGGCAGGGGACGTGTGTAGCACTGCTCATCAAATCCTGTCACTCACATTTTCCCCTAATTAACGAGCATCTGCTTTCCTGCTTCATTTACACGCTTCTCTACGACCCCTGACCCCGGCAGAGGCAACGGCCGCAAACAGCACTCTGTGTCAAGAGAGAGCTAAAAACAACTTTACATCAAACTCCTCAACAAGGGCCACAAAACCGCAGTCTCCAATGGGAATTTGTTTTTATGGAGTACTTGCATAGGTGTGACAGATTATGCTTTTCTGTGATACGGCGTCTTTTATTACAATGGTTGTCTTAAAAAAGGGTGCATTTTAGAAATACACCGTTTTGAGGTGATGCCTAAATCACAGATATCTTTAAAATTAATAAAAAATGAAATGCAGTTCAATTCCATCAGCGTAGTGGTATAGCTTCACACATTTTCACAGACCTCATACAAACTGCAGAAATTCAAAGGGTCCCTCTGTATATTTATTAATAATTTGCACATGCTCTCGGATATTTCAACTGCAGTGTAATTAATAAGCAATACCTCTGATGTATTAAGACTGACAATAACTAAGACATTAATGTCATGTTTCAAAAAAGCAAAGGTGGCGTTTGAGTTTTATTTTATTTGAAGTAAAAAAAAAAAAATACTCAAAAGCATTGTTCTTTTTTTTCCATTCGTCAAAATTGTTTCACAGCCAAAAAGTGACTTGAGTGAAGCTAGGATTCATTAAAACTTAATTAATATGCATCATTATGTAAATGAGGGTGCAGTTAATGAGTTTTTAAAAGAAGCATTCCTTAATTAGTTCACTTTTAATGGCATCATCATTTATCTTCCTCTTCTTTGAAGCAAAATGATGAGCCAGACCAGACAGTATCAAAATGCTAATCTATATTTTATCATTTGGATATCTCTGATTTTATTTATTTTATTTTTTTTTGCACAATTGGAGGAGGCTGTTACACATTTGCAACCCTGTCCTTGAAACATACCTAATTAGACAAACAGCCAGATCTATCTAGATAGATAGATAGATAGATAGATAGATAGATAGATAGATAGATAGATAGATAGATAGATAGATAGATAGATAGATAGATAGATAGATAGATAGATAGATAGATAGATAGATGATGGATGGATGGATGGATGGATGGATGGATGGATGGATGGATGGATGGATGGATGGATGGATGGATGGATGGATGGATGGATGGATTGACGGACGGACGGACGGACGGACAGACAGTTTGACAGACGGACAGACAGACAGACAGACAGACAGATATATAGATAGATGGATGGATGGATGGATGGATAGATAGATAGATAGATAGATAGATAGATAGATAGATAGATAGATAGATAGATAGATAGATAGATAGATAGATAGATAGATAGATAGATAGATAGATAGATAGATAGATAGATAGATAGATAGATAGATAGATAGATAGATAGATAGATAGATAGATAGATAGATAGATGTTTGTGGTGTTTCTGCTGAGGTGTAGCTAAAGCTAATTAATGAGAAAACAATTAAAAACACATGTACATGCACTCGCATCCCGAAGTCATCAACAGCTTCCTTTTAAGCGAAAGTTGAGACAAAATAAGAGAAAGAATTTCACTTATGCTGCACCAATAGCCCTACTGAGAGAGTTGGTGATTTCCCCCATCATATCACACCATGACTACCTGCACCCGTCTTCCTGTGAGAGCCCACTTCGTCTCTGAAAAACACATGGTGAGAGCTCTTAGTGTTGATTGCAGGAGTAAGTCTGTTCTGATATTTGTTAATTCAGCTCTTTGTGCACCAGTCACTATATACACATAAATCTGAGAACATGTCAGAAGTTTTCATTGTCCGACCCATTAAATGCTGAACAGACTTACAACCAGTTAATGGCCGTCGATTCATTACAGACATGGTATTCTTATTTCAGAGAGATTTTCTGCATTATTGCTTTTAGTAGATAAGCCTATTTTGAAGAGTTTATGATTTGGTTTTTAAAAGGCTCTGTAATAAACAGCAGCAAAGAGACCTGTAATGATCTCTTCAGTTTATTATATATCAAACCTGAATGTTGATACAATACAAATCTGTGCTAATCCATGCATAAAATTATTTTTATTATTATTATTATTATTATTATTATTAGTATTATCAAATTCCACCACAAGCAGTTTAGCTTTCATTATTTACATGTGCACGGCTGCAGAACCTATTCTCTGCGACACATATAAATTACTGTTTAACGAGAAGCCGTATTCCATAAATTATTCAAAACACCTGGGATTACAATATGAGATCAAATGATGGTAGAAGAGCAGCTCTCTGCTGGGGGCTGCATCCTTTCTGCTTCATATCCTCCTTTTCATCTTAAATAAGGCGAGAGCTCCGTGAGACACGCTCAGGCCAGACGAACGAACGACACGCTCACACCTTCACAGCACTTTCCACAAGACCACAGTTACTTGGGCTTTAGTCCCACCTGCGATTGTTTCCTTTTGTTTTCTTATACCACATTTAGCCAGTTTAAGGCTGCAGCCATCAGTCAAGGGTATTTCTTTCACTAGAGGCATTTTTATATCCCAGTGGCTTTTAAAACAGACCTTTTGTGGTATGTGAAGGTCACATTTCTTGGAAACTTTTTTTAAAATCATATTTATTCAATGTATTTTATGTATAGATTTGACCTGTGTCCCAGATTTTTTTCTAATTTGAAAAAAAAGAAGGAAGGAAATTCCAAAATAACACTTTTTACAACTATAATAATCTAAAATAATAAAATAAACAATTGATTTGTTTGTATTTACGTGTACATTCAAATGTTTCTTTGACTATATTTCTGCAGAAAAATTGAAAAATAATTTTCTCCCAAATAAAGTGTTTTACAAAAATTTGTAGGCTAAAACAGTGTCTGTAGAGTGTGTTTTGGATGAAGTGTAAGTGTGATGTGTGAAAAACCATGAAAAATATCACTTGAATTGCACAGAATCACTTGAATTTTTATTGGCTGTCATTTCAAATCAAATTATGCAGGAAGTCTTTACAGTCCGTATTTAAGTTATATAAAATTAGCTATGAAATTTGGAAGTGAAACAAACAGGTTTGTTATTTTATACTAAAATGTTTAAAATGTAGTTTCCACCCCAGAATGTTATTAAATACACTACATTACATAATTTCAGATTATTTCAGAAATTTTTTTTTGACGGTTAAAAAAAGAAAAAAGAAAAGAGAATTCAGAAATAGCGAGAGAATTCTTGATGCATGTTTGCTGGATATAGATGGTGGGAAAATTAAATAAAGTAGTGAGATTGTGAAGATTATTTTTAACACAGCTTATTTTCTCATTTTTAAAGTCCCCTATAACACCCATAAACTAGTTTACAGTTATTATATTTTATGTTTATAATAATAACTATTACAATGTTTTCATTTTGTCTTTTCATATTGAAGTAATTGTTTAAAAAAATATTAGATATCATCATATAAGATGAATCGTTATTCTCTTCTTTGTGCTAGTTTGTATTTTCTATTATTTTTTCTATTATTATTATTTTTCTTTCTAGAACCTTTTAAGACCTAGAAAGACTCTTTAACCAGAATTCAAAAACAAATAAAAATGAATAGATGACTCCTCTTTTTGCAAGGAAAAAAAGCAAACTTTCATTTTCTTACAGTGGCTCAAATATCTAGTAAATGCAAACCAAATTAAAAAATTAAAAAATAACAGAGATAAGCAAAAACAAAAGAGACATGTTGCACATAATTTCATTATTTGGTAATCATGGCACGTTACCAGTGGATGAGCATTTAAATGAGCATAAAGGTAAAATAAAGTATAATAAGCTTACTTTTACAACTGTAACTGTGTAGAGAGCATCTTCTCACCTGATGACGGGCCATGTAGAGTTTGATTATGAGAGGGGAAGGCATAAATCAGGTTTTTTTTTAGAGGAGGATATATTTACGTGTGTGTATGGTTGTGTCTTCTGTACTATACAAACTAAATCAACTGTTCTGCAAGATTCACCTCATTGCTCAAATGGTGTACTCTAGCGCCCCCCATAGGCCACAGCATCCTCTCTTCATCATCACTGCATTTGCCAGTGCAGATAGGAGAGTTCCTGCAAGTTTCAGGGAATGTCCCCAGTTTTGCCATCTCCGATCAGAGACCCACACACACAGCACGCCGTCTACGCCCGCCTTGAAAAGCTACCTCTTCCCATGAGTGCAGAAACCCTGCGTTGGGAACGAAGTAGTACACCATGTAAAGATGCCCCTCTATTGTATTATTCATCCCAGTGACAAGTTCCTCACTTCCTGCAGGCCAATGCACTCCCCCAATGACATGCCGGGGGACTGCACATGACACTGAGAGTGAATTAGCGGTGCTGCATTAGCCATCTGCATATGCGAAGGGGCCCACTTCCATGGCCCTCCAAGGACGACACTGACAGTAATGTTAAACTGATTTCCCCTGGGACAAGCAGGAGCGCAGTTTACAGAAAGCCAATGAGAAATTGTGGAGATGGGACACTACGGCGGCCGGGCTGAGGAAGGATCGTGTTTGCAGTCATTTTCAGTGTGTTTGGTTTGTTCCAGACTAACCCCCAGTTTCACAGACAAGGCTTAAGTCGTGTCCCAGATTAAAATGCAACATTTTAACTGAAAGTACCTTGCACTGATGTATCTTAAAATATGTCAGCGGTGTTGTTTTGTTTCAATATGCACACCAGTAATGTTTTTCTAAGGCATGTTTACAAAAGCTAATTGAACTAAGGCCTAATCCTGGCTTAATCTAAGCCCTTTCTGTGAAACCAGGCCTAGTAGTGATAGACTAGAGATTTCTGACATGAACAGTCAAATATTTTGTTTCTTAAAGAGCTTTAAATACATTGATATCAAGTTAATGTGTTACATGTTAACAACTAAACTTCAAGGAACACAAATTAAGATCTTTTTAATTAAATCTGAGAGCTTTCTCTTTCTTCATTGAGTCACAACTACCAGTTTGATGCTTTAAAAAGTTCATAAAGAGGTTGTAAAACTAAACCATATGAATTGAGCGATTTTCTGAAGAGACACGATCACATTATGATGAACAGATTTAATTTAGGCTTTTATTTACATATAACCGGCGTTGTATTGTTTCAAGATGCACACCAGTAATGTTTTTCTGTTTAATGTTTAAACAATGCCACTGACATATTTTAAGATACATCAGTGCAAGTTACTTTCAGTTAAAATTTTGCATTACTCACACTAGTTGTGGTAAATGGAAGCTCAAGCATGTTCGCTTGACGTTTGAGAACCAATGAGGTTCATTCTTGTGTGTTACGCAGCACATTTGAACTTCTGTGAGAACCAATGAGGTTCATTATTGTGTGTTACGCAGCACATTTGAACTTCCGTGAGAACCAATGAGGTTCATTCCTGTGTGTTACGCAGCATGTTTAAGCTTTGGTGAGAACCAATGTGGATCATTCTCATGTTTTGGACATTCGTGAGAACAAATAAGGTTCATTCTTGTGTGTTACGAAGCATATAAGAGCTTCCGCAAGAACCAATGAGGTTCATTCCTTTGTGTTTTGCAGCATGTCTGAGCTTTCATGAGAACGAAGAAGGTTTATTCTTGTGTTACGCAGCACATTTGAGTTTCCGCAAGAACCAATGAGGTTCATTCTCATGTTACACAGCATGTTTGATCTTCCGCAAGAACCAATTAGGTTCATTCTTGTGTGTTATAAAGCACGTTTGAGCTTCTGAAAGAACCAATGAGGCTCATTCTCGTGTGTTGCGCAGCATGTTTGAGCTTCCTCAAGAACCAATGAGGTTCTTTCTCGTGTGTTAAGCAGCATGTTTGAGCTTCAAAAAGAACCAATGAGGTTCTTTCTCGTGTGTTAAGCAGCATGTTAGAGATTCCATGAGAACCATTGAGGTTTATTCTTGTATTGAGCAGCAGATTTGAGCTTCCGCAATAACCAATGAGGTTCATTCTCATGTTACACAACACGTTTGAGCTTCCGCAAGAACCAGTGAGATTTATTATCGTGTTATGCAGCACATTTGAGCTTCCACAAGAACCAATGAGGTTAATTCTCATGTATTATGTATGTTTGAGTTTCCGCAAGAACCCTTGAAGTTTGCTCTCGCGAGTCAAGCAGGTTCGGTTGAGCTTCTGTTTATGTTCGCTGATCATTGTTTATACTTGAATAAAATAGGTTCTACATTTGATGATTAACATGAAAAATGTAAAAGTATGTTGTATATAGCAGGGGTTTTCAAACCTGTCCTGGAGGACCACCAGCCCTGCACATTTTGTGTGTCTCCCTCATCTATCGCACCTGCTTCAACTCATCAGCTCATTACTAGAGACTGCAAGACCTGAAATGGGTGTGTGTGATATAGGGAGACATACAAAATGTGCAGGGCTGGTGGTCCTCCAGGACAGGTTTGAAAACCACTGGTATATAGTATGAATCAAATCTAGAGGTACTATATTCATATGTTGTCATTTTAATATGCCTTATGGCAGGGTTCCTCAAACTCGGTCCTGGAGGGCCACTGTCCTGCAGAGTTTAGCACCAACCCTAATCAAACACACCTGAGCAAGCTAATCACGGTATTCGGGATCACTAGAAAATCACAGGAAGGTGTGTTTGATTAGGGTTGGTGCTAAACTCTGCAGGACAGTGGCCCTCCAGGACCGAGTTTGAGGAACTCTGCCTTATGGCTTCAGTTGAGTCGCTTCACTGCCATTCACAACTTCTCTCCTGTGGCCTCATTTGATGGTAAAGTGCAGAGTGCTGCAGGGATGACATTTTTGTAGGCCAAAACCAAGAAATTAGTTAGCATTTTAGCAATTCTGGTTTCATTATGCCGAAGTCAATGGGTGTTTTTTAATAGGTTTTTGGTTAAATGCCTGAAAAAGGTCTGTGGTTTACACAAGCTCAAGATATTTTTACATTGTATACATAAGATACATCAGTAATACTAATGATTTAAAAGCTTTTACTGTGGCTAAATGGGACTACAGAGGTTGTTAGGGAAATGAAACATCCCACTAAACAGGCAAACTCATCTACGGAAAGTATGAGTTAGAATAGTTGTAGAACAGTAGTGATGGTAACGTTGAAGTCATGCAACAGTTTTGTAATTTGTTTATAATCTATGTTTAGGCTCTGTTTTTTTGAGGGAACACGGGTAATGCTATCTTTTAGGCTGGCCTACAAAAACACTGTGGCAAGCAGGGCGGGGCCGAGAGCTGTGAGAACAGTGAGGCCGGTAGCGTGATTGCTAATGTGCGTCACCTGTCCGCCACACCGGTCTCAAGTGTCTTACGGAGGACTCCGGATTGATAAAAGGTGGAGTGAGGACAGTGAAGGACAAGAGAGGACCAGGCCTGGAATTTATATTATGTTTTGTTAATGTGTGTGTGGATGTCGTTCGTGAGGGGCTTGTGTTTAAACGTTCACTGATTCCTGCCTCATTTTTCCCTGAATAACAGACCTTGCAACAAATACATAATCACTGCAGCACTCTATCCACTTAAGTCTGACATCACAATTCAGAGTTTTTGGGTTCAAACGCTCTATTAGCTAACAACAAACGGTGCTAATATACACTCACAGTGTGCTGTAATACTACTGAAAAACTACCCTAACCTTAATCTACTTACCAAAATCTCAGATGGCCTGTGATTCATCTTTTATGAATTGTTAAAATCTTGGTGTTGGGACGCCATAAGCCCTGAAGACCGTAGTTTTAAGAGCTTGTGTGTGATATTAATAAAAATAAAGTCTAATAAACAACAGTTGAATGTATTCTCAATTAAAACGAATAGAGGCTTGGATCTGGAAACAGTAAAGTTACATCTAAGGCAAATGTGTATACTCACTTTCTTTAGTATTATTTTAAAAGCACACTCTATACTTGGAAACACATATGTGGCGAGACGTGGGAGGATCGATCGGTCTCGTGTCCTCTCATTAAGGGAGCTCTGAGGCATATAAGGACGAGCAACACCAATGAAGGACAAGAGAGGACCAGGCCTGGACTTTACGTTGTGTTGTGTTTATGTTTTATTATGTGTGTGCGTGGCAGTCGTCCGTGAGTGGCTGCCCACGTTACTTTTGGTTTGTTTATTTATTGATTAAATTCTTTAAATGGTTGCCGGTTCCCGCCTCCTTCTTTCCTCATGTCTACGAACTTCATTACAACATGTAATTTACCTGTCCTCAGCATGAGGTCACAATTTAAAATTGCAACAAATTTAAAAATACACAGTTACATTAAAAGGCGGAGAGCTATAAAAGTTGTGTCCTCACTTGTATCAACCCTTTGATTCATTTATAATTCTGAATAAATCATCAGTATCAGCAGTATCATGAGCAGCTTTAACTCTGTTAACTCAATTTCCTGCTCATTTTGGATCTCACATTAGGACAAAAATAGTGTAATAGTTTATGGAAATAGTTGTGGGATAAATTTTGCCATTTTGATAAGTTTATTAAGGCAGCTACAACTGAGTAAAAAAACGAAATTGCTCCACTGTAGAACATGTGGTTAAGGTGGGGAACATTTTTATCTCAACTCCATCAGACGTCAACTCAGGTTTTATTTCTGATGGTTGTCGAGTGCTCTCAAAAAGTCTGATATGTATAATGTGATTTAATATGTTTTTTGCATATGGGAAATTCTTCTAATGCTGTTTCATGATTCTATTTACATATACTGCATATTTGGCCTCAGCTGACCCTCGACCTTTGTCAACACCATCAGCATTTTACACCGTCAGGTGAAGTTTTTTTGTTAATTTTGGAAGAAATGTCTTTTTCTTTTTTCTTTTTATTGTGTAAAAATTTTAAAAGCTCAAAGGACCTACATGATATTATGTCTTAATTACCTAAGAACATTGGTGCTATATATTTAATATTAAAAGGAGGGAGGGGAATTTAGGAATTTAGAAAGTGGGTTGTTCATAATAGTGTAAAAAACAAACAGATATAAAATCTATTTTATGCTTTAGATCCTGTACTGAACACGAATATTACACAACTAAAGATTTTACATTGTTTTCGGATAGCTTAAATTAAATTAGCATGCTTTTTGGTGTGTCTGACGGAGTTGACACAAATTAAGTTATAAAGTAAATAAATATAATTATTTTGCTTTTTTTTTTGAAATAAGATATAACCCTTACATGGTTCACTATCTGAGACCTTTGTCTACAATTTTTTTTATTTTTATAATCTAGTGTTATTTTTTTTTTTTACATCTAAAACATGTTTTGTCCCTTATGTTTTGTCAAGAATCATGCTTTAATAAAACAATTTAATGCCTCAATCATCCACGGTGTTAAGAATTTCTTAAAATATGTGAAAAACAAGGCGCAGACTGCGAGAGGAGGGTAAGAGAGCTGTGGCACGCCAGCAACTGACAAAATAACTGCAGATAATTAGAAGCTTTTGTAGCGTGAGCATCTTTCAACAAAGACACCTGCATTTCCTGCGAATGGAGGCGACACACACAGTGATTGTCATTTTTAATCTGGTTCTCCTGCGGGGCTCTCTGAGTGGCTGCGGGGAGCCCGGTGGGTGTGTGAGTGCTGGGACGAGAATTCACACAGCGTTCCCGAACTGTTTCGCTCTGACAGGGCCCCTGCTGATGGATTAATCTGCGCTTGTGCACAGTCCACGACAACATTTGAAAGTCTCTGGGAATAAAAACGGTAGGGTCAGCTGTTAAACTGTAATTTGAATGTCTTTTATTTTAGCGTAACAAATTCAATTAGCATGGAACTATCAGAGGAAAGGAGCGTATTAGCACTCTCCCAGAGGCAAAGGCGGTGGTTGAGTAGGTGGATACCTGGGATTGTACAGCTTTTCCTGAAGATCTCATGTAATTCCATGTAATGAGCCATCAATAACAAAAACATTTTGTATACATAATGGGCAAGTAATCTTGTTCTTTGCAAACATAATATGTTGGTAAGAAAAAGCAGTTCCACCCGTTGGTAATGAGAGGTGAGTTCTCGTTCATGGGCCGGCCCGGAGCAGTCTCTCTACCCCAGCGAGCTCATCGGGTTAGGGAAATTAGTGCGGCTTGCTCCCTTTCATCTCTGCTCCTGAATGGAGCTCCATGTCTGATCGCCAAGCCAATTTGCCAGCCCATGTGGCACCCAACCCATCAGGGCAAGGCAGCGCGCCTCCTTCTTTCTGGCAATGCATGCTGAATTATTTCCTCCCTTCCCCCTCCTCCCACAAAAACGTGGCGATATGCACGGCTGAATCCGAATGCCCGTCTCTGGCATTGTCGGGATCATTTTGGCTCGATGCCAAACGTATTATATTGATCTCTCTTTTCTATGCAGTTCAATGGCTCCACACAATGCAGATTTCGAGCAGAACATATTAGGCAAATAACATGAGCCCAGAGGCCTGCGCTCAGAGACCGATGTCGTTAATATCAATGCCTCTGTCTCAGCCCGCAGCTCAGGAGCAATCAAGACTCTTTCCACTCAATCCCCTCTCTCGGCAGAATCTCAACTCCAAATCATGCCATGTGCCATAAAAGTCTATTTACTTGGGTGTTTCTTCGCCTATTCCAAAAGGGAGGTTTGAATCAATGCTGTTGAGGAACCATTTTAGGTTCCCCAAAGAACCTTTTCTTAATAGAACCAATATTTTCTTAGTGTAAGAATATTTTAATAATCTAAAGAACCTTTTCCAATATAAAGAACCTTTTGTGTGGTCATGGATGTTAAAGTTTCTTCTTTATATATCCCAATAAAGATTTTTATTTTTTTTTTTTTAAAGAGTGTATGGATGCTGGCCCTGTGAACTTTGTAAAATAAAGATTAAAATAAAAAACTAAATAAACTAAGTCTTGTGTTTATGGGTACAGACACTTTTGGCCCTTTGCACACTTTTAGAAAATAAACTTGATTAAACTGATGGTCCACTTTAGACATTCTACTACCTATATGTAACTTTGCAACTACATGTCAACTAACTCTTATTAGAGTATTAGACTGCTAGGTTATATAGTTAGGTGTTAGTGTTCAAGTTTGTAGAATAAGTTGACGTAGTTGCAAAGTTACTTATAGTTAGTAGAGAGTCTGTTGGAGGACCATCAAAATAAAGTGTTTGCAGACATTAAGCTGACATTCTGATACTCTAATGACTGGTAGTTGGCATGTAGTTGCAAAGTTACTAATAGTTAGTAGAATGTCTAAAGTGGACCATCAAAATAGTGTTAACAAACTCTCTAAAAGCCTACTTTTCACACTCTCAACAGATAATTTAATTTATCTACTAACAACGTACAAGTGAATACTGTACATACATCACAGGAGAAATCTGTCAAATTATGTATTTTGTTTGATGACATTCTGTGATGCACATGGCATTTTAAACATTTTTCAATCAACGGCTGACTTCTTTGTCTTGCCAAAGCTAATTGTGTATCCAACATTTTATGCATCCTAAATAAACACAATTAAATAATACTTTGCATAATATGACAAAATTACACCTTGATTGGAAATGACGCACTATAAAAAAATATTGTGTCGAGTCAAGTGACACTCATCATTATTTTCCTCACACATCATGTTTAATATTTCAACTTAGGTAAGCTCTATACTGTTGTCCCCTTGGTAAACAAGTACATTATCTTTGCAAAAATGTTTTTATGCGCTAAAATGTTGGTTGTATTGGAAAAAATGCTATCCTTAATTATGAAAAAAAAATCTTTTTCACACTATAAATATCACAACGGTTTAATTGACTCTTTGTTTAGATTAATATAGTTTTTAAAATGTACTATGATGGATTTCATAGTTTAAAATTGACCAAGTCTTGGTGTGGAAAAAGATAATGTTAAAAATCATTGGAAAAGTTGCACATATACATGTCAAAAGCAATTTAAATGTGACCTTCATAAAAGAGAAACAAGTTAGCTTTAAAAAAAACATATACTCTTGGAACATAAAAGACCTGTAGCTGAAGAAACATTTGTTTGATGGAATTTTTCCACGCTGTTTACAGGCATTCTGATGCTTCAGTTGCCTTTTAATGACTGTTATCGGTTTCTATCCGCGTGCAGGTCCGTTGGGCCTCCAGTTGGCATGGTTCTATTTGCTTCTTTTGGCACGCTCCACTCTTCAGTGCTTTCCAAAGCTAACGTGGCTGGGCACAATACAACCGTTAATGGGCTCGTCTATGAGATGATCCCCCCATTTCCTGAGATGGGAATCAGGGTAAACATTTCAATGGGAATCCTCTACAGACTTGGCTTGCCAACCTGGCAGCTAGTTAAACTCGTGTCTCGCGCTCACCGCCTGCAAATGTGAAATGACTAAGCGTCTGAGTCTTTTTGACATCTCTAACAAGTGTCATATGGCTGTGACGGGCAGGGCTGTGATGAATTTGCTGCAGGGTAAGAGGCCAGGCGTTCACTATCATCAAGGATTATGAGTCTTTCATGACATGCATGTCACAGTCAGTGCTGTTGATTCTATTCTGTGCATTTCCTTGAATTGATCTTTGATTTGAGTGATATTTCAGTGAGCTCTTCTTAATATGGGTTGGTTACAGAATGAGCTAATTAGAATTAGGTGCTTTAAATCTGAATTTGATTAAGAATGTTCTTGTTGTAAAATGAATATAATAAGATAATCAGAGTTGGTTATAAAATGAACTGGATGTAACACGAGTTTGGTATAGACTTGTTTGGGTTTGGTTATAATGATCTTCTTATAATCTGATTTTGGTTTTAGAATGAGCTAGTTATAAAATGAGCAGAGTATAGAATTATCAGGTTATAATCTGGGTTGAATATAGCATGAGCTGGTTATAATCGAGATTGTTGGCTGCTTATAATATGAGTTTGGTATATAATTCGCTGGTATTTGGTTTGGTTATGTAATGATCTGTTTATAATCTGATCTGGTTATAAAATGATATGAGTATAGAATTTTTGGGTTAGAATCTGGGGTGGAAATAGAATGAGCTGGTTATAAAATTGAGCTGCTTATTTATTGAGAAGGTTTTAGAATGGACTGGTTATAATCTGGATTGGTTAAAGAATGGACTGGTTGTAATGTGAGTTGGCTATAGAATGAGTGAGTATAGAATTATCTGGTTGTAATCTTGGTTATAAAATGGTAATATATGGGTTGATTATAATATGAGCTGGGTGTTAAAAGTACTGGTTATAATATGATTTGGGAATAGAATTTGATGGTTCAACAAGGTGCTGAAAGCATTCTTTAGAAATGTTGGCCCATATGATAGGATAGCATCTTACAGTTGATGGAGAGTTGTGGGATGCAGATCCAGGGCATGAAGCTCCCGTTCTACCACATCCCAAAGATGCTCTATTGGGTTGAGATCTGGTGACTGTGGGGGCCATTTTAGTACAATGAACTCATTATCATGTTCAAGAAACCAATTTAAAATGATTCAAGCTTTATCTTGCTGGAAGTAGCCATCAGTGGATGGGTACATGGTGGTCATAAAGGGATGGACATGGTCAGAAACAATGCTCAGGTAGGCCGTGGCATTTACAAAATGCCCAATTGGCACTAAGGGGCCTAAAGTTTGCCAAGAAAACATCCCCCACACCATTTCACCAGCACCAGCAGCCTGCACAGTGGTAACCAGGCATGATGGATCCATGTTCTCATTCTGTTTACGCCAAATTCTGACTCTACCATCTGAATGTCTCAACAGAAATCGACACTCATCAGACCAGGCAACATTATTCCAGTCTTCAACTGTCGAATTTTGGTGAGCTCGTGCAAATTTGTAGCGTCTTTTTCCTATTTGTAGTGGAGATGAGTGGTACGCGGTGGGGTCTTCTGCTGTTGTAGCCCATCCGCCTCAAGGTTGTGCGTGTTGTGGCTTCACAAATGCTTTGCTGCATACCTCGGTTGTAATGAGTGGTTATTTCAGTCAAAGTTGCTCTTCTATCAGCTTGAATCAGTCGGCCCATTCTTCTCTGACCTCTAGCATCAACAAGGCATTTTCGCCCACATGACTGCCGCATACTGGATGTTTTTCCCTTTTCACACCATTCTTTGTAAACCCTATTAATGATTGTGCGTGAAAATCCCAGTAACTGAGCAGATTGTGAAATACTCAGAACGGCCCGTTTGGCAACAACAACCATGCCACACTCAAAATTGCTTAAATCAAACTGAATGTCAGAATGGGAAAGAAAGGTGGAGTTCAGGAGATTGTCTTGACCAGGACCACACCCCTAAATGCATTGAAGCAACTGCCATGTGATTGGTTGATTAGATAATTGCATTAATGAGAAATTGAACAGGTGTTCCTAATAATCCTTTAGGTGAGTGTATGAGTTTGGTATTAGCTGGTTAATATCTGATTTGGTTATAAAATTAGTTGTTTAAAATCTGAGTTAGTTATAGAATGAGCTGGTTATAAAATGAGTGGCGTATGGAATTATTTGTTTATGATCTTGGTTAGATAGAATAAACTGGTTATAAAATGGGTTGGTTAGAATTAATTGGTTAAAAATATGTTGATTACAGGCTGAGCTGGCAACGGATATAATCTGAGTTGATTATAATCTGGGTTGTTTGTAGAATATAATGATTATAATCTGTGTTGGGTCAAATAAAGTCTGAGTTGAATATTGAATGAGTTGCTTTAAAATCTAAATTTGGTATAACCTAAATTTTTTGAATTCTGAGCTAGAGAAAATTCTGAGCTAGAGAAAATTCTATTGGGATATAATTTAAATGAGGTATTCTTACATAATTTGAATAATCTGATTATGTGCAGTAATTAGATTAATGTAAGATTGAAAGAAAACATTAATAGAAGTGGACATGTCTTAATTTGGTTTAGGTTGAATTAAGTGTTTGTGTGAGTCATCATCTGTTTGATTTAAATTGTCTTTTTAGTCATTAAGATATCTGTCTGCAGTAAAAATGCCTGTCCAAAATAAATTAATTTATCAATTAACTAATCTTTGTAGGAATCAATCACTTCCTCATTAAACAGAGGTTTCCTTGTGTAGGTCTCCATGGTCAACACATCTATGACTTCACAGAGGACACACATGTGGGATTTTAATTTCAAAATCATTTGTGCCGCCACCGACCCCCTATTCGCTCAGCGGCTGCTAAGGGGACTCTAGGGAGCCCTATCGCAGTTCTATATGCAAATGTCCTTGCACCTGGGCAGTGGTGCAGGCATGCTGGGAGGTTATTTATGCAAATCTGATAGCGAGTGAGCACACATCCCAGCCACAGTCACCGGTGGTATGATGTGGTGGTATGGTCTTCTACTCGGACAGGATAGTAAGAAAGGAGTACAGGCAAATAGGAAAACAATTGTCACCAAAAATTGAATGTTAGAAAATAAATGTTTCTTGTCGTGTTTGTGGAATGGTGGTATAGTTACAGATTCTACCAGAAGGGGTTAACCAGCCAAACCCTAATCTACTGCACTCTTAGGTTGTGGTCACACTTGGTTTGATTAAAACAAACTCTGGGGTGTATTCAGAAAGCAGGTTATGTGACATACCTGGGTATGTTTAAGAGTAAGTAAGCGAATAACCTCAACTTTCGGTTCCAAAAACGGAGGTAACTTTCAGGATATGTAAGTTGCCATAGAAACTCACTCTCTGAACATAACCTGCTCCAGAGATAACAACCACCAAATAGGTGGCGATGTCCACAAAGTAGGTTGTGTAAATCGCCATTAAACAAAAGAAGAGGATGTAGAATGGCATGCTTTTTCTTAGCCTCTGTTTCCATGGTGAATCATCGATTAATTAAGAATGTCTTGTGTGTTCATGGTTAACATACTCGGGATTGTCTGAATTTACTCCCAGATGCGTTTTTGGAACAAGCATACCTCGAGTAAGCAAGGTTTGGGTTAATTAATCGAGAGTTCAGGATATATGTAACGGTAAGTTAACCTTGCTTTCTGGAATACCTCCCTGGTGTGAACACTGCCATCCAAACCCTGGTGCGCACCAAACAAGCAGACCAAGACCGCTGGAAAGATGGGTCTTAGTCCGCTTCTAAACAAACTCTGGTGGGGTTCGAATGAAATATGAATGCAGCACGGACTGAAAACATGTAAACGAACCAAAAACAGAACATGATGTCACATTCCCGTTTTTACTCATCATAGTCATGATGTTGCACATTACAATTTGGTACAGGCATCAAAACCTCTCTTCGCAGCATATCTTCGTTTGTTTGTGACAGAGGGATTCCTGGCGCTCTTTTGACTCCTTTACACATTTTATAAGCTGTTTACGAGTTTTCAGCTGGTCAAAATACCATCATAATAGGATACTGACACACAACGAGCACATTAAGCCCAGCACAAACCATTGTTTTGTATGTTCGGTAAGTTCCACCTCAAAATATATGTAATAAAAGCTGACCAATCAGGTTGTAAACATATCCCGGTGTTTTTAGGTTGGGAATCTTTAGGTATGGTGTTAAAATGCCAATGTAAATGCTAAGCGGACCAGACCAAACAAACCATGCAAACCAAAATACAAGTGTGAACACACCCTTAAAAACAAGAATCTTTAACATCCATGCATGGAACAAAATGGCTATTTATAGTGGAAAAGTTTCTTAAAAAAATGAAAATGTTCATCACACTAAGAATGGTTCTTGGCAGAGGTGTCCAAACCTGCCCCTAGCTAATGTGTCTAGTAATACCTTGATTAGCTGGTTCAGGTGTATTTAATTGAGGTTGGAGCTAAACTTTGCAGGACAGTGGCCTTCCAGGATCAGGATTGGACAGGAGTCCTGCAAAGTTTAGCTCCAACCTCAGTTAAACACACCTGAACTAGGTAATGCTGATGTTCTATGACATCGCTTGAAAATGCCCCTTTGGAACCATATTTGTATGAGTGTGCGACGGTTAAATAAACAGCACACAGCCACAGTTTGGAGATAATCTGCCTACAGGTGGCTACTTATTCTGGATTTTGAACTGGAATGGGCAAAAACTTTTTTTTACATAAAAAATATAGGCTACATCTCCTTTAGTGAACCAACTATCTTACCAATTTGATTGACTGTATAACTGACAAAATTACTCACTAACTACCCTGAACTGAAGTTATCATTTGCCTCAGAGTAAATTTCTCTCTCTCTCTCTCTCTCTCTCTCTCTCTCTCTCTCTCTCTCTCTATGATGTGGCCGTGAATGTGTTAAAACAGTGGGTTGTAAATGAGGACAAAACAAATGATCAGCACGCGCAGTTGGAACGCCACCCAACCGCGCTCCACTCCTGTGAAAAACATCACACAGGAAATCTCTTTTTAAAATAAACAAGCTCTCACAGCAGACAATGGGCAAAATTAATGTGCAAATGTATGCAAGAAATTAAAAGGCAGAATTAGGCAGGCAAATGAGGAAGCTACTCTCTCGAATTGTTGGAATTATGAATAATTGCGGCAAATTCTCTGCTTCTAATACGACTTTTTGGTGTAAACAAAGGCTTAATTGTGGAAATTTATAGGTGAATGTGAACGGCCTTGAATTTCCTTTTATTACGCTTCATAAGGTTACAATCCACTCATCTCTGAGGGTACAACAGGAAGTTATCAAGCTGTCTTAGCTGTCACTCCTTTCCAAGGTCAATGTGGTCAAAGTGGCTCAGAATCTCACAACAATCTTAGCTTCTTAACTATCGCCTGTGGGTGGACCAGCAGCTTTGATTCCACCATCAACAGGGCATTTCATCTCAGTACTGATGCCTTTCAAAGGTAAAAGGGAGGACTGATACCTCTCCTCATGTTTTGATTGACTGCGTGAGCTAACAAACTCATTGTTGCAGGAGTGGTTGTCTCAGAACAGATCGGAAGAGTGAACATTAGAGGAGATGAAAAAAACTCTGTCTCTCCGTACCTTAGATTGGGAAGAGGTGTCGTGGAATTCCCCGGAGACTGTGAGATGCAGGTTTGTTTTGATGTGGTGCTTGACAGACCTTAGAAGTGCTCACAACACGGAAAACCAGAGAAAAGGAAAGGCTGTTTTATATGCATATGTACTGTACTCCAGTATACCGCACTGATCTGTTGAGAATTATCATTATTGTGTGGTCCAGACAACACAATCAACACAAATATGTATGTTGCTTACACCCCACCTATGGTTAGGTTTAGGGGTGGAGCTTCATGCTTTTTTTTTTCAAAAAATCGTATAAATATTTACACAAGTCAAACATGTACAAATTCCTACGAAATCACCATGTCTTAAACTAGCAACATTTACTCACAAGATCAGGTTGGTCCATAAGATTACCGTACGGTATGGTACTTGGACCAAATCAAGCCAATAGCATTGTCATATGGGAATTTCACTGTATAACCAAGCAATAAAAGAGTGATGTTTTATTACTGACTGCCATGGTTAGGGTAAGGGGAAGACAAGAACATAATTTGTATTTGTTCAATCAATTACATACTTTAGGTCTTGTCCCCGCTTGATACAGGTTTGCTTGATTTTTCTCCTCTTTAATAAACTTTGAAATGGCTATACTCATTGAAAAATGTAGCTATAATAACATTCAAAAGTTTGGTGTCAGATGATGATAGTTTTTAAGAACACTACTGGGTGAATATCAGATAAAACCAACCCTATCCCACAAGAAAATGAGATTTTAAATAGGTAAGCATGAATCTGCAAGCAGGTCATACAAAAACGTATCAATGAGATTGTACAAATTCAACAACTATTTTCTAAGGTGTGTCAGTGCAAATTGCTTTCAGTTAAAACAGCTCAATCAAGCATTTTAGTCTGGGACTAGACTTAAGCCTTGTCTGTGAAACCAGGGAATCAATTTCTCAAACAAAAAATGTGAAGCAAGATAGTGAGAACCGACTTAAAGGGTTAGTTCACCCCAAAAAATTCTGTCATTAAGTACTCACCCTCATGCCGTTCCAGACCTGTTAGACCTTCGTTCATCTTTGGAAAACAAATAAAGATATTTTTGTTGAAATCCAATGGCTCAGAAAGGCCTCCATTGACAGTAATGTAATTTCCTCTCTCAAGACCCATAAATGGTACTAAAAACGTTGTTACATCGTTACAAAGTCCATCTCACTACAGTGGTTCTACAAATAATTTTATGAAGCGACGAGAATAGTTTTTGTGTGCAAAAAAATAACTCGAAATAACGACTTATATAGTGATGGGCCTGATTTCAAAACAAGGCTTTATGAACCATTATGAATCAATGTATCGAATCATGGTTCGGATCGCATGTCAAACCGCCAAACTGCTGAAATCACGTGACTTTGGCAATCTGATACGCTTTCATAAAGCTTCGATATCTTCATAAAGCTCGAAAATATCTTCAATTAGTGTTCCGAAGATGTACAAAGGTCTTACGAGTGTTGAACGACATGAGGGTGAGTAATTAATGACAGAATTTTCATTTTTGGGTGAACTAACTCTTTAAGGACCATTACACAAATTTATGAACATAGGGTGACTAGGAAGGGCCAGTTAGTCCTTTCCGATGTTACCCACCCATTGTGCACTGCATTTAAACTGCTTCCCTTGTGTCTGAGATTTAAACTCCCTTTGTGCAAATTAATTAGATATAAACATTCCTTCATACCTGCTGCAATCATGTTTTTAAATGATCTATTATAAATTTGTGTTATTTAATGTGTATTGTGTTCCTGAACGTGTATGTATAACTGCTGTCTACACAAAGAATTGCCTTTAAGGACAATAAAGTTAACCACAAAAAATAGCCAGCAGCCTCGCCTGTCCCAGAAGAGAAACATGAGGTTCATCTGATCAGGTGTGTGAGCCGTGTTGGAAGAGGAAGAATGGCTTATAGACTGGAATACAGAGACAGCGCTTCCCACCCTGCCCACTCACAATCCTTCTCTGTCACTGGTCCCCACCTGCACAAGCATCTCTTCTTTACCACTGGTCCCACCCAGGAAAGATTTGTCTTTGTCATCGCTGCAAGTTCCGACCAACAAAGATTTGTCATTGTCACTACCATTCATGTCTATCACCAAGTCTGTCTCCACACCCAACCTTCCTCTCCTGTTCACTCCACCGAAGCCAGCCATTACTTATGCCTGCCTCTGCTGGATTCATTTAGCCCTTCGGCTCTGCCATGCAACCTGGATCTGCCTTGGGAATCTCAGTCACCAGCTCCACCATGACATAGGGATTCCCTGGCTTCGCCTCATCCCTCCAAGCCCTCAGCTTGGCACTGGCTCCTTGCCTGCTCCGCCCAGGACCATCTTCCCTTTGGCTCCACTGACTCTACCTGGGTCAGTCATTACCACACCATCGCTACAAACTTCCAGGCTGTCCACTGTGCTTCAGCCCTCAACCCCTACGGCTCCATTGGGCTCCTCCCTCCCTAAGACTTCACTGAGGTACTCGCTCACACCTGCATCGCCTCGGCCCACCGGCCCCCAGGCTCCACCTTGGCCTCTCGTCGTCAGGACTCTGCCTCGGACTCATGTGTTCATCGATGTCGCTGGGTCTCTCGGACCATCGGACGTTGAATGGGTCTCACCATCTCCCTGTGTCACCTCTGTCGGTTCAAATTACCACCTTGGCCCCTTCCTCCATCACTGCCACCGTGGATTTCCTCCATCATGGCCGTCTCCTGGGTTGCTCTAAAAATCTCGTAGGTCGTCTGTAGCACCCTTGATTCCACCATCATCTCTTCTGTGGCTCCTCCCACCATCAAGGCGCCTCCCATGATCTCCTCCATAGATTCTCCCGTCATCTGCTCCACCCTAGTTCCTCCCATTTGGGCTCCTATGGGTTTCTAGCACGTCGTCAGCCCCTACTCCACTTCCAAAACGTCTCAGGTTACTCGCGTAACCTATGTTCTCTGAATAGGAACAAGGCGGCTGCGTAGTGACGCATTTGGGAACGCCCACTGGGTGTGCCGATTGTCTGAAGCCCTTATAGAATCACGCCAATTCATTGGCTGATGGCGCAGCGCCGCCCCAAGCTCAACACCTTGAGCCTATACTGGCATCTTATCTCCAGATTTTTCTGCGAAAAGAAAGCCTGTCGGCAGTACAAGGAGCTTGGCGTGCGCGGCGTCTCGTTCCTATTCAGAGAACATAGGTTACGCGAGTAACCTGAGGGCGTTCTCTTTCATAGGTTCACTCGGCGCTGCGTAGTGACGCATTTGGGACGGTATACCAAACACGCCAAGCTAACGTGCTGCATCTGGCACAAAACGCCAGGAAAAATCCTGCATGGCTGGATTTAAGCAGAAAGAACATGCGAACCCGGAGCCATGTCAAGATCCAAACTATAAAACTTCACAAATGTGTGCGGAGAGGACCAACCTGCCGCTACACAAATGTCTTCTAAACAAACTCCCTTAAAAAAGAGCCTGAGAGGCGACCACACCTCTAGTAGAGTGTGCTCGAACGCCTAGAGGTGAAGGAAGTCCGCGCACCTCATAAGATAAGGAAATAGCCTCTGTTAGCCAATGCGAAACTCTCTGTTCTGCAGCCAGCTCCAAAACATACCAGTAACTGGCTAGACTTCCTCCAACCACCCGAACGGTCCACATATATCTTCAATGCCCGGACCGGACATAACAAGTTCAACCTTTCGTCCTCCGAAGAGGCAAAAGGCGGAGGGTGGAAAGAATGGAGGACAGTAACCTGCGAGCGAAAAGAGGTTGACAAAACCTTGGGCACATAACCCGGCCTGGGTCTTAAGGAAACCTTAACCAGCCCAGGAGCAAAATCCAAACAAGTCTCGCTAACAGAGAGAGCTTGTAAGTCCCCTACTCGCTTCAAAGAGGTCAAAGCCAACAAAGAGCCACCTTAAGAGTCAGAATCCGAACTGGTGCTGACTCCAGGGGTTCAAAGGAGCCTCCGACAACCCCTCCAGGACAACTGACAGGTCCCAAGGAGGAACAGTAGGGGCGTACTGGTCTCAGTCGCCTAACCCCTCTCATGAAGGACGAAACTAGCCTCTGTCTCCCCAAAGGAATCTCGTCCATCTCTCTGTGGCGGCCATGGCGGCTATATACACCCTGAGCGTAGTGGCCGCGCGCGGCCGCAAACTTCTCTTGTAAGAACTCCAGTACCGAACCAAGCGGGGCAGTTAACTGGGTTCACTTTACGAGCCGAACACCATGTCCCAAACACTCCCCACTTCGAGGAATAGAGCTTTCTAGTAGAGGGAGCTCTAGCATTATCAATGGTCTCCTGGACATCTGCGGGAAGACCAACACTTACAGTGGGTGGCCCTTGATCGGCCACACCCATAGCTTCCAAATCTCTGGGACGAGGATGCCAGATCCTGCCCTGAAGCTGGGACAACAGGTCTTTCCTGACTGGAATCTCCCAGGGGGAGGACTCCAGAAGAGGAATCAGCTCTGAGAACCATATCTGGGACGGCCAAAATGGTGCTACCAGCAGGAGAGACAGACCGCTCTGTCTCACCCTGTGCAGGACCGCGGAATCAATTTGATGGGCGGAAATGCATAAAGTTTCAGCCTTGGCCAAGGATGAGCGAGCATCAGTCCCAGCGAAGCTGAGGGTTTAGGAGAACCAAAGCGGACACTGGGACGACTCTTCCGGCGCAAAGAAGTCCACCTCTGCCCTGCCGAACCTCTCCCAAATCTGGGCTACCACTAGTGGGTTCAGCATCCATTCCCCTGACCTGAGTTTCTGCCTCGATAGAAAATCTGCTGCGAGGTTCAGGATCCCAGGAACATGGACCGCCCTGAGGATAGGAACTTGTCCTGAGCCCACAGGAGAAGGCGACGCGCATGCCCGTTCAGGTGCGCGACCGCGATCCCCTGGCGATTTACATAAGACACCACCGCCATGTTGTCTGTCCTGACAATGACATGGTGCCCTATAAGGAAGGGAAGAAAGTGCCAAAGGCCCAGGAAGACCGCTCTTAACTCCAGACAGTTTATGTGCCAGGTTAGAGTCTCCCCGTCCAGATTCCGTATGCTGGCGGCCTTGAACACCGCACCCCAACCGGTGAGAGGCGTCCGTCGTAATCATCTGGCAAAGGAATACAACCCCATGCTGACACCTCTCTGGAGAAAGAGAGGGTCTCGCCACACTGATAGAGCTCGAGAACAACTTTGCGACACTCTCAGTAGGCGATAGGGTGATCCTGTTGATCGAGCCCCTGCAGACTTCATCCACCAGTGGAACGGTCTCATGAAGCAGACCCAAAGGAAGCACTTGGGAGGCTGCGGCCATGAGACCTAGAAGCCTGCGACAGGTCCCGACAGACACATGCTGGCCGAGCACGGCGGGCCAGACATGTCCTGATGCTGGAAATCCGGGCAGGAGCCAACCGGGCCTGCATTGACACGGATTCCAGACAGACCCCTAAAAGATGGTCTGCTGGGGCGGTATGAGAACACTCTTGTCGGTGTTCACTCTTAGGCCAAGAGACTGGACATGGCGAAGCACAATGTCCCTGTGACGGTTTGCCAGCTCCTTGGACTGAGCCAGAAGGAGCCAATCGTCCAGATAGTTCAGTATAAGGATGCCCTGGAGCCTCAGCGGGGCCAGTGCGGCATCCATGCACTTGGTAAAAGTCCTTGGCGCTAGAGCAAGACCAAAGGAGTACTTTGTATTGAAAAACCTTCCTCGAAGGCAAACCTGAGGAACTTCCTGTGTCGCGAACAACCTGAATATGAAAATAAGCATCCTTCAGGTCTATCGACACGAACCAGTCCCCTGCACGAACTTGGGCAATGATAGACTTCAGTGTAAGCATCTTGAAACGCCCTCTGATGAGGAGAAGTTCAAGCAGCGCAGGTCTAGTATAGGCCGCAAACCGCCGTCCTTCTTGAACCAGGAAGTAACGGCTGAAAAACCCCTGTTCTACCTCCGTAGGTGGAATTTCCTCTATCGCTCCTTTGAGAAGGAGGGAAGATAGTTCCTGTTGTAGAACAGAGGCCTCTGAGGCGCTGTTTACTACAGTTTGGAGGATCCCGTTGAAGCGGGGAGGTTGCGGCAAAACTGAAGTGTGTAGCCCGACCGAATCGTCGAACTACCCATGGCGATACCCTGGTAGACATTCCCACTCGCGGAAGAAATGAGACAGAGAAGCGGAGTGGTGAGGTGCAGAAAGCATACCTGTTTTGCTGAGGTGAAGAGTTGGACCTCGGTGGGGCACATTTGACCGCATAGCGGAGAGCCCTTGGCGTCCGGATGCGGAGAGGAACTTCCTGGCCTGGGTAGATGAAAGAAGGTTGGCCCCTCCTGGAGAAAATCGACTGTGTCTCCTATACAGCAGGCGGCGCGGTTAGGCTCGACGGACGTAAGGAGAAAGTCTAAAACGTCTCCTTTCTCTAACGCCGGAGGTGAAAAGGGAAGATTCAATTCCGCACATCGAGGCGCGCTGGGCGGCGAATGTGGCAGTGTGGACTCAGGAGCAGCCAAGGGAGGCAGAAAGCGCTTGCGCGGTCTGACCCTGTCCCGTCGTCGGACGCTGCTCTCCTTTTTCTGACCAGAGGGTCAGGAATGGCTCAGGAGCCGGGCGTTCTTGGGTCTGCCACCAGAGCGCTTAGGCTCGATCGTCTATGAGGCCTCTGGCGCGGGAATGGGCGGCCACGAGCTCCCAAACTGTAGCAGGTGGGAGATGACTCTGGTCACTCCTTCCGGCAGAAATCCCTCCTGCGGGAAGGGCGCTCTCTAGGCTGGGAGGAGGAAGTAGTAGGGGAATCCCTCGTCCTCCTAGGCATAAACTGCCTAAAAACAGCTGATTGGGATTGGGCGGCTATGAATTTTTCAACTACCGTGCTGACAGCCTCGCCAAATAATCCGGACTGGGACATAGGAGCGTCCAGGAGGAAGACATTCTCCTTGTCACGGATTTCCGTTAAATTCAGCCAAAGGTGGCGCTCAGCGGCCACCGACCCAGCCATCGAGCGTCAACAGCGCGCACAGTATGTTTAGTGGCCCTAAGAGCCAAGTCCGTAGCTCTCTGAAGCTCATTAACGGCCTCAGGCGTGAGGCCGCCGCCCTCGTCCAAGTCCTTCAGGACATCCGCTGATAGGCCTGGAGAATGGCCATCGTATGAAGGGCCAGACCAGCCTGACCGGCCGCGACGTAGGACTTTCCGATTAACGCGGAAGTGGTCCTGCGGTTTTGAAGCGGAAGGAGAGGCGTGACTTCCGCGTGGCGGCGAGGAAGGAGAGAGATCACGGCGCCAGCGTATCCTCGACTGGACGAACGGTAGAGTAACCGTGCTCCACTGAACCAACTAGGTTGGTGAAGTCAGCGGCTGCCGCGTTAGTCAGTCGGGAGGAGAACGGCTGTTTCCAGGATCTGGAGATCTCATTATGTAGATCGCGGCGGCAGCTTTCTCCTCGCTGGGCGAGCGTTAGAACCACTCAAAAACCTCTCATCAAGTTTAGAGGTTTGAGACTCGTGAGGTTCGTCAGGCCAGTCGATCGCGAGCTTCTCGGTGGCGCGCGCAAGCGCGTCAATAAGCTCTGAATAGGCCGCTGAAGGCGCGCCTCCTGGCCGCTGGGCGGAGGCGTCATCAAGTGAAACAGGCCCGAAATCCTCGGAGTCGGACGCTGTAGTAAACACGACATCATTCAGACCGAAAAAGCGGCATGCGGGTCCATGCGGTCGTCACTCGAGATAAAGCGAGTGCACGCGGGGACAACGACGAAACTCCATCGCACTTCACGAAGAGGAGAACAAAGTTCCGCTATCTGTCGCTGAAGTGCGAAGGTGATAGTAAAGTAGTAGTTTTGGGTCAGAAGAATCGCACGAAGGAGCGATGCTACCACCGTGAAGGCAGAAAAATCTGGAGATAAGATGGCGCGCGCGCATCTGGTATAGGCTCAAGGTGTTGAGCTTGGGGCGGCGCTGCGCCATCAGCCAATGAATTGGCGTGATTCTATAAGGGCTTCAGACAATCGGCACACCCAGTGGGCGTTCCCAAATGCGTCACTACGCAGCGTCGAGTGAACCTATGAAAGAGAACTCCTCCCTTTTTCCCTCAATCGACCCATCACGGCACAAAGCCGCACTGTCCCGGGAGGGGCGTTCTATCACTATCTGTGTGTTGAGTTTAGTTTTCATGGACTTTTAGTTTGCATTCATCAGTCACATGTGTCCTTTGTTGTAGTTTTCTGCCATTAATCTGTTGTCATGTAGACTCATTAATCATCACTGCTGTTTGGCATTGTCTCATCACTGTGTATTTATGTTCCTCTTTGTGCTCACTTCAGTGTCCGGTATTGTTTGTGTGAACACAATCTGTTACATTGCCTTTGGATTCATCTGCATTTGTTTTATTAAAGAAAATGTTGTTAGTAGAAACCAGTTTGACCCTTTTTCATCATCTTCATCTAAACCAGATTGTGACACACTATAGTAAATTGTACATGTTTAAATAAGCAAAGAACTAGTGTTCTCATTATTTGTTTGGTAACACAACTATGTTAGTGTTTGTTACTCATTATTAGTAGTTACTCTAGTAATAACTATAAATTATGCATAATTGTATTCAACTAACCCTAATCCTAACCCTATAGTAAGTAAACATTTTTAATTTATATTACTTAGTACTTAAATGTAAACTGTAACAAGGACACCTTAAAATAAAGTGTATCCTTTTGTTTCTTTAGTAATAGAGACATAATTAGTAACTTTACTGGAAAACTTTTTTTTTTTTTGTCTGTGTAGAGTACATGGCAAAATTTCATTAAAATGTTACAAATTTATATACAATCATAAACTTATCATTAACTAAATTGATTTTTTCCTTTTTGGACAACACTATATGACTATAGAGAAATTATCAGTTTAGAAGTCTAGCCTTTAAGTTTTTACATAAAAACAAATTGACTGACGGTTTTGAAATCATTTACCTGTAATATTTTTAAGAGTACTGGCTATAAAAGACAGATTCAAAGGCCCTTCTTAGGCACGATGTTTGAAGGGGCTCTCCCTTTGAAGCAGTAAGGGTTATGGGACCGGACATAAACCTCTGCTGTCAAGTGAGACTTGAAGTACCGAATTTAGAGTCACGCAGCTTCCTGTAAAAGGACGAGTTGCTCATTCTCACCTCTTCATTCTTTTCTCGAAACTGAGTAAAAACTTTGTAAGAGCTAGATGGCAATTAACAGAGTGTTAATGAATTCTGTTTCATTATCCATGAATCAACAGTCTTGTGTTAATTACGACCAGAACAGGCTCTTCTCTTCCACAGCTCCCCTGAGACATAAAACACACTCAGCTCATACCTGGAGCCACAGGTGGTCCTTAGACGAAATGATGTCCTCACTCAATTTTACTCGATTTACCTTCATCATGGAATAAGAGCCTTTGAACCTGATTGAAAATGTGTGAGAAAGATGTGTGTCTGGAATACAGAACTGCTGTGGCGCGGAAGAGACGTACTGATACTGTTTTCTTTGAATGCTGTTTAAAGTGTCAGATGAGATAGTGTGGTGTGTGAAATTATTTTCATACTGTGTTAATTCTTAATAATTATTTGCTGAGTTAAGATAACACATTGCAAGTAACGCGAGTTGGTAATCAGATTACCTTTTTCAAATAACTAGTAAAGTAGTGTGTTACTTTAACATTTACTACAAAATGTACAACTGTAGCTTTCTAGTAATCCTGAAGACTACTGTGGCTTTCTAGTAATCCTGAAGTAGCCCTGTCCCAAATGGTATCCTAAACACCGGTAGTCTTCCTACGAGTCCGCACTTTCGCAATGTAATGCCGCTGTCCAGAACAAGTCTGCTGTGGAGCTCGCTTCAGTGCACATCGAGGGCGCATATAGAATGCAAAGAGTGCACTGGCGCTCATGAGCACCCTTTTGAAAGATTAATTGACCAATGGGACACCCAACGGTCCTGTGGATTCCACAAGACCATAAATAGATACGATGTGTGGGATTTGGAAACGGGCCTTATGCCTTTGATTAGTGTGTTTGATTAGGGTTGGAGCTAAACTGTGCAAGCCAATGGCCCTCCATGACCGAAGTTGCCTATCCTGTTAAAGCGGACCGCCTTCCATATTTAACTTACGCAGAAGGCATAACACCTCTTGCAGTTCAAAATGCTTACACTACATCCAACATCATAGTTACACCATTTACGCTTTTTCATAAGTTGAATACAGAAGGCAGTCTGCCGGAAGATATATGTTTTTAGGGCTGATCCAAATAAAAAAAATTGAGCTTCGAAGGTATGGTAGTAATCAACACTGAATATTCAAAGCTTCGGCGGGAGGAGGCTGAACATATTCTTTTCTCTAATAAAGGCAGAAATCTCGAGAAGCAGCATGCCTTACGCGGGCAGGGCTTATATGCTCCGAGAACGGACACTGCACTAATGATACAAAACACACAGGTCTGTTACATCCCAGTAACAAGTTCCTAAATTTAGCAGTTGATTCATTTAGATTGATAAAAATGGTTCAGAAGGCCTTTATTAACCCACCGGAGCTGTGTGGATTATTTTTATAATAGATGGATACACTTTTTTGAGCTTCAAATTTTGGGCTGCCATTCACTACCATTATAAAGCTTGGAAAAGCCAGGATATTTTTTTTAATATAACTCTTATTGTATTCGTCTGAAAGAAAAATAAATCATGTCCCTATCCCAGCTATCCCTTTAATTCCACTTAAAATATTGATGGCATAGCTATATGATGGTATCTTATTAAGGGACATGATTTTTCGGAAGAACTGAGAATATAACTTCCCAAGTTTTCAAACTAGGTGCACTCAGTCATTTTTTGTTTACTTTTCAACACAAATTTGATATTTCAACTGACACCTAGTGGTTTTAAGGCAGTATCATAACACGTTTTTGATTAACAATGCCAAAAATGCTCTGTTTGCGACAAACTGTGATTAACTTGTTCCACGAGTGCAAATTTAATAAATTGGCACTCGTGGAACAAGTTAATCATAGTTTGATTACAGGGTGATTATGGAGATAAAGCAGGTGATCTTAACAAGCTTAATGTAAAGCAAAAAAGCCTTTATTGGAATACTGATGTAACGCTCCAGTTACTGGACATAACCTAACTTCAGTTTCCTGAAATAACGGAAACAAACATTGCGTCTGTGTTTTCTGACGTTTATGGGAACAACTTTTCTCTGAATACTGAAGCCTAATTGGTTCACTGTGCACCTGCACAGACAAATGGCTATATAGATATAGATATATATAAAATTTGCAAAGTTATCAAACAAACTTCTTTCACATTTTCATTATGGGGTATTGTTTGTAGAATATAGGGACACAACTTATGAATTTAATCAATTTTGGAATAAGGCTGTAACGTAACAAAATGTGGAAAAAGCGAAGTGATGTGATACTTTCCGGATGCACTGTATTCATCTTGTTAAAACTAAAAGTCACTTACTACAGTTTTTCTTCACAGCAGTTTTGAGCAGGGGCGTTGTTTATGTATGGCAATTGCCATATCCTGGCATTCAGACAAGCAGGGGAAATAAACAGCTCATGATGCTGCTCGTTAGTTATAAAAGCATATTTAAACAGCCTGAGCCTAACGCCGTGTCCTAACCAGGCAGCAATGTCCTATGTGACAAGGATTTCAGCGACAAACCAGACTCGACCTGAGATCAATCAATCAAAAATCACAGCCAATCAGAAGAGCATGTGGGTGGGCACTGACTGCATTCGCAACGAAATGGATAAGTACAATATTACATTTCTAAATCTTACACCATTTTAGCATGATTAAAAATACATTACTGTATTTACTGTATGATGTAAAAATAAATACTGTGTGACTTTATCATAGAATACTCTTGTTTGCTCACCTTTAGTTGACAGTTTGAACAAAGTTGTTTCGTTTTATTTATTTTCAAGATCTGAGGTGCATTATCCATTGTTGCTTTCAGTAAGGCTATGTCTATAAAAAGTCACAAAAAATGATATTCAAACTCACTTTAAATTATTTTTACATTAAATAAAGCACATAATCTGCACATGACATACTTTGTATTTGTTCCAGGCACAACGTAGTTAGTACAAAAAAAGAAAACATTTTCTCACGTGGTAAGGACACAGTGAATTATAGGGCTGTTTCAGTATTTGCATTGATTTTATATTTTTGTTAAGTCTGTTGTTAAGTTCTTTTAGTGTATTTTTGTCCACATTTTGTTTAGATATAATGTGATTATTTGGGAATGTCGTTGTTGTATGGCCAGAAGGACTCATGCCATACCCTAGGTTCCCTTTCAGTCAGTCACGTTCGACGTACGTCGGAACTGACTGACGAATTGGGATCTGCCTTCAGAGACCAATCTGCTTCGAGTGTTTCTAAACGAGCCAACTGGCATTGGCATGCGGTTCACGCTCCGCCCGCAACGCGGGTTTAAATACGGAAGTGAAACACCGCATACTCGCTTTCTACTTCGGAGCCAAACATTAAATCTTCAGTGTTCCTGCGAAGAGTGTGACTACGAGTCTACGGAAAAACAAGAGGAGCTCTTTCAGGCTGGAGTTACGGCACAGTGCAGCCGCGGTCGCGAGTCTGTAAGGAAGACAGCTGTTCTGACAGGTCGCTGGGCGCTGTGTGCTCGCAGTGGGCTTGCACCCTTTAAACCACTGTGAGAATCGGCCATCTCCCCTATGTGCCTCGGCACGTAAAGAGCTTTCCTTCTCTTAAAAGAGCTACACGGTTTGACCCTGCGTCTTTTTCAAGATGTCATTCTAACCATGTGTTTCTGGATGCAGCCAGTTTCTGTCCCCAGCTGACAGGCACGAGTGCTGTCTCACGTTACTTTCGGGGCTCCGGTTGAGGATATGATGTTGGTTGTTGCATCGGGGGACGAGCTAATGGACTCCTGAGATGAGGACTTGGCTGCGTTGCCCCCTTCGGGTGTGGTAGCGTTGCCCGAGCCTGATCCGGAGCTCACGGCTATGCTTTCCTGGGCCGCCGTGAGTGTCGGGCTCGAGTGGAACCCTCCACCGTGTCCCGAGCCCTCACGGCTGGACGACTGGTACTTCGGGACGGCCTGTGCTGGTTTTCAGCGCCCCGACCCGGTCCCTTTCTTTCCGGAAGTGCATCAGGAGCTCACAAAATCATGGATGGCGCCCTTCAGTGCCAGACATCGAAGAAGTGGCTCCTCCGTCCTCACCACCCTTGACGGCGGCCCGGCTAAGGGTTACGTGGAGATCCCGCCAGTTGAACAGTCGGTTGCGATGCAACTGTGTCCAAAGACCGGTACCGACTGGCGTGGAAATCCACGTCTCCCCTCTCGGGCGTGTAAGTTCTCGTCCACTTTGTTGGGCAAGTCTTACGCCGCCTGTGGAGAAGCCGCGTCTGCTTTGCATGCCATGGCGTTGCTGCAGGTCCACCAGGCCAAGGCACTCAAGGACATGCACGAGGGTGGCACTCAAGGACATGCACAAGGGTGACCCATCAGTTCTACAAGAACTGCGTAAGGCGACGGACCTCGCCCTACGGGCGACGAAAGTCACCGCACGCTCTCTGGGTCGGGCGATGTCCACTATGGTGGTCCAGGAGCGCCACCTGTGGCTGAACCTGGTGGATATGCGTGAGACCGACAAGGTGCGGTTCCTCAACGCCCCTGTCTGCCAGGCCGGCCTTTTCGGCGACGCCATCGAGAGCTTCGCCCAGCAGTTCTCGGTGGCCCAGAAGCAGACGGAGGCGATCAGAAACATCCTGCCCCGACGGCCCACTGCTGCCTCCACCCAGCCGTCGGTAGCAGCGCCTCCGCCAGCTCGTCGCCGAGGGCGCCCTCCTGCGTCTGCCTCTGAATATTCCACCTCTCTGCTTCCGACAGTGGGCAGCAGAGTGGGCACTGGGGACGCCACCAGGCCTTCCCACCCACCCTCTGTCCAAACCAGGAGTGCTCAGGTAACTTTTTTCAGAGGCTCCTGGGGCATATGGCATCTGCAGCCGCGGTAACTCTGCTCGGATTGCTACATATGAGACTACATATTGGCTTCATGGCTGATTCCCGAGATGGGCGTGGCAGAGCGGCAAGTACCGGGTCCCAGTCACCCCGTACTGCCGCCAAACCTTCAATCCGTGGTTGGACCCTTCGTTTCTACAGGCGGGAGTACCCTTAGAACAGGTGTCCAGGCATGCTGTGGTCTTCACGGATGCCTCGTCCACGGGTTGGGAGGCCACCTACAACGGGCACGCAGTTTCAGGTCTGTGGACGGGGGCCCAACTGCATTGGCATATCAATTGCCTAGAGTTACTGGCGGTACGTCAGACCCTGGCCCGGTTCAAGAAACCGCTTCGGGGCAAGCACGTACTGGTCCGTTCGGACAGCACTGCGGCCAATGCATACATCAACTGTCAGGTTGGTCTACGCTCCCGTTGCATGCTCCGACTCGCCCGCCATCTCCTCCTATGGAGTCAGAAGTTTGTGAGGTCACTTCGTGCCATTCACATCCCAGGTGCGCTGAACAACACAGCCGACGAGCTCTCTCGCCAGTCGACACCTCCGGGCGAATGGCGACTCCACCCCCGGAGCGTCCAGCTGATATGGGACCACTTCGGGTTGGCACCCTTAGGTAGGCACGACTTAATCGTCAGGTTCCTTAGAGGTGCGAGGAGACTAAATCCTCCTCGTCCTACCTCGATACCCTCTTGGGACTTAGCCCTGGTGCTCAGAGCACTTCAGGGTCCTCCATTTGAACCTTTGCAGTCCGTTGAGGTGAAAATTCTGTCCATGAAGACAGTTCTCCTGATTGCATTGGCTTCAAACAAGAGGGTAGGGGACGTGCATGCACTTTCGGTCGATGAATCGTGCCTAGAATTCGGGCCGGCCAACTCTCACGTTGTCCTGACACCCTGGCCTGGATTCGTGCCCAAGGTTCCTACCACTTCCTTTCGGGACCAGGTGGTGAACCTGCAAGCGCTGCCTTCAGAGGAGGCAGACCCAGCCCTAGCTTTGTTATGTCCCGTCCGCGCTCTTGGCGCTTACGTTGACGGACTCAGAGCTTCAGATCATTACTTATCCTCATTGTGTTGAACACAAAGGAATAAATCTGAAGACTTGCTGCACTGCTCTTCCATAGAAGAAAGAATAAAAAGAGATGTGGAACAAAGTGAGGCGAGTAGCTACACAATGATATTTATTTATTTATTTTTAATTTTGATTAACTGTTCCTTTAAGTTACTGATTTTGGAGCTTTTTCTTTTATACAATTTTAATATTTTCTTAAAAAAACTTTCTATATATATATATATATATATATATATATATATATATATATATATATATATATATGTATTTACCATTGGTAATCAGAATGCAATGACTGTCACAGACCAACCGGTAGGTGTCGCTGTTGCTTTCATTGTCAGCTCTGTTGTACTGCATTTATGGCTTCAGGCACTCTTTTCATACACATGGAAAAAGAAAACAATGGCCTTCTATAACTTTGAACACATTTAAGGGGCCGGATACGTGCGTCTATACTCCAGTTGTGTTCCCCAGAAATGGCTAACCCTGTGAGCTCCTCCGCTACCCCTCGGGGTCAGACGTAGCAGCCGTCTGACGCCAGGCCTGCACCCGTATGCTTGTGGAACGTGTGTGTAGGCTGGGTATCCATATGTAGCGGTTCCCTAACGGCAACCCCATATGTGTATTCTCCACGGTACCAGCTACCCTAATTGGCTAGCCCCGTGTCTTTCCCTCGACAGAGCTCCCTCTGTCGTTCCTGGAGTTGCTCTTCCCCCCTGGAACCAGGCTGGAACCACCCCAGGGACTGCCATATGTTGCACTACCCTGCTAGGTTAGTCCTTATGTGTATTCGCCACCTCTCCTTCCATTGAGGGACATGGCTCCGCAGCTTGCCATCTCCCGAGACGGCATGCTTTCCCAGCGTTATCCAATAGTCACGCTGAGTGGGTCTTGCAGGAACAGCATTGACTGTCCTTCCTGGGAGCCCTGACTCCCGCTCCAACATAGGAGTGGTCCAGCGAGCTCAGGCAGAGCGCTGGAAGGGCCAGCATCCCTGGGATGTTGGTAGGGATCCCAATTCGTCGGTCAGTTCTGACATATGTTGAACGTGACCGACTGAAAGTGAACGCCTTGGTTACGTATGTAACCCTCGTTCCCTGAAGGAGGGAACGGAGACGACGCCCGTCGCCAGGTGCTGTGCTTCCGCTGAAGGACCCGCCACTAGTTTGGCTCCTCAGCAGAAAACGAGTATGCAGTGTTTCACTTCCATTATTTATACCGCGTTGCGGGCGAAGCGTGAACCGCATCCCAATGCCAGTTGGCTCATTTAGAAACACTCGAAGCAGATTGGTCTCTGAAGGCAGATCCCAATTCGTTGGTCAGTTCCGACGTACGTCTCCGTTCCCTTCTTCAGGGAACGAGGGTTACATAAGTAACCGAGGCGTTTTGTGGAATGCCGATATTGGTTTTGAGTTACAAAATTTGTGTTCAATAATTTAAATTATTAAATAAAGTTTGTGTTCAATTATTTACTTAGTGGCAAGTGACAGTTTAAGTGTAATAATGTACTGCCAGCCAGTTGTGATCGGGGTCGTCTAAGTGATAAAATAATGCCTGGTTGGTTGTACATTGTCCCTTTTAAACATGCTTTATGTGATAGAGATGGATAGTGATAATGACATATTTCATCTTAAACTGTTTTAAACAATATTTATCCTTGTGTAGTTATTTTACCTACAGGTTTTATGGTCTTGTCTTAGTTGAGAAACTACATGGAGTCATTTGATTTATGAACCTAAAATATATGTCCAAATTATTTGTTAACTACCAAAACACAAAATACTGTGGGAAATGAGAACTACGTGTTTTATTTGTATTATAATACTTTACATGTGTAACAAATGTGTTTTCTTCCAATATTATATCAAGACTGAACAGTAAAACACACAAACAAACAAGCTCTTTATAATTATCAAATTAATAATCAGACGATGACATTTTAATACTTCAAAACTTGTAAGGGCAAGGATTATAATTCAAATAATATTAACAAAGCATTAATGAAATGTGAAAAATGTAAGATTTGAATGGGAGAGTACTACAAAACATAACATGTATGTGTATTTGAAGTGTTTCAGCAATCATTTGGAAAGTTCTAAAGGGCTTGACATAATTACTCTTTACATTTAAACACTTAACGTTTCAATGTTTCAATGTTAAGCGCTATATATGTCATTATTAGTGCATATAGGGCCCACTGTCAAGTGAAGAAGAACCTTCTCTTCTGAATAGTGACCATCATTATTCTGTCTTAAAGTAAGACCTTAGCATTTGCAAATCATCAACCCTGAGATTTCTGACTTTTCAATTGGCTATTGAAATCTCTAAGCAAATGTTATAGTGAAAAACTCAATTGTTCTTAAAGGACAAGAGAAGCCTCTTAGCAGAAGGTCAAATGAGTTGTATGTGACCATCCGATCTGCGATCTGTCTTTTTTTTTTAAATTGAGCATTTGTGAGGCCAGCTGATCCAAAACATTTCAAAAAGTAATTTTGTTCAACAAAACATTTGTGTCCCGTCGCTATTTTTCAAATGCAAAAATAAGTTGCTAATTTTGTCAGTGCTCTTTCTAGACAGTGCAGGTTTAATTGCTAATTGTTAACTGGGAATGAATGCATTTGCATATTAATTAGGGAGGCCATTTACATTTTTAATTTGCTGCCTTCAAAGGGGGTGAGATAAAAGGTCGCACAATTTTAAATAATTTATGCTCCACCGCTGAAAAGAATCTGAAAAGAAGTGCTCAGCTGATTTTAACCCCTGAGAGCTTTTACAGAATAAAGCTCTCCAAAAATTGTTTTTACAAATCTAATTAAACGGAAGAAAGCTCTGAGCGGACAGGAACAGAGAGACGCCCAGCAATTGCAGCAGGAGCAGGATGATGTGCATTTAAGATCTTTATGATTTTATAAATGTCTTCTTATTTCTGTTTACTTCAATGAGGTAAATGAAATATAGGGGAGACCACTTTTACATATTGTCTTTATAACTCACATATAACTACAAATCTACCTTACATGATTTAACATAATGTAAGAAAAATGTTATGTGCCAAAACAATAATTAAAAGAACAATGATGATGATATTGATATTGAATTTAATTAAATATTGAATTGACTACAAGTTGGTCCAACTGCATTCATTCAATTTTACTAATATATAGTCAAGTTTTTAGCTAGAAATTTTGATTTAAAGTTAATTACACATTTGAAAGATAAATTTTCTCAGTTCAGTCACTTATTTTTTCATTCATAATTCACAACATGTAATTACTCCTTGACCTCAATCATGATAAAATGTTGTGTTTGCGTGCTTTTTAAATGTTAACTCAATCAGCAACCTACAGATAACACAGATTTTAGTTTGAAATCAAACGCATTAAAGCTGTAGACAGAAGAATTGCATACACCACAGCCAATTTTGGTGAAAATCACGATGTGAAATAATCACACTTCTTTTTCACAGTAAAGGAGAAAACTTTGCATGTGCTGAATACTTGTCATCACTCGTAACTTACTTGTGATTAAAGAAACTGTTGCAGTTGCCCTTTTCCATGCTTGCTTGAGTACAATTTAACATTTTCATGTTAGATGATAAAGTGCGTTATGCTTCTTAATGTCTAGATCTAAACAAGGGCTGATATCATGAAGATATGCGATTTCCAAGACAACCACTTGTGTAATTCTTTTGTTCAATATTCAATACTATACTATAATATATAAAATATATTCAAATATATTTGTCTTCCAGTCTCGAATCTTTTGTGGGCCAGCTTTTAACAAAAACCCTTTAAACTATGTGTGATGTTATAATCTGTGGCACTAGCCTTGCGGCCCTTTCATTTGCCCTGATCGTGCTTCCTGTGTCTAAAGCACATTGTGATTTTTTGACTCTTTCTGTAACACTGATCCTAATTACACACCCCAAACGAACCGAGAGCGGCTACATTTAAAGCTGAACACATCGTCATTGTCTGTTTGGCATTTGGTCTTTGTGCCTATGCACTTAAATTACATCCTGACAAGCCCAGCATGCTTTAGAGGACAGAGAGGAAGAGAATGTGTGCAAGAAAGTGTAACTTGTCTGACATCCCTCTACCATTCTTACTCACATTTAAAACAAAAAAGGAACCCGCTGAATCCCACAGAACTTCCTGTTCACTGATCGTGTGAAGAAAGTTAACATTCCATTGAATGTCTGAAATTAAAGGTCTCTGCAGTCAGACTTATTCTCTCTGGACCTGAAATCAAGTGAACCAACTCCTTTCAGCCACTACTGAATAGAATGAAGGAGGGGTGTCCTTTGATTGAATAATTGATTTTCTGGAGCGCTCTATGTTTAAGAGGGATAAGACGACATCCTTCGGCTGTAATGATTGTAATTACTGCAATGACTGGTCATGTCAAATATGACACTGAAAGGACTGTTATTAACCTTTATTATCCAGCCAGAGAAATTTGAAAAAGGCGACAAGAGGCTTCGGTCTTTCTCCCCTCTGCGGCCCACCTCAGCTGAACGCGTGGATGAACTGATTCGAGATCAGCTCCCTGGCGCTGATGTTCGCAGCTGGTTAATTGACTGTGTAGTCTGATTCACTGAGCTGTCCGCGGTATTGATTCTTAATGTTCACTCCATCATTTAATCAAGCATAATCGACAATTGGCCGGGAAGAGTTTCAAGAACGAGTTTACAATGATTCAAACGTCAATATGTTACTATATTTTTTAGTTCAACAAACCAAAGCAACTGAAAAAAAGCAATGACAGTTTATGGCACCTTTTTAGTCACAAAGAACTGTGAATATTATATAAAACTCTTTGTTAGACCAACAGAATAACTACAAATGTTGTCCCAACTAGTCAAACACACTTGTCAGAACAAAGAATTTCAAATTTAACATTATTGCTGAAATGTTAAGAGTCTGCATGAAATCAAAATTGACAATTGAATTTTATTCAATGTTGCAGAATTTATTTTAAATGACATATTCATTCTCATTATTATTTTTTTTAGTTCATGTGCCCTCTTAATCTTTAATCAAAATAACTTCTCCTTCCTCTTGAAAAAACTTCTCTACCCTTCTCTGGTGATGTGTTTACAGGCATCAGGGCGGAGAAACCTTTCACTCATATGAGATCAACCAATAGCAAACCACAACCATCCAATCAATTCCCAGTGGACAAAATCAAGTCCATCCCTAAAAAAATGCCTTGTACGAGAAGCCGTTTCACTTAGATGACATTATAAGGAAGAAAAGACTATCGCTACTTCTTATTTATATCGGCTTTAAGTTCGTTTGTGAGTTCCCAGCATGCATTGCAGCATGAATAAATAATGAGCTCACTGTTAAACGATTATTGTTTCACTGTTTGCTGACATTTGTTTAAACTTCTGTTGTTGTTGTTTTGTCATTATATGTAGTTATTTTATGTGTTGTGATGAGCTCATCTTTTTATATTTATTGATTGTCACCATTCTTGAGGTTCGTGTCGACTGTTGGTGTATCAATCTTTTCACACTGTGGACAATTAAGGAACTCGTACACTATTAAAAAGGTTCAAACTTTCACTGATGCTCCAGAAGGAAACACGATGCATTAAGAGTCAGGAGGTGAAAACATTTGAAGAGGCTGAAGATGTCCAAATGTTTCTTATGTTGTTTAAAAAAAAAATGTTTTGAAGGGTACTGCCCTTCAAAAGCAACAGAAGATACTTGAATGTTTCCCGGAAGACAAATTAAGTACAAATCACCTTGAACTTAATTTTCAAGTTTTCACCCCCAGTGGCCTGTTGCACAAAGCTGGTTTCAGTTGCTACCCAGGTAAGTTTGAGATTAGTTTGAGCAAACTCTGGTTTTTCGGGCTTTAAGAAGGTGGATTGGTTTTTAGCAGTGTTAATCACCATGGTAACTTACACTACACAGCTAACCTGCTCTGGAGCAGGTTTTATTCTGGGTTAGAGATCACAAACTCAAACTGGACCAATCAGCTGCAAGTAAAACTCACACCACCTGTATCTCTCAAATTAAAGTAGTTTATAGTGAAAAAACTTTAGAGACAAAATTGCTCATCTTTTGGTGCAAATTATTTATTATATTTATAATATATGAATTATAATTACTTCTAATTCACATAATATATTCATATAATTATATTATATTGAAAAGTTGCCAAATATTAATATAAATATAAAACATGCATTCATAATTCTTTTAAACAACGTGTATTTATTTGAGCTCTTTGTGAACCTATAATTATTAGGCATATTTCTTTGATTAACATCATGCATTGATATAGTCAGATATTCTTTCAGCTGCCTTCTTAAATTGACGCTGCAGCATAAGTGTTTATTCCTGCTTTAAACACATTTAATTTCATGATCATTTTCAGAACGATCTCTCAATCTTCAGAAGAGAAGTGAATCGAACAGACACTGTGATTGGCTGTTTGCCGCATGTCTCACGCTTTCAGGTGCACGCGCTTCAGTGTTAATTGCAAACTCTGGATTTAACCTGAGTTGACAGTTGAAAGTTTATACCAAGCTTTGAGAAACAGTTTTACTTGATCTAAACCAGGTTGGATTTATCTGGATTTGTCAACTCTAAACCTATTCTGAAACTCAGAGTTTGTTCAGCTAGCTTCATGCAACAGGCCTCTGGTCTTAATGCATTGTGTTTTCTTTCTGAAGCATGAGTGAATGTTTGAACCTTTTTAATAGTTGTGTTTGAGTCCCTCAATTGAAACTGAAGAATTTTCAGGAGCTGGGGGATTTTTTTGTCATTTTAAACTCCATGTATTGTGGACTACATGTAAACATCTTTTATGTAAAATATCTTATTCAGCGCAGCACTAAATAAAAATAACATAAAATTTATCATCTCTCTTATTTTGTTAAAATTCTTCACATTTTCACAAATTCTGCAAGGGGTTCACATGATTTTTCTTTCCACTGTATATATAGTATACTTAAAATTTGAATACATCAATTTAACATAGAATTTTTAGTTTTCTCAACAACTGATTTTCACAGTGAATGAAGAAGATGATTTTCTGCTGTTTCACCACTGAACCTAAGCATCATTTGAACTCCTGATGCATTTCAGGAAAAAAAGTGCCACACTTTGGCAGCTGTGCTTATTTGCATATTCAGCCACTAATTAGGCCTTTGAGCAGAGAGCAGAGTGGGACCATGGGGGCATTGGGCTGGGCTGGGCAGGGAAGAGAGAGGGGGCACTCCCACTCACCCAGAAATGGGCTGTGAATAGGGTCAGTTCTTTTACAGTTCAGTTCTTTCAAAGGGAAGGTTAACCCAAAAATGAAAATTCTGTTATTATTTGCTCAACCTTAAGTTGTTCCAAACCTGTATGACTTCCATAGTAGACTTCCATCCATAGGGGGGAAATACTATCGAAGTCAATGGGGACCAGCAACTTTTTTGGTTACAAACATATTTTAAAATATCTTATTTTGCGAAGAAAGAAATAACAGAAGAAAAAAATTCTTGCAGGCTTGAAACAACTTGAAAAGGTAAATTATATAGTATAATTTTGGGTGAACTATCCCTTTCATGAATACTTGTAATTTAAGCTATTATTAGTATAAAAACATAATCAAGCCCAGGCATTTACATTTTATTAATTACAACTTCACTATTTACACCAGGGGGTCAGTGAATAGAGGAAGTTTAGAAAACCTGATTTTCACAATGGAAAGAAAAAAGATGCCTAACAGGATGGAAATAAAGAGCTCAAGTTATCCATTGCTTGGTGAGAGCTGACTTAAGGTCTATTAGGTCTATAAGGTCTTAAGGTGACTAAATGTATATGAATTTAATTTTGATATATGTTAGTCATCTGTTGACATTTTCATATTCTAGTAATTTCAGTAATTTTGTCATCTTTTTTTTTTTTACTTTTGTTTGAAGCATTTAAATTAGAAAAAGGAACAAATGATGAAACACCTGGATTATGCATTAAAATGGCAACATATGCAACCTATTAAATTCACCCGTTTAATTAATAGTGATTTTTCTCATAAATAAAGAGTGAATAAAATGGTTTTAATATTGAATCCTGTATATTATCCAACATATATGATGAGACATGAAAATCTAGAGGTAAAATCAAAATGCACCATAGAAAGTACAGTCATTTCATGCTATATGAATTCAATGCAGCAAGACTTAGCAAAGGTAATTTCTAATTGACAAACAAACACTTTGAGAACAGTTTATTCTGCAGCAGCGAGAGTGGACGGTTGGTGTGTCTGAAGTGTTTTACAGACCACATTGTGTCCATGCCAAGAACTCTAATTATACTTTCTCATAAAGCCCTGCCATGCTCAGAAACACCTGAAGAGCAGACGTCATCACACTCAGGATATTGTTATTCAAATGTTTCCTCATCAGCGGCTAACAAAGGCCAATTTGCATGCCATTTTTAAATAATATACAGCACTTAGCAGGTGCTTGCCACTAACAGAAAACCACTCATAAAGCAAACGTCTAGTCATCTTTGATTACTAGTGGGAATTATTTAGGTGTTATGAACATTGTTTTAGTTTATTAAATGTGTTCAAAGTTATAGAAGGCCATTGTTTTCTTTTTTCCATGTGTATGAAAAGAGTGCCTGAAGCCATAAATGCAGTACAACAGAGCTGACAATGAAAGCAACAGCGACACCTACCGGTTGGTCTGTGACAGTCATTCCATTCTGATTACCAATGGTAAATACATTTATATATATTTAGGCCCCACTTTATATTAGGTGGCCTTAACTAAAAAAATAAGTACAATGTACTTACTGTGTTCATATTGTGTTGCAAAACACCTTTGCTGATATTGAGGTGGGATACGGGTAGGGTTAGGGACAGGTGTGGTGGGATGGGTAAGTTTAAGGCTAGGGTTAGGTGTAAGGGAAGTGTCAACTGTGTAATTACAAATGTAACTACAGAAATTGATTACAGATGTAATTACATGCAGGTATTTTTTAAAATTTAAGTACAATGTAAAAGCATGTATGTACACAATAAGTGCAATGTATCAAATTATTAATTAAAATGTTAGTACATTACAGTAGTTAAGTACACCTAATATAAAGTGGGTCCATATTTATATATATATATATATATTACATATATACATATATAATTTTATTGATCCATCCAAGACTTACATAAGAAAGGTTTTTTTAAGAAAATATTAAAATTGTATAAAAGAAAAAAGCTCCAAAATCAGTAACTTAAAGGAACAGTTAATCAAAATTAAAAATAAATAAATATCATTGTGTAGCTACTCGCCTCACTTTGTTCCACATCTCTTTTTTATTCTTTCTTCTATGGAAGAGCAGTGCAGCAAGTATTCAGATTTATTCCTTTTGTGTTCAACACAACGAGGATAAGTAATGACGCCATGTTCATTTTTGGGTGAACTATTCCTTTAAAGTCTTGAGCTTACAGATGTAAGCACACAGCATGTGAACCAATCCAGTCGCAAATTTATATTTAGTTTCAGTAAGCCTCACAACATCCGTGATAGCATTAACTACCAACAAAAGTTTGGGGTAAATCTGAGAAAAATCTCCATCTAGGCCTTTGTCGAAGGAACTTAATGAAATCTCTACCCATAGTGCTTTGCTCTCATTAAAAGCCTGGATGTCTGAAATGGTACAGTGTGTTTTTAACTTCTGATGGTTTTGATCTGAATGAGACAGACAGACAGCCCTTTCATTTCATGAACATGGCATCGCACTTTGAACACAGCAATGTTTTAGCGTGAGTACTTCATTAACGTGAAGGTTACGCTTTTATCAGCTGCGCTGGAGCCGTCAGTGAAGAAGAGAATGGTAACATAGATAGACAGCCTTACTGGAAAAGGAGAAAACAAAACTGCAAGCAACAGACAGAAGGAAGCGTTGAGCATGAGTCTCATAACAACTCTTCAGAGCTTGAAACGGAAAGCCGCTAACAGAATTACTGCACATATTCAGCATGTGTATGAGTTCCTTCAATAAAATAGGCTACCAGTTCAAATTGTCATGTTGGGTCAATCAGTGCAGATCCTATCCGTTTTATTGAGCAGTGGCTGCGTGGCTTTAAGGTAGCTAAGTAAATGCCCTCAACAATGGAAACATGTAGCTACAACATAAAACAACAAGAATTAAAATATATATATATATATATATATATATATATATATATATATATATATATATATATATATATATATATATAATATATATATATATATATATATATATATATATATATATATATATATATATATATATATATATATATATATATATATATATATATATATATATATATATATATATATATATATATATAATTTTAATTCTTGTTGTTTTACCAATAAATACCAATAAATTATATATATAATATATATATATAATATATATATATATATATATATATATATATATATATATATATATATATATATATATATATATATATATATATATATATATATATATATATATATATATATATATAATTTTAATTCTTGTTGTTTTACCAATAAATACCAATAAATTACCAAGTGACCAATAAATGGCAGTTCTTGACAGCTCTTACACTATACTTGTTTTAAATGGATATATATATATATCCATTTAAAACAAGTATAGTGTAAGAGCTGTCAAGAACTGCAATTTATTGGTCACTGATAATTTTATGATTAAGTAAATAAAATCAGTGCTAACAGTTTTCAAATACTGAGTTTGCAATGTAAAAAAATCGATAATCTAGGTCAGTGACTCTAAGTTGGTTTTGCTCCTGGATATAACTGGATATCAAACACAGTTCCAAAAATAGATATCTGAATCTTCTAAACATTTTGATGAATCCACATTATTCTGATAAACTTCTGTGCTCAGGTTCTCCAAATGATACTTACAAAATTTGGGGTTAATTGGACAAACGGTCTAGGAAGAGTTTGGGAATAGGGGAATAACAATATGGATGGAAAAAAAAATGTTCAGCTTGAAAAAAAAAATAAAAATAAAATTCTAACCTGCCTGGTTGTAAAGATATGATAAAACATAAAGGTACTTATTATAGCGCCACCTATTGTCCGATCGGGGTGTGTGTGAGTGCACCTGGGTAGTGGGGGGGGGGGCATTTTGGACCACCCTGCTAAATTTGGTGTTTTAGAACTTACAGGTTTTTGCTGGCCAAAAAGCTACTTCTAGTGCATGAATCTGAATATAAATAATTAAATGAACAAAACATATTGCGACCATTGCACAAACCATTTTTAGCCTTCTTTTAGTTTTGTGAACCAGGAGTGGATTTAATGATTTAGAAGCTCAAGTAAAAAATTGAAATAAAATGAAAAATTGTATTGTCCAGTAATGATCTGTGATGGTAACTGTAAAGAGTTATATTAAGGTGGCCATTAACGAGTTTGGCTACCTATTGTAATTGTATTGCCTTATGAAAAGATAGCATTAACAAAAATAGGCTATTATGCCATTTTTTTTTTTAAATCAAGCACTAAAAAAAAAAAAAATTGTTCAGTTTAGCTCTCAGCTGCATTTAATATGTTTTTATGGGAAAACAACTGTTATGGTACAATGCATAGTATATTCAGATTCATAAACAAAATGTTGACTTTTTTTTTACTTTGAAAAAACATGGTTAGTGTCCTTAAACATTCTTGGAAACATTTGGGATCATGTAATTGCACAAGTCAACGTAATATATAATATTGTTCTAGTGGTTTTTTGATATTTTAATCCAAAAATCTTACACTCACCTGAAGAATTATTAGGAGCACCATACTAATACTGTGTTTGACCTCCTTTCGCCTCCAGGGCACGAAGCTCCCGTTCCACCACATCCCAAAGATGCTCTATTGGGTTGAGATCTGGTGACTGTGGGGGTCGTTTTAGTACAGTGAACTCATTGTCATGTTCAAGAAACCAATGTGAAATGATTCGAGCTTTGTGACATGGCGCATTATCCTGCTGGAAGTAACCATAAGAGGATGGGTACATGGTGGTCATAAAGGGATGGACATGGTCAGAAACAATGCTCAGGTAGGCCGTGGCATTTAAACGATGCCCAATTGGCACTAAGGGGCCTAAAGTGTGCCAAGAAAACATCCCCCACACCATTACACCACCACCACCAGCCTGCACAGTGGTAACAAGGCATGATGGATCCATGTTCTCATTCTGTTTACGCCAAATTCTGACTCTACCATCTGAATGTCTCAACAGAAACCGAGACTCATCAGACAGTCTTCAGCTGTCCAATTTTGGTGAGTTTGTGCAAATTGTAGCCTCTTTTTCCTATTTGTAGTGGAGATGAGTGGTACCCGGTTGGGTCTTCTGCTGTTGTAGCCCATCCGCCTCAAGGTTGTGCGTGTTGTGGCTTCACAAATGTAAATTTGTAAACAACACAGCAGTAATGACTTTATGAACTTCTTTACTAGTAAGATTGATAACATTAGGAATAAAATTATAACCATGCAACCGCCTACTACAGTATCACTTCAGACAGAACATTGTAGTCTCACTGAGGAAAAATTACACTCATTCACTGCTATAGGAGGAGAAGAATTGGCTAAACTTGTCAAATCATCAAAATCAACAACATGTATGCTTGACCCTATACCGACTAGGCTATTAAAAGAGATGCTTCCAGAGGTCATAGATCCTCTGCTTAATATTATTAATTCATCCTTGACATTAGGATATGTACCAAAAACTTTTAAGTTGGCTGTAATTAAACCACTTATTAAAAAACACTTGATCCTAAAGAATTAGTCAATTACAGACCAATCTCGAATCTACCGTTTCTATCAAAAATATTAGAAAAGGCAGTGTCTTCACAATTATGTTCCTTTTAGAAAGAAATTGTATATGTGAGGATTTCCAGTCAGGATTTAGACCTTATCATAGTACTGAGACTGCTCTAATTAGAGTTACAAATGATTTACTCTTATCATCTGATCGTGGTTGTATCTCTCTATTAGTGTTACTCGATCTTAGCGCTGCATTCGATACTATCGATCACAATATTCTTTTGAATAGACTCAAAATTATGTTGGCATTAGTGGAACTGCATTGGCATGGTTTAAATCTTACTTATCTGACCGTTATCAGTTTGTAGCAGTAAATGAAGAGATGTCACACCGATCACAAGTTCAGTATGGAGTACCGCAAGGCTCAGTGTTAGGACCGTTGCTTTTCACCCTGTATATGCTACCACTGGGAGATATCATTAGGAAGCATGGCGTTAGTTTTCATTGTTATGCTGATGATACTCAGCTCTATATTTCTTCACACCCTGACTAAACTTACCAATTCACAAGATTAACGGAATGCATAGCTGATATTCAAAATTGGATGAATAGTAATTTCCTGCAACTTAATTCAGATAAAACTGAATTTTTAATTATTGGACAGAAAAGCTCCACAAGTAGTGCCCTAGAATACTGTCTAACCTCGATGGCTGCTCTGTCAAGTCCTCGTCGTCAGTGAGGAACCTGGGTGTGCTCTTTGATACCAATCTTTCGCTTGAAAGCCACGTTTCTAGCATCTGTAAAACTGCATTCTACCATCTTAAAAATATATCTAAATTACGTCACATGCTTTCAATGCAAAATTCTGAACAATTAGTACATGCGTTCATGAGCTCAAGGCTAGATTATTGTAATGCTCTACTGGGTGGTTGCCCTGCCCGCCTAATAAATAAACTCCAGCTGGTCCAAAACGCAGCAGCTCGAGTTCTTACTAGAACCAGGAAGTACGATCATATTAGTCCAATTCTGTCAACACTGCACTGGCTCCTATTAAACATCGATACATTTTAAAATCTTGCTTATTACTTATAAAGCAATAAATGGTTTAGCTCCCAGTACTTAAGCAAGCTCTTAACGCATTATACTCCATCACGCCAATTGCGGTCTCTAAACTCTGGCCAGTTGAAAATACCTAGAATATCTAAATCAACTGCAGGCGGTCGATCCTTTTCCTATTTAGCACCTAAACTCTGGAACAGTCTTCCTAGCATTGTTCGGGAAGCAGACACACTCTGTCAGTTTAAATCTAGACTAAAAACACATCTCTTTACTATGGCATACACATAGAACATTTTTAACTTTCTTTATTCAAATCAAATGACTGATTGTTAGGCTGCATTAACTAGGTCAGCCGGAACCGGGAACACTTCCCATAACACCTGATGTACTCGTTACATCATAAAAAGAGTGGCATCCACACTAATGTTAGTCTCTCGGTTTATCCCGAGGTTTACTGCAGTCGGCCGGATCCAGGCCGTGTCCGGATCGGATGGTGGACCTGCATCTGGACATGACCAGCTCATCCTGGAGTGTCTGCTGAGACCGTGTCCATTAGTGTCTCCTCTGAATTCGCCTCACCGGAACGTCATCCTCAATTAACCCGTCTCCAGCGCAAAAACTCCGATCTTTCAAGTATTCATATTCTTGTGTAATCGACGCCATCCTAAATGAGCCCGCCTCGCAAGGCCATACCCAAAATTTCGAATATTCCTATCTAATATGATTTATGACCTGCAAGGTTGCCAGAGTAATAATTATACACTGTTAATAATAGGCCAGAGGAGAACTGGCACCCCGACTGAGTCTGGTTTCTCCCAAGGTTTATTTTTCTCCATCATGCCCTGATGGAGTTTTGGTTCCTTGCCACTGTCGCCTTTGGCTTGGCTTGCTCAGTTGGGGACACTCAAATTATGATCCAAGTTACTCAACTAAATATACAAATAGAATTTATTAATTTGGTCATATATAATTCTATAAACTATCCAAATTAAACTAGCCAAATCAAATTTTGTTGCAATGTTGTCCTGTTTAACACTGTGAAGCTGCTTTGAAACAATCGTCATTGTAAAAACGCTATATAAATAAAGTTGATTGATTGATTGACAAATTCTTTGTTGCATACTTTGCTGTTATTTCAGTCAAAGTTTCTCTTCTATCAGCTCGAATCAGTCAGCCCATTCTCCTCTGACCTCTAGCATCAACAAGGCATTTTCGCCCACAGGACTGCCGCATACTGGATGTTTTTCCCTTTTCACACCATTCTTTGTAAACCCTAGAAATGGTTGTGCATGAAAATCCCAGTAACTGAGCAGATTGTGAAATACTAAGACCGGCCCGTCTGGCACCAACAGCATGCCACGATTAAAATTGCTTAAATTGCTTGATTAGACAATTGCATTAATGAGAAATTGAACAGGTGTTCCTAATAATCCTTTAGGTGAGTGTATATATTGTGCCTTTAAAGTGCGTTTTTGTAGTTTACATGGAGAAGATAATGATAAAGTTTTCAAAAACTTGCCCTTTGCATTTTCAGGCCCTCAAACGCATTTGTCGTGTAAATGAACAGCCAAAACACATAGGGTAAACTTACCTATTAAGCTCAAGTATACCCATTAAGCAAACTACTATCTTTGAGCTCAGAAAAAAATAATCTATCTTAACCAATTGATGTGTTTGTTACGATATACCTCCTGTAATTTCTAGGTAATCAGACCATTGCACACTGAGATCTGGGTATCCATGTGTTCACACTGTCTAGCGGCCATTTTGAAAGCTGTCTGAAAACTTTTACCAAAAGAGGAGCCCCTTAAATGTGCATTTTTTAGATGTTTAAGCATTTTTTTTTCGATAAGTATAACTTCTTACTGCAAAATTAAGAGATTAATGTTTAGACTTTTGCATATTATATAACCGCGAACCTGGATGTGGGAAATAATTACAGTTAGATCCAAAAGATAGTTTTAGCAACAAAGTGCAGGTGCTACAGAACATACTTAGCTTACTAGCTGTATAAGATTGTGTGCTACACTAATATATATCTTCACAGGTATTACTGGCTTGTACTTTTAAATACATTATATTATAAATGTACAGTTTATTGATGTTCTGTTGTTTTACATTGTTGAAATTTTTGAAGACTTCATATTATTGTATGGTGAAGTTAAAGGGTACTACTATGAAAATCACAGGTCCAGTGTTACATCAATAAGAAAAAAGTATAATTTCATAGATATTTTCAGTAATAGCTGTTCATATTAAAATATACATTAAAACATTTTAAAATTAAAAAATACATGGCCTAGATTTTTTATTTAGCAAAATTTAATAATATTTATTAATTTAAAAAAATGTCCATTAAGCTCAGTGTGCTCCCAGTAAGCTTATCCACATTGAATATCTATGTAAATACTTCATAAACAGACTTTAAATATTAACTGATGTTTGATACCTCAAGTAAATCTTTATAAAAATGTTTTTTTAAATGTAATTTGAAATGAACAAGAATCCCAAATAAAAACACATGTTGTGACTTTTTGCATTTAATGATGTACATCTTAATTGAAAATGTTGTCATTTAAAATAAACTTAATTGCCTGTACCGAAACCAATACCCTGTGAACTAAAAGGTCTCAATGTACACTTTGGCAAGATTAAAAGTTTTCTTTCAACTTCGAAACACAAGTGAAGATAATTTTTATGAAATCACACTTTTGGGTGTCAAAAACTAAATATATGGGAAGCATTTTCTCCTCCCTCTTTTAAAATCTTGCCAAGATCCCAAAAATAAATATTCTTATGTAAAATTTCAATTGACAAGCCTCCATCTTTTAGATGCTGTTGGACACAAAAGTTTGTTGTAATTTGTAATGTCCTTAAATCAAACAAAACTTATTTCTGTGGGTCAAGAACAGGTACTTTGAGGCTGGCTCATTTTATCTGGTTCAAGAATGCTGGTACACATGCACAAATACACACTAAATAAGAATTATAAAGCTTGTTCCTTTTGGTAGAATAGGTAAACTGTCATCATCACGCTCAACTGACCATAATGATTATTGATCAATCAACAACAACAGCATCTGAACAAATTAAAATGTCTACCTGGAATGTATTTCCAAACAATAATTAAGAAAATAAAGGGGGTAAACTACTTTTTATTAGTAGTTTACTGAACTGGTTAGTACAGAATCAATCGAAAAACAATAATGGTGTACTAAAGGAAAGCAAACGCAGTTAAGAAATTTGATTCTGTTCACAATGACATGCCAGTTACATTTCAAGATTGTAATTTTTTCAACATTAAAATACTTCGACCAATTCCAATTTAATGTAGACAATTAAAAGCCATTGGTAAATGAATTGCCTGTAGAATGCAGAGTGTGGTATTTTCAGACTTAGCTGTTTGAATGACCAACTGTAGAAACAGGGAGCGATTGGGAAACAGTCCCAGGAAACAGTGGTGATTGCCAAGGGAAGCATCACTGTACTGCTCATACTTTGTTGTTGTAGTTATGAGAATTAAATGAGCTCATAAATAATCTTCAAAGCGATCAGACTTTGGACTTTCAGTTGTTAGACAATGTAATATAGGTAAAAACATCCCATAAACTGAAGGAGTAATCTAAGTAAACATGGAACAGCAACTGGTTGCAAGGGGAAAAAATTGCAATTGGGCCCAGAATACCCTTAAAGGTTATGTATTGGCATTGTGGTTATATGAAGAACCTTTAAAGTGGAAAGTAGGCAGCCAGTAAAGTTAATGGTAGGGTTGTCAATTTCCAGAGAGGTTAGCAGTAGCAAGCTAGCTTTGAAAACAGATACCACCCTCCCTTCAGAGCATCTCCACAGCAGGGAGCAAACAAAAGCATCACTAAAATCTGTGTTAAACTACCTCATGTCTCAAAGCACATAACATTACAATAGTAATGAACATAAACAACTTAAGACTGACGTGTACCACCTGACTGCTGCAGATTCCTTTCGGCATAGATAGTTGCCATTGAAACGCCATAAATTTGAGTCACAAACCACTACGAGAATAACTTCATGGGTTTCCATCTCTTCCAAATTACAGTAGTTAGTAGCGTGCCATGAACGCAGCATAACCTAGTTGTTTTGGTTCAAAAGGAACTGTAAAAGATGGCTGCTGTTTCAGTTGCGGTGTTTGGTGACTCGCGTTTGCCAAATGCAGAGTTCACACTGCACAATTTTCAAAGTCATCGTATCACTGTTCTTTTCACAATGCAAGATCTGGGGTAGCATCAGTCACTGCTGTGTGCACACTGCACGATGGAGCGGGAACAGGTTTCAAGATCACACGTGCCTGAGACCGGAGTCCTCGCGCAGGACTGGAATTGTTATTAAAAATGATAGCCAGCAAGAAGCTTGCAAATCAAATTGTCTGTGCGCTGATTTGCAGCGAAAGGGAGAAAAAGAAGAAAAAAAAAGATTATGGAGTAGAAAATGGTTGGGGAGACGCGGAGAGCAAGGATAGTGTGTTTTGCAAAGAGAGTTGAGGTAAATAAATAATTTTGCTATAAGCTGCTGTTTCGGCTGATCAAGCAAATATCTTTGCTTTGTTTCTGTTTGATATAATTGTAAAGACACCTATTAAAATACTGATATTGTGGTCTATAACTCCTCCCCGAACTTCCCACTGCCCTCTCATTGGCTGTAGGTTATCGGCGATGTAATTTTTAGTCAGAACACATTTCACACAGCAGGATTCTCTCAGATCGTGTCTTTGATAATTCCCACTGCGTGACTGTATAATTTTTGGGCATTTGTCTGTGATTTCACAAAACCTGTCTGCGAGTGAAAATCGGGCCTAAAATCGTGCAGTGTGAACCCGTCAGTCTCCTACGCAGTTTACGTTGTAAATAGAGCAGCACTTTTGAGTTCTACAGCTGCCGTTCACGCGAGCAGCACGACACATGCGTGTGATGACGACGTGGGAGCCGCACTGTTTTTAAAACGTAAACTGCGTAGGAGATTGGCACAGGCTAGAATGAAATTGTTGAATAAAAGTATTCTTGTTGACTCATAACAGGTCTTATGGGTTTGGAACAACATGAGGGTGAGTAGTTAATGATAGAATTTAAATTTTTGCGCGAACTAACCCTTTAAATTAGTGATTGCTATCAGGATGTGAAGACACTTTTAACCAGCATAAAATCATCTTCTGGAACAAATCGAAATATAGCACATTTAAAAACAACCAAAGTGCTGCAGAGAGTATAAAAATGAATCAACTATAAAAACAGTAAACAGCAATCATCTGCTGTAAAAATCAACCTGGTCTCATAGGAACATAGGTGTTAAAGCAAAGGACAAATGAGTCCATTTTCATAAACAGCAGCTGAAACGGAAACAGTAGCCTATATAATTCAGTTCCCGATACACATTCAGACACAAGTCCCACTGCCTCAAGATTTCCATAGTTATACTTGACTTCACAATATGTTACCAAAATGACAGTCGGAAATGGAAATGAACCACAACCACTATACCTCTGACAATATAAAGATCAAAGCTGATGCACACCGCAAAATAAATATTTCTTACCATGACTCCACGTTCCCTTTCGTTCAGTCACTACGACGTAACGTTAGTGACTAACGAATGGGGGGTTTCGCTTAGAAGCCTATCATCTTCGAGCTTAGAGAAAACGCCCAATGGCGTGCCAATGCCATGGGGCATGCGGAATTTGCATACATAACTCCGCCTCACTGTGTGAGTATATAAGGAGGTACGTGGCAACATCGCATTATGTTTCTGCTTTCGGAGCCAAGAGAACCTACCTCTTCACTCCTACAGCCTTCTGAGACTCTGTCAGCTTATTCATGATGAGCAGCTTTCCAGTCGGTGTTGGTGTAACGGCGCGTTCCAGTGATCGCATACTTCCTGCCTGCTGATCTGCGCAGTGGTCTGTTGACAGCTGGTCTGTTTTTCCCTGGGCGCTTCGGCATTGACTGCGAGGTTTCCTCTCACAAAAAGAGCTTGCGCGTGGCACGTCTTTTTCAAGACGGTTCGCCCGTGCACTTCCGGGTGCGATCGATATCCATTGCTGTCTATGGGCACTTTCACTGCTCGATGTGTTTGGGCTTCAGCACGTTCGGGCAGTGTTTGTGGATGTGTCATGTTCCCACTGCGAGAATGTGACCATTGCGATGTTGTGGTCGAGACTCAGTGATCTCCGTGAGGAGAGAGAGTCCCCTCTGCCACACCCCAATCTACCGTCTCCGAGAGAGGTGGTACTTTGGATGGTGGCCAGGGTGACCTGAGGGCTGTGCTGTGGTATTAAGACCCCCGACGTTCATTCCTCGGGCCACACCCCCCTCTCGCGCATCACTTCCCTCGAGTGCTGGACTGAAACAGCGGCCCGTCTCTGACGCCTCGTTCGTTCAGTTCACACTCCAGATAGCAGTGAGATTTAGATCGCCGCATCCCAAGGTGGGCTAGAGTCCTTTGGGGATGACGATTAGGCTGTGCTCTGCCTCTGGGTGTGTCAGCGCCACCTGATCTGACCCAAAGTTGACAGCCATGTTATCTCGGGCAGCCGCGAGCCTCGGGCTGGTGTGGAACTCCGCCCTGTCACGAGTGCTCGTGGTTGCGCGATTGGTTTTTGGGGACGGCACCTGACAGCTGTTGGGCCCTGCCCCCAATGCCTTTCGCCCCGAGGTGCATGAGGAGGTCACGTGGTCCGGTGAGTCCCGTGCTTCACGTGACCGCTCGGCCTCCTCCGCCTTCTCTGCCCTCGATGGGGCCGTGGCCTAGGGTACACTGGGGTCCCCCCCACTGTTGGGCACTCTGTTGCGCACTACGGTGTCCACGGAGTGCTTCGACGTGGCGTGGCTATCCTAAGCACCCTCCCGAAGCCTCAGGGCCCGTCTACTTCGGTGGCGTGGTCCTGTAGAGTGACGGGGCAGGACGCCGCCCCTTTGCACATGCACGAGGGTGGAGCCGACCCAGGGCTCTTCAATGAGCTGCGTGCCGCCACTGATCCCGCCCTCTGGGCGTGAAGGTGGACACGCTCCTGGGCGGCGATGTCCACAGTTGTGGTCGAGAAACACCTGGCCTTACCTGGTGATGTGGAGGTAGTTGAGTGAGCCCACCTCCTCAACTCGCCCATATCCCAGGCTGGCCTCTTCGGCGGCGTGGCTGAGAACTGCGCCCAACGGTTCTCAGCCGCTCGAGAGCAGACTGAGGCTGAAACACGTACTGCACCGGTGGCCACCTGCTGCACCAGCCGCCGGCTCAGTCGCCTCAGTCCTCTCGCCGCCGAGGGCGCCGTTCCCCCTCCCGTCCGGCCCCAGCAGCAGCCTTCACCTGGGCCGTGTCGTGGAGGAGGTTGCAGGATGACGCCCAGTCCACTCCACAGCCTGACTAAACGCCGGGCTGGAGGTGGACAACTCAGAGATGGGTTCCGGTTCTTTCCAGGGGATGGTAGCAGGGCCTCTCCTTCCCCCGGTGGAGGGCCGGGGGAAAATCCTTCGCTGCTGGCCTCCGGGCTGGCGGAGCTTGGAGGGAAGTGGTGTCCCCATCTCTGAGGACACAGAGACTGGTGATGGCAGTGTGCACCGCCCCCGGGCCGTGCCGCTCTCGTCCCTCTCTCTCGCCAGCCTCTCAGAGCAGACCCCAGTGGAACGCGCGTCCTTCCCTGGTCTCCTCTGTCAGGACGCAGCTGCCGGCTGTGCCCCCACACCGGGGCGCTACGCCTCCCACGTCTGGGCCAGTCACGCTGCCTCGCTGCCTACATCTGTGGTTCCAGTGACCCCCGTGGGTCAGTTCCTGGGAGTCTGGCTTCAGCTTCCAGGACTGTCCGCCGGGCCGCGAAAACCATCAGGCTCGGCTACGCGATTCAGTTCGCGCAGGCTTCTCCCCGCTTCCGGGGAGTCCGCTCACCATGGTGGGGCCCAATGTCCCAGTCATGCGTGCGGAGGTTGCCACCCTACTGGCGAAGGGTGCGATCGAGCCTGTCCCTCCAGCCGAAATGAAGTCCGGCTTCCTCAGCCCTTGCTTCATTCTACCCTAGAAAACCGGTGGGTTCCTGGGCCGATCCCTTTACAGGCTTCCGTTCAGGATTTTGGCAGCGAACGCCTTCTCGAAAGCGTTCGTCCAGTAGATTGGTTGCAGCGATTGACCTGAAGGATGCCTAATTCCTTGTCTTCTACCTTGATGCAGACCGTTCCTACAGGACTGCTTCGAGGGGCGGACATTTCAGTACGCGTTCCTCCCATTCGGGCTAGCTCTGTCCCCTCGTGACTTCACAAAGTCTGTCCAGGCAGCCCTTGCGCCACTCAGGCAGCATGGGGTTCGCATCCTGAACTGCTTCGGCGACTGGCTCAGACTGAGTCACTCTCGAGGTCAGGGTGCGAACACAGAGTTCTAGTGCTCCAGCACGTAGCTCGTCTGGGCCTTCAGGTCAACTGGGAGAAGAGCAACTCTGCTCCTTGCAGGGGATCTCTTTTCCCGGTATGGTTTTCAACTCGGTCGCCATGTGCGTGCAGCTTACCAGCGAGCACGCACAGTCAATGCTGACTTCCCTCCGTTAAATCGAAGCAAGAGTGCGGTTCCACTGAAGTTGTTTCAGAGGCTCCTGGGGCATATGGCATCTGCAGCCGCGGTGACGCCGCTCGGATTGCTTCATATGAGACCGCTTCAGCAGTGGCTTTGCGATCGAGTCCCGAGATGGGCATGGCAGTCTGGCACGCTCCGGGTCCAAGTGACTCGGGCCTGCTTGCAAACGCTCGCCCTTAGAACGAGTTTCCAGGCATGTTGTCGTATCGACAGATGCCTCTGCCATGGGCTGGGGCGCCATGTGCAAGGGGCAAGCAGCCGCGGGCTCCTGGACAGGACCCCAGCACCGTCTGCATGTCAATTGCCTCGAGTTGCTGGCAGTACGGTTCGCCCTGCACCGCTTCGGCGTTGCTGAAGGGTCAACATGTGCTTGTCCGACAGACAACACGGCCATAGTAGCGTACATCAACCACCAGGGCGGCCCACGCTCCTGGCAGTCCGAAGTGGCGTGCTCGAGACGGTATCCGACCACCCGCTTTCGGATGCAGCAAGAGAAAGGCTGTCATCCTCCTCTTCCTCCTCCGGTCCGCAAGGCTCCTTATTTTTATTTAAAGTAAAAGTTCTTCTTTGGCAAAATTACATTTCCTTAAAAAGCCTAAACACGTTGAGATACGTTGTTTAAAATGAAAGACTGACGCATGTTCGTTGCATTTTAATGCGAAATGTGTCTTTATTAAAACCACATTAATGATCACTACTGTCAATGTAGCGTAATTATGTCAATTTACTAATTTATTTAGTTTTAAGTGAAATAGTATTCCCATTTTTTTTACAAAACGTAACTGTAATCTGATTACTTTGTTTAACAAAAAAAGTTACCATATTTATGTCTCCTACATGTATTCTGTTAGCCCCCAATCCTGTTATAATAATCTTCATTAATCCAAAGGAGATAGCCAACCCCATGATGTCATGTTATAGTAGCCTATTGCAAGATGGTGGAAATCCATTTACTAAATAATGTTCCCTTTCGAGAGTACTCTCGTATTGCGTTTGCTAACGCTACGGGGAATTCCTTTCCTCGAGATATTGAAGCAAAATTTTTATCCTAAAATTCCATATAACACGCGGTGCAGCTGCTGACTCTCAGCAGGAAGCTGGGCGCGATTGATTCGCTGCAACTGCAGCAACCTATGGCGAGACCGCTGGGCGGGACGGACCAATCGGGTCCCTCTATATTCCCGCCACAAGGGGCAACAGAATTTGCATAGCCAAGGGTACATAACTCCCTGTCTCGCAAGGTTAGTCAGATTAATTCTTCTTCAGCGACTCACCTCGCTGAGCTCTGGATCGAAGCCTGCCGTCGACACGCACCCAGCGGAACTCGGAATCTCCGCCTTCAGCCTGCCTTCCAGCTGCGCCATCCGGCATATATCCTTTTACCATTTACTATGTCTCGTTCTTGTGCCTCATGCAGAGGCTTTATTGCGGACGAGGATCGACACATCATCTGCGCACCATGTCTCGGACGAGACCACGCGCAGGCTACACTCAACCAGGGCGGCTGCCCCGAGTGAGACGAACTGGCGCTGCAGACGGCTCGGCTCGCCAGTTTCGACCGAATCCCGCCCCTTGCTCTCAGCCTCTCGAGCCACGGAAAAGAAACGCGTCGTGACCAGAGGCCCTCGAGCGCTCTGGCGAGCACACGCCGGTCATTTCCCCGCGTGCCTCGCCATCGCCTGTCATGTTCGCCGAGGAACAGCACAGCTCCCCTCGCTTGGCGGCTGCTGTTTCTTCGGCGGACCGGAGGAGGAAGAGGAGGATGACAGCCTTTCTTGCTGCATCCGAAAGCGGGTGGTCGGATACCGCCTCGAGCACGCCACTTCGACGCCGGGACTGCCAGCGCGCAAAACCTCGTGGACGCTGAGCTCATACGCCTGCTCACCAAGGCCGTGGGCGACCTCGGCATTGACTGGTCTCAACCCGAGGAGCCCACGAGAAGCAGACTTGACGAGTGGTTTTTCGAGAACCGCCGACAACCAACCGCTCAAAAACCCGCTCCTTCTTTCACAATCTGGTCCACGAGGAACTAACCAAGTCGTGGAAGGCGCCATTTTCTTCTCGCGCCAAGTCCTCATTTTCTTCAGCGCCTCGGTGGTCGATGGCGCTCAGAAAAGAGGATACCAAGCCCTTCCTCCTCGAGGAAGCCGTCGCACACCTTTGCCCGCCTCTGCCAGAGGATGGCAGTCTAAGGCTGTGCACCCTTCCAAAGCCTGCCGCACTACTTCCAACCTCACCGGTCGAGCATACGCCTCCGCTGGCCAGGCGGCTTCAGCGCTTCACTCTATGGCGGTGCTTCAAGTCTTCCAGGCCAAACTCCTCCGCTCCTTGGATGAGTCTGTCCCGGATAACGAGGTTCTGAGGGATCTGCGCGGGCGCCACTGACTTGGCCCTGCGTGCCACCAAGGCCAACGCCCAGGCGATCGGCAGATGTGACGGTACTTGACGGTATTGGAAGGACGGTGGTCTCTTGACGGTATTGGAGCGCCATTTGTGGCTTAACCTAACCGAGATGAAAGACTCGGACAAGACTGCTTTCCTGGACACGCCCATGTCGCCTTCAGGACTATTCGGTCCCTCCGTGGTTGGATTCACGGAACGCTTCACTGAGGCACAAAAGGCTTCACAGGCAATGCGACATTTCCTGCCCAAGCCGCCCAGCTCCTCTACTAGCCGCCATGCTAAAGCTGGACCGCCCAGCCCACCAAGGCGGCGCAGCCAGCTCAACAGCCTCGCGCGGGCTTCAAGCCCGGACAGCGCCCCGCTCTACGAGCCGCAGCAAACCTCCGGAGCTGCCGAGGTCCCCGACCCAGCAATGTGTCGAAACCTGAGCCGCCGGCCGCCCCAGCCAGAGGCACGTAAGAGAGGTTGGATAATGCCCGCCGGCCGGTTTACCACCTCGCTCTCTTCAAAACGCGTTCCCTAGCTCCCTTCAATCAGGTGGCTGGGAACATCACATACACAGTCAACGAGCCCGCAAGCAAACGCGCCGCCTGTACACAAACGCCATTTTTACGGCGACCCACATGGGTCACGAAAAGAGTTTTTTCTGTAGGCAGTGTGCCAGCAATAAAGCATGTACCCCTACACTCAATCACTCCCATGTTCCCCAGCTCCTGCACTCAGGTGGCTGGAAACACTATCCTCACAGACAACGAGCCCGTGCTCAAACGCGCCGCCTGTACACAAGCACCTATATTCTATGTCCCCAGCCCCTGTACTCAGGTGGCGGGAAACAATTCTCTCATAAGTGCCACTCTAACGAACATTATCGGGCCACCGAGTCCCTGTTACTCAGCGACTGACCCACAAATTAATTCAGCCCCTGGCTTGAAGGCCGAGGCCTGGCAGGCCATCCCGGCATTTCAAAATGGGTGTTGAACATAATAAAACAAGGTTACTCGCTACAGTTTGCTCATGAGACCACCGCGCTTCGCGCCATGGAGGAGACAACGGTGAGAAGCGACACAAGTCACGTGCTTTGAACCGAGATATCAAAACTGTTAATAAAAGGGGCGGTTGAAGCTGCACCCTCACAGAGCGAGTCGGGTTTTACAGTCGCTACTTCCTTGTACCTAAAAAGGACGGTGGTCTCAGACCCATCCTAGACCTCAGACACCTGAACAAAGCCCTTATGAAGCGCCTGCTCAGAATGTTGAGAACAAACAAATCCTCGCGCACGCTCGCCCGGGAGATTGGTTTTTCACTGTGGATCTAGAGGATGCCTATTTCCACATACAGATAGCCCTCATCACAGGCCATTCTTGAGATTCGCCGAGGAAAGTATACCAATACAGGGTGCTACCCTTTGGTCTATCTCTGGCCCCCGCACGCTATTTAAGTGCATGGAAGCGCGCTAACCCGCTGAGGCTTCGGGAATAAGAATTCTCAACTATCTCGACGACTGGCTCATAATAGCTCAGTCAGAGATACAGTTATTAAACCACAGATCTTGGCTTCTCAACCATTTGAAATGTTTGGGCCTCAGAATCAACGTGGCAAAGAGCTCATTGTCTCCACACAGAACATTTCGCTTTCTGGGAACAGTATTGGACTCACTGCAGATGAACGCGCGACTGACGCCACAGCGCCGCGCTCTCTGTTCAGAACCGAGTTTCCTCAGGTCCGTGCACTCACCCTCTCAAACACTTTCAGAGGATGTTGGGTCTCATGGCCTCGCGGCCCCAGGTTATAGGTTGGGGAGCCCTTCACGAGGGCAGGCCAGTCTCCGGTCTCTGGTCAGACTCGAAAAGAGCCTTCACATAAACTGTCTAGAGATGAAAGCGGTCACGTTATCGCTAAGAGCTTTCCTTCCATACATAAAGCACCACCACGCCCCTAGTCCAAACGGACAGCAGGTCGGTGGTAGCTTATATAAATCGCCAGGGCGGTCTAAGATCTTTCAATCTGCACGCAATGGCGGAAAACTTCTAATATGGGCAGAGCGCAACCTGAGTTCGCTGAGGGCGACTCATGTGCCAGGCATTCTGAATTTGGGTCCGGACATGCTGTCCAGGGACAAAGTGTCCCCAGCAGAGTGGTCTCTTCACCCACACACAATTCAGACAATTTGGGGCAGGTTTGGAGAGGCAAAAGTGGATCTTTTCGCCTCACAAGACAATGCTCAATGCCTAACATATTTCTCCAAGCAAGGATCGTTGGCCCACGAATGGCCCAACCTTCCTCTTTATGCTTTTCCCAGTCTCAATGTTACCTCAGGTTATAGAGAGGATCTGGGAGAGCAACTGCGCTGTGCTTTTAATAGCCCCGCTTTGGAGAAATCAACCATGGTTCTCACTGCTAAGTCAGATGTCAGATACTGCTCCGTGGCGATTCCGCTGAGGAGAGACCTCCTCATGCAGGCGAAACGGCAGATCTGGCATCCCCGTCCCGATCTATGGGCGCTTCATGTCTGGCCCATCAACGGGTACATGAGAACCTCTCTGAAAATGTATTAAACACTATTGCTGAAGCTAGAGCCCCGCGACCAGGCGGCTCTATTCAGGCAAATGGGCAGTCTTTTCAGACTGGTGTAAACACGGATCCTGACCCCACACAATTGTGAAGTGTCAGAGGTGCTCATTTTTTACAAGAGCTGTTGGATGCGGGTCGCTCCCCTCCACGCTCAAAGTTTATGTGACCGCTATAGCAGCGCACTACATTCAAGTGAACGGACTGTCACTGGGAAAGAACGATCTTATCGTGCGCTTCCTTAAAGGGGCTAGAAGGCTTCACCCACCTCGCCCCTTCAGTTCCTATATGGGACTTGTCTACGGTCCTGGATGCCATGAAAGGTTCTAAATTCGAGCCTCTGCATTCGGTGAGCTTAAAGCTCCTGTCACTAAGGACCGCTTTTCTGCTGGCGATTGCATCAGTTAAGCGGGTGGGTGATCTGCACGCGCTCTCTGTGAGCGCCTCTTGTCTGGAATTTGGGCCAAACGATTCTAAAGTCGCCTCAAACCAAGGCATGGATACGCACCTAAAGTGCTTTCAACTCCGTTCAGAGCACAGGTCATTTCACTTTCAGCACTTTCATCATCGTTAGATGAAGAGGATGCTAATTTGCTCTGTCCTGTCAGAGCGCTGAGAATTTACATAGAGCGCTCCGCTGTTTTCAGGCACACTGAACAGCTCTTTGTGTGCTTTGGCTGACCGCGCGGTGCGCGGTTTCAAAGCAGACCTTGTCACGTTGGATAGTGGATGCTATCTCACTGGCTTATGAGTCTAAAAATCTCAGCTGCCCTTTAGGCGCCAAAGCCCATTCGACTAGAGGCATGGCCTCTTCGTGGGCTTGGTCTACTGGCATTTCTCTGAATGATATCTGTGCGGCGGCAGGCTGGGCCTCACCGCCCACTTTTATCAGGTTTTATAATTTAGAGGTTCCTGCCCTACACGCTGGGCTTCTTGCTGTGTAAATACATCTGACCCATTAAGGCTCGGTATTCTGGCCTGGGTAAAGTATTTGTATAAGTCATAAGCACTCCTATATGACTCAGTTATCTGGTCATTCACTATTCATGGCCTGACTATGTCTGGTCTACTCATATATAGATATATATATATTAGTGCTGTCAAACGATTAAAATATTTAATCGCGATTAATCGCATTAATGTCATAGTTAACTCACAATTAATCGCACATTTTTATTTATTCTAAATGTCCCTTGATTCCTTTTTGTCCCATAATTTTTTCTTATTTTAATGCTCTTATCAACATAGAAAAGTGGATCGGCTTGCTTTGTGCAAATGTTTGTTTTATTGAAAACAACATTGGCATACTGTAATGTTCGATTTCACACCAACATTCTCACTTCAAGCAGTCATTCACACTTGGAGAAAATAATCGCTCACACAATGTAACACTATCCATCAATAAAAGGGTGAAAAAAATACTTTGTTAGTTGTGTTAGTTTGTTAGTTGTGGTATCCATGTGTTTCTGTCTGAAGTCATCCATTGTTGCCTGGCTTTGACGAGGGGGCGGAGAATTCGAATCAGCTGAGTGCTTGGCCATTAAGTGGTATTTCAGACTGCTAGCTAATTTCACAACGACAAAACACGCAGACCACTTTGGTCTTGTCAATGGAACCATTTGGCAACTTTTTAAAAGAAAACTTTCCATTCAGAATACTATTGGCATCCATTTCGCGCCTCACGCTTGCCATCCACGCTACTCTTGTAACGGTCCAAACAAGTGTGGGCAGCCGCAGCGTTCCTGATGTTTTGTTTCGGTCTAGCTACATCCGGAGGGGTGTTGAAGTTTTTCTAACGTTACTAGTTGTTGCAACAGCGCAGAAAAACTAAAATGTTTGTTAGACCAAAAGAACGTTAATCTCGCGATAAAAAAATTGACGCCGTTAAAATAGGTTTGCGTTAACTTCGTTAATAACGCTGCTTAACTGACAGCACTAATATATATTTATAAATATATATTGTATCTTATGTGTTATTTCATTAAATGGCCCGACTCAGGTCTGGCTTATATTGGGACTTCATGATACCATGTTACGCCCACTTAGGTCGGCTGGGGTATGGTGTCTCCGGCTTCAGAGCCGTTAGCGAGCACGGGCGCTTTGCATTGGTTCCCGTAGCGTTAGCAAACGCAATACGAGAGTACTCGAAGGGAACGCTCGTTACTAACGTAACCTCGGTTCCCTGAGAAGAGGGAACGAGTATTGCGCTTGCTTGCCGTGGCTTCGCTTTCTCAGGAGTCGCTCAGTCGATTAACCTGACTAACCTAGCGAGACAGGGAGTTATGTACCCTTGGCTATGCAAATTCTGCTGCCCCTTGTATGGCGGGAATATAGAGGACCTGATTGGTCCGTCCCGCCAGCGGTCTCGCCATAGGTTGCTGCAGTTGCAGCGACACAGCCAATCAGCACGCAGCAGCTTCCTGCTGAGAGTGCAGCTGCACTGCGTGTTATATGGTAATTTTAGGATAAAAATTTTGCTTCAATATCTCGAGGAAAGGAATTCCCCGTAGCGTTAGCAAACGCAATACTCGTTCCCTCTTCTCAGGGAACCGAGGTTACGTTAGTAACCGAAGCGTTAAGTTGACTGACTGTTTAATTTCCACTTTAACATCCACTGCACAGAGGGTTATTTAGAGTGGAAAAAAATAAACTGGTGACATGTTTTGCACAAGTAAGCATAATTTTCTCCAGAAAAATGTCAAAAGGTAGCTTTTTTAAAATTAGTGAAAATAAGGTGCATAAGTGCCCCCTTTAGGAAAATGAATCTGTTTTTTAATCTGGTCCCAAAGTGTGTGACAAGTGATTAAAAAGAAGATTGACAGAATAAAAAATTGAAAATAAATTATTAAAGTTTGTTAAGGTAACCTTAAAAAAGTCAGGTGCACACTATGAAATCATGGATCAAAAATGGAAAATTAGGCTAGTTGGCTGCATATACTTCAGTACTGGTGCTCAAGCCATTAACTTAATCACTAATGGGTATTTTAGTGTATAATAAAAAAAAAAAACTATCCCCCGGTTTCATAGACAAGGCTATGAAAAGGGCATTTGAGCTGTTTAAAAACTGAAAGCAACTTGCTCTGATAACTTAAATATGTCAGTGTCATTGCTTTGTCTCAAGATGCAAACCAGTAATGTTTGTTTCTAAGGCATGTTTATAAATGTTAATTAAATGTCCTAATATACCTAAGGCCTAAGCCTGGCTGTGAAACCAGGCCTATATCAGATATGTGCTGAGTTTTACTTAGGTATTTCAAAAAGCCAGTCTGTACAGTTAACTTCTAACACATAACACTATTCTAATACGTCTTTGTTACATTTACTATAATAATAGCTGTAAATTATGCAATTACAAACAACTAATACTAAACCAAATCCTAACACTAACTCTAAGTACATGTTGCTAATTAATTACTCCAAATTTTTTTTTTTTTAAATCCACCCCCTCCCAAAAAACAAAAACATGTCTACTGTTATTGCCCAGAACAAGATATTTAATTCAACACACCCGAGTCCAAAATTAGCACTCGGTAAGCGGCATATGTGCTGGCAAGTATATGCAAATGTGTTACACAGTTGGCCGATAACTTTTATGCCTGTTTGTGAGGACATATTACTTTCAAATCACAACGGCTGCTTAATAATATACCAAGACTCTGAATACCCCTATAGCAGGGCATACAGAAATTAAGAATACCTTTGTCTAATATATATACGAAAATATAGATGAAAACTAAAGACATGAACACTATATTAATACTACATAAACGTCAAAACATTTAGGTCACAACTTAAAAAAAACAGGAATCGTTTACAATAGATATATTTCAAAGTATAATGGGTTATTTAATGGCTTTTAGCTACATACAAGGGAACAAATAATAATGGGAAAACTTTAAAAAAAAAATCAAAACATTGCTTTGGCCTACAGAAATAGTGATGGCTTGTGTAAAATGACAACGTATAAAACATGACAACATGCCACAACCAAAATTTGGATAATTTTGAGTTTAAATCCTTAGTTTAGATTCCCTGTATTGTTCATTTGTAAATGCTCCCACTATATACATCAGTTAGTATATTTATAATTTTACAGTAAATGTTCAAAAGCAGCATTTTTATAATTGGACCTTAGACTCAAGCCTTAGTCACCTTAAATTAAAAAAAAATTTGTTTAAATTTGTGCAATGTGAAGAATAAAGCATTAATAATCACTGTTAAGAGGCGATACAAACAAACCAAGACACGGATTTCTTTTCGCAACAACGCAGACTTTTATTTGTGAAAAAGTACAATACCTTGTCCTTACAAATAAGCGTATGAAAGAACTGAAAGAACATTGCAAGGCCATAGGAGGCGTTTCACAGGAGTGAATCTGTGCCGTGACGAGTGTTCCTGGGGCGGCAGCTTTACCGTTACACAAATCCACAGAGTCAACACAGACCATCAAGACAACACGGAGTAAGAAAAGTTTGTACAGATTTCAAAAATGAACAAAATCACTCTACTACCCCAATAAACCATCATTCGTTTGAAACTTAACTCAATCTTTTATCGTCATTACATATTCGCGCCCATGTCCTCAAAATCAGGTCAACAGAAACAAGTTGACCTGCCATTTTAAATCACATTCGAAATGCATACACATTAGGAAAATACCAGCATATAACAGGAAAACCAAGCAGTTGTAAGCAAATAAAAGTTTCAATATTGTTGTCTCTCTTTATATATATATACACATGGTAAAACAAGCTTGAATGAACTGCCCTGGTCTCCTCAGAGCACGAATCAAAGCATGCTGGGAATACTAGCTATTCCACTCCTAACAACACCCATAATTAATGCCCTGCTAAGACGGCGGAGCAAAACGATGGTGTTTACACTAATCTCTGACTGATTTGGTTAAATTACAGCTGCATTAGTGAGCTAGAATCATCTGGATGAGCTAGCCATGTCCTCTGCTGTCAGATTAGTACTGTCATTAGTTCAGGTTGATTCAATGCATCTCCACCTACTGAGCACGGTTTGATGCTCATCTGCACCTTCAGCTCTGTACAATATGGTGGATTGGTCTCCAATAGACCAACTGTACCCTGGAATATAATTACATGCCTCTTTATGGACTTACAAAAGAAAAAAATCAAGGAAAAAAAAACAAAGCGTCACTGTCTTTCAGGTCAAAACAGAAGGATATGACCAGATTTACAAAGCATGTTCACCAAATCACACAAACACATTAAATCACATTGAGGTTTTTGTGTATGACATCTTTTTTGCAGTGTAATGGAAGGGGGAGGGAGATATATATATATATATATATATATATATATATATATATATATATATATATATATATATATATATATATATATATATAGAGAGAGAGAGAGAGAGAGAGAGAGACTTAGAGAGAGAGAGAGAGAGAGCAAGAGATAGAGAGAGATAGAGAGAGAGAGAGAGAGAGAGAGAGAGCAAGAGATAGAGAGAGATAGAGAGCAAGAGATAGAGATAGAGATAGAGAGAGAGAGAGGGGGTGGGGGTTGGGGGCACAGGGAAGTTTGTGGAAGAGCAGAGCTGCCCCCTTGTGGAGAGCCGTGTTGCACATGGGCAGGAACCGAGGGGACTTTCACCTCCTGAGTACAAGACAGGCAAACAATTGGGCTGCTTCTACCTGCTGAGTCTCAGCTTGATAGAGTTCTTGACCACTGCGATGGGGTTGGACGGGAGGATCTGGACGTCCGACAGATCAGTGTTGGATATTTTCTGTGGAAGCAGGAAGGATTCAGGTCAATGTTTTTTTCAAAAAATAAATAAATAAATAAATAAAAAATCGCTTTGAAAGTGATTCCAACGATATAGTTTATCTGTGTCATTATTGTTATAGTTAGAATGATTTTTAGAACTACATCTTTATCGTCCTTGGTGTGAACGGGCCTAAAGTGTATTCTAAAGTGACAAAAACTGACAAGTATTCATCTCATCTCTATGATAAAAGTTTCAGTTTGAACCAGCCCTGGGCAATCAACAGTGAAGCCCCATCGGTCCAAAATATTTATTTGATCAGTAAAACCAGTAATTTATTACAATTTAAAATAACATTTCTTTTTTAAAATTTCTTTGATTGAATACAAAGATTAAAAAAGCAAGTTTATTTACGGTCACTTTTAATCATTTTAAATGCTTCCTTGCTGAATAAAAATATAAAAAGAATAAAAATCCTACAGAGCCCAAACTTCTGAATGATAGTGTACATCAAAACCTTATAGCTATTAACGCATAAAGATATTTTGTTATTAAAACATCAGAGTTTGAACATTCTGTTTTCATTGGCTGGTGCTTTTTGGAGTATTAAGCTTTCAGTGAAAACAGATAAATGTCTTGATTCCTGGACATGGTGGAAGGATTATAATCATGTAATAATCTTCTTATCTAATAATAAATCAAGTAAACATGTCCTAACCTGGGTAAGCGGCATCTTCTCTGCTGTTTCCACCACCTGAGAATGACAGGGAATAACATCAGCATTTAAGTTCTCACATATTCACTCCAATTATGATTAGGACTAGCATTTTTATTATTAATTTACCGTTATTTCTGTCTCTGTTTTCAATTCACCATCTGAAGGAATCGCTTCTACAATCTGTATAAGAAAACCAAAACAGAGACTGACACACTGAGCGATGAACAAAAAGGATTATAGACAAACTACCTCTTCAAGTTCAAGGGATGGAATGGAGACTTTTGTAACAAAGTAAGAGTACCTCTGGATCCACAGCAACATGGCCATCAGTTTCACCTGAGGACTTTGCTTCTGGGGTTGAGAACTGGAAGAGTAGGATTTAATTAGGCTTTTCAGATGCCAGCCACACTTTATATATACCGTTTATTGGTGATTCTTGATTCTCAATTGTCAATAAAAAAATAGAATGTACACATTGTTTTGCTGTAAGTTTGCAGCCTTCATTGTGCATGTCATGTGAAATGGAGCTTTTAACTCAGTGCTGAAAAAAAACAATTAAAAAGGGTTCAACATAGACGAAAGAGCGTTGTCTTACATCCTCTACTTTGGCTTTCTTGAACGTCTCATCACCAAGTGGTGAGGCAGGTCTCTTACTGGCAGGGCTAGCAGATAAACATGGACTAGTATGAGGGTTCTGTTGTACACTGTCCACTTTGGCTTTCTTCTCCAAATCTTGCTGAAGGGGTGAGGCAGGCCTCTTCAGTGCAGCTGCCTCCTTTTGCGAGGCATCGCTGCTGGAAGTCCCAAAATTATCAGGTTTAGTTCCATCCACTGCTATGACCAAAAATAACAAAAAAAATAATAATTTATTTGTGCTATCGTTTGCAATTTGTCTTATTTTCTTATATATTTAGTTCAAAGCTTCAAATAAGGCCTCCCTGTGCTGTCAACTATTGCAAACAATTTACCTAAATTATCAAAATTATTAGATAAAAATAAATCAAAAATGCTATTAAATATCAATATTTTTCAAAGTATTGTACTGAAGTTAGAAATTCCAATATTGTGACACTAATGAGATCTTTATAACAGTACTACTTAATATGACTACTTAAATAAAATGCTAATAAATATCAGTTGTCACTCTATACATCCCAATAATGTCTTAAGCCGGGTACACACTGTGCGATTTCGGCCACAATTTGGCCATCTGAGACAAATTTTGCAAATCCTAAAAGATTCCTCTGATCCCAGGCTAAAATCTGAAGTCTTTGATCGTTGGTTTGACATATTCACCGGAAGCGAATTAATGACCGCTGCGATCAACTTTTACCTCAGACGAAATTCTGGCAGTGTCAGAAGATTTGGTGCACAGTCCTGCAGTGTGACTTCTACACCAACCATCAAATTATCTTCATTTTTCAAGACAAACTATGACCAAAATGAGCGCTAGAGATTTCTTTGTAGCCACCATTTCAATCCCGCGTGTAATGCAGCTCAATGTCACCAAACGCAACATTCATTGATGATATAAAACTCTGGACGAGTTCTCTTGCGTGCGTCCATTTTAGCGTGCCTCAACTATCGTACAGTCTGACATGACTGCTTAGATCTTACAGTGTGACATGGCTTACAGTGGGGATCATGTTAGTACAGTCTGACAAGAAACAATCGTAAAGGACTGTTATAAATCGCAAAGTGTGTACCCGGCTTTATTAAGATGATATTAATGCTTTGTTTTATGATCAAAAACAGTACTTTATTGTTGGGGGTAAAACTTGTAATAAAACGCAATACAGTGATGACAGAAAAAATAAACGTTCCTCGAAAGCCTGATGCATCATTTATGATACTCACATGTTAACAAGATTCTTCTAAAACATGATGTACAGATAATCAAGTAAACCTAAGCTGCTTCAGTCCAGTAAGTTTTCCCCTTGAAATGTAGATATGCATGCATTATGTTGTTCAGCGAAGTTGACCATGCTGATAATTTAGACACCTTAAAAATGTCTGTATCAAATACAATACAGTAAAACTTTATAGGGTTAAGATCCCAATAGACATACCACCAGCCAGGAGCATGCTTCCGCTTGAAGTGTCTGTTTTTCCCTGCAAATCTGTGCTGTTTGTGGACGTCCCAGTGGAACTACAGTTAGGGAGAGAAGAGAAGATTACAAAAAAGAAAGAAAAAAGCATGTGTGTACAGGTATTCCCGAAAGACAAGAGTTACCGTAGGGATGCTCCGATTGATTGGCATCGGACAATAATCACATTCTATGACTCGATTGGAAGTCACTAAAATAGGCCGATCTCACCAACCGATTGCTAATTGGTGATGTCAGACTTTAGCGCCAGTCATGTCATCACCAGTGTGTAGTTATTACGCAGTCTCAAGAAACAAAGCTTTTATAAGCCTTGTGATTTAAGAACAAGTGATTTGAAACCGCTCACACACAGTAAGCGAAACAGTGTTCATTCGCTATGTACGCGCGGTGTCTGAGAGACAGGTTCTGAGCGCAGTCAGTGCGCACACCTGTTCTTTGCAAATATCTTTATAAACAGTCATTTATAGACATAAAAGTGGGGGAAGTGGTAACCGTTGTTGATATTTCAATTCACCAAAACAAACACACCCCTATTTTGATAGCTTTGATCTGCCATCTCTCTTTTTCTGTCGTCGCTCAGCTAATGCCCGTCCTGCGTGTTGTGTCTTTTGAATAATGACGTGCACCGAGCGCTCACTTCTCCCCGTCATTAGTAGACACGCCCCTTACTGCTGATTAGCTACAAGTTTGTTTATGCACCCGGTCCGAGTCCATTTTCTAAAGCTGGTTTGAAATAACACTTACCCCACCTTTTAGAGAACGCAAACAGTGCATTCTGTGTTAAAGTGATAGCAGGATAATAAAGCTGCTGCTGCTGCTTGCCATCCATGTTAATCAAACAGTCTCTCATTGCTCTTAACTAAATTAATTTTGTGAATATTATGCACTGTTTCTGTACATTTGATTACTTACCATTTATGTTGTATTTCTATTTCTAGTGCTTGAAGTTTAGCGCTTAAGTGTTTATGGTGAGCGGCTATTCAGTACAGCCGCATATGCTGTGGATGAAAAGAGGAATAGACCATCTCCCAAAAAAGCTTGAATTTATAAAGAGAACATACTTAAGTAGGACGTAAGAAGGAAATACAAATACTCAGCACCTGCAGAACAATATTCCTGATCAATTTTGTACCAGACTACTCATTTTGTTCATTTAGGAGTTGCAGTGTTTTTATTAGTTTTTGGTCCTCAGTGACATATTGAACAAAGTTTAATGATACCTTATGGATTGCAATTATGTTCAGTTTGACATTAAGTCTGGTAGGCTCTATAATAGGCCAGAGTATCCTAATATGGATAGTGTTTTGCATAAGCCCTGTTTTTAAAGGCCTAATAAAATATTAATTGTAGAATTAATATTTGTTGTGCTTATTTGATTCTCAATTAAAACAATCTATAGCATTACTGTAAATGGCGTCTGTAGTATTATCTGAAGAAAAAAATAAATAAACAAATATTAATATACATACATACATGTATATATATACATACATGTATATATATATATATATATATACATCGTGTGTGTGGGTGTGTCCATATGTACACACACACATACCGGCCGTTGCCGATCTCGTATGTATGCATGTATGTTATTCATACATATGAGATCAGGAACGTATCGGCCGATCATGACAACAAAAAACAGAAAAAGTTCATCGATATAGGCTGCAAAAATCCTATTCGGAGCATCCCTAAGTTACAGAAAGTCAGACAAATGATGTTAGAGAAACAGGTGAGCAGGAGAAAATGGTTTGCTGTTTTACCCCTGAGGGCTGGAGGCACGGGCGTTCTTTGCAGCTGAAGGGCCCGTGGGGGAGGGCACTGACATGCTGTTGTCACTGTCAACCGATAGGTCGAGACTGCCTTCATTCATCACACGAAGGCCATCAGATGAATGCTACAGGAAAAAAGAAATAAGAACAAAACAGTTAACAAAAAAACTAAAAAGTTCATCACTGTTGAGTGAGAAATATAATACTGTTTTTGTGTAATTCCATTAGGCACCACTAGTGTCACAAAAAACTTAAGTTAATTAAAATGCAAATTGTTCCCTCAGTAACTTTTCTTGAAGGACTTACAAAAGGGTAATTAAATATACCAACAGTCCCAGTTTCTGCTTATAAGGCTTGGAAACAAGCAGCGTCATTATAATTAAAAACAGAAACAACAGAGAAAATATCTTAGCAAATATGGTGGGCCTTTGAGTAGGATTGAGATTGAAATAAAGATTGAGAACTTAAATTCTCTAGAAAAGAAAAAAGAACCTAGTATGGTCTTTCAGTATCTTAAAAATAGGCATTGAGGCTTTGGTCCACTAAATCCAAGTCACTGTGGCGTAACAAACAGGCATGATGCGATCTTAAGGCCAAAAAAACTATAAAACATGAAATTATATCATAAAAGAGGACCCCTGTAGACCCTCATGATTGTCAAGGTCAATACATTTCAGAATCTCAAAGAACAAAACCTCAAGACAACAGCATGATTTATGGGGAAAAAAATGAACATGTGAAAAATAACTTTTAAAACATACACTTTATCCTTAAACCTTGAAAACATGGGGTGAATTCAGGGTGATTACACTGGGGTAATAGGTCCCAATCAACCTAAATTTACCCATGTTATTACTTGAATACACTTGTCATTTAGTCTTATTGCAAATCAATACATTTTAAAAACATATGAAAACAACATTAATACTAATTGTGGCACATGCATTTTAATCTAGATTTCAAAGCGATTGTCTACCATGTTTGCAAAGGAACAGACTTGCCTTTCTCTTGCCCCTTTGAATGGCGACTTTGGGAAGTAGTTGATGCAGTTGTTTCCTCTTCACATGCATGGCTGTGATTTTCATATCTGGCTCAAACATTTTGCTAGTGATCGCCTGCCGGTAGACTACAGCCATTCAAAGAACACATGTTGATTACTGGAGACATCCAGAGAACGAAAGCAATGTCGACCCTCCCTGTGTGTTCTCTTTAGAACTGCCAAAAGACAGGAAGTCTTACCAGTGTCTGTGAAGGACTGGATGTCAAACGTCAGGTCCACGTTAAGATTTTCTGATCCCTCCATTTTTTTAAACACAATACCTATTACCCACATTGTGCTGAACTCCTCCCTGTACGCACACAAAGGTAAGAGAGTGTAAAGACTGAGAACGGGACTATTGACTATTCTTAGGGAAGGACAAAAGCATCTTAAACTCACTTGTCAGTTCCCTCTTTTGGTCCCGGGAATGACTGTGGATTCACATGGGCAAGTGTGATGAACTCATTCTTCTCCAGGTTTCCCACCAGGATTCGGATCTTTGATTCTACGAGGCCCACCCTGTCAGATAAACAGTATATTTAGTCCTATTCCACCATATTTTTTTAAACAGATGCAGGGGACATGAGCAGAACATCGGTCCGATAAAGCATGTGACAGTGCTGGATGAAGACTGTAAGCTGTACTCACCACTCTAAGTGCTGCTTCTCTGTCTGTGCGCTTGCTAGCAACACTATATAATGCCTTGGGACATAAAAGACAGAACAATGCCATTACATCCTTTAGACTAGAGCTGTTCAACCAAACCCGGCAAAACTTACAGGGCCGACCCGCCCCCATCTCACTGAAAATGTACCGTTACACCTCTCTCCAAAGACAAATATATCTTTATGAACTTCATTCAAAACAGCAGGGATTACTCTAGTCATAGCCAGCCATGATAACGTTATTTTTACACACTAAAACGCTCCTCTTTAACATTAGATTCATAGCACTTTTTACAGTTAATTAGCAACATGAAAAGATCTAGTCCTCTTATGCTGATCAAGTATTTCAGACACTCAAAATATGTTCTTAATATTTTTCATCCTGTTTCTCAATTCATACATTCACAGGATTAATTTATGATGCAAAACTGCATCATTCGGGCTACTTGTCATTTAGATAGATCTAATAGAATATAATGGTGTACAAACTATTTAATCATTTTATTGTCTAACAAAAAATTGAATTGGAATAGCTCCCCATATCTAAGATTAATCAAAAGACCCTAGCAAAAGCAAGATAATGTACATTTTGACTGCAACATAAAAGTTAAAAGCAGCTTAAATACGTGCACATTTTATCCTTTGTTGATATTTTTGTTTGCAGAGCACCACCCTTTTGACATTTCCCCCCACTTTTATTATGTTATAGGACAGAAAATAATGAGAAACTGCAAATCAAACATTTTTAATTCATTCTTTGAATTGCTACATGTAAGAAATAATGGTGAGTATGAATTGAGCACCACAATGAACTGCATGCAGTCGCTGCATCCTCATGTGGGGTGGGAAGACCGAGTCGTAAAGTGAAGGGGTTTCCAAAACATTTAAATGAGCTAAAATTAGTTTAAAAAAATAAAAAGAAACCAACCCACTAAAACCCCCCAAAATTTAGCATCATCAGGTTTCAAGCACAATGGATCTTCAATTAACACATGGCAAAGTAATGAGCCATTTAAGACATCCATTATTCATAGAAAATATAAAGTTTTATTTTTTTAGTCTGAATTCTGTATCCTTTGACTGGCATGTTGGACATGAAGCTGCTTTGCTCAGACCGATCGGTATATGACGTCAGTGTACCGTGAGAAAGATTAGAGAGCAGTCGGCTCTGCATGCTTTCGAATCGCTCTCACGGTACTGTCGTCATCCGTCTGAGCAGAGCCGCTTCAAGTCAAACTCAGCTATTGACAAAGTCATAACAATAAATTAACTAAAAATTTACAAAAACATACAGACTAAATGCTAAACATTGACGGAAATTGAAAAAAATAAAATAGAAAATTAGGAACACTATGCAAACACAGACTAACAAGAAATACATTGTACGAATTGTGAACTAAAACATTTTATTTTTGAATTGTACACAAATTAATATAGCACAAGAAAACCACGTTAGAAAGCCACTTTAAACTGAAATACCTACCTTTGAAAAATATAAAATGTAACTATCTCTTACATTTCAGGCATGCTCTACAGTTGTAATTTGATCAGAAGGACTATCACACATTTTAATTGTCAAAAACGTTGAAGTGCCATAAAAGCCATTGTGTCGTACTCCATATGCATTTAATATGCAAAACTCTGCTTTTATTTCAAATTGATGACACTGATTACATAAGGTAGTACTTGTGAAAGGGCTATGAATGTGTGTGAGTGCAGTTTTGAAAAATAAATCTTTATTGAAATGATTAAATCTCACCATGAGTGTCCAACAGGATATGCAGCTTAATACATACTTGTATTTCTGAAAGAAGTTTGGTGCTTCAAATAGTTTGGACCAATCTGCTTTATTCTGCAATATTTCATCCGTGATTGCAAGACCTGTGAGGAGTTAAACAATTGTAATGTGAATCAAAAAGTGGCACAATAGCCGTGAACGGTATCTTCAGCTTAAAAGGAATAGCTCAGCCAAAAATGTATCATCTGTTATTCCAAATCTGCATGACTTTTTTTTTTAGCAGTGGAGCACAAAAAGGGATGGACACTCTGTTGTTAAAGGACAAACAAACAGCACCACAAAAGTAGTCTATACAAGAGATTTAAGCGTTATTCACTGAATTTAAACTTAAATTTTGGTCTGTTCATTAAAGAAAGCCTCAGAAAACTTATTATATAGCACACAAGTTGTATGTGGGTGTTTTTAATGGTCCTTTTTTTGACATTTCTCCATACAAGTTTGGAAAAGCAGGGTGAACTTTCTCTAAATTCAGAAAGTCAAATCATACAGATTTAGAACAACATGGTGAGAAAATGTTGACATATGCGATTCTAGGGATCTTCAGAAATGAGACTGACCCCGCTTGAATTCTTCCACCATAATGGCCCGAGTAGATGCTGAGACATTGTAAGTGGAATTCTGTTGAGGGTAAGCTGGCGTGATGATTGGCATGAGATGGTACCGGTCACTTGGAGTTACCTGAAGAGAAAAAAAAGAAGAAAAAAACAGCCTGAAGTCTGAAGTGAATAATTTGAGACCATACATGAAGAAAAACAATAAAAAAAAAATTCACTGCACCTTTTAGTAAATTATATGCTAAATATGGTCTGTGCAGAACCCTTGAGTATAATTTATGTCTGATGGCAATTTTTGTTTAATACATGCAATTAGAGAACAATTTTATCAAATTACAATTTATTTGATATTTTGATATATATAAAATAAATAACCAGCACCATGAATAATGTGCTCACTCCTCACTACCTATATCATGAAGCAAGCAGTTTTAACAGTCTCTTGATCCTAATCTGAGGTGCTCTGAAAACATTGTTTGCTTTATGTATACTGAGCCACCTGACACATTAACAACCTGTTTAAAAATAATTTAATTCCCTTTGGTATTACTAGTGCCAGAGATTATTAATTTCAGCCAATAACCCTCAGTACTAAACATTGCTTTGAAGTATTCTACAAATGTTTACATGCTTTAGCAGTTTTGTAAAGTTTTATATATATTGTTGTTTATTAATATGTATCATATGTTGGTGCATATAAAGATGATTAAATATAAGTCTTCCTTCAGTTCATAAAATATATTTGAACTTCTAACATTAAACACAATTTATTTGCCAACAATGGATTTTTGGTTTAAATTATTTGTTTGAGGCAATCACATTAAGCCAATTCAGACCAAATACATTCATGAAAATATTGAATATTGTCAAAATATTAGGGCTGTCAAGCAATTAAAATTAATTTAATTAATTACACTGTGGTGATTAATTAATCTGGCTGAGAAATTATTTTCCCCCAAAAGATACATTTAAGGTCAATATTGTGTTATGAGAAAATCAAATATACATTACAAAAAGAAGCTTTAGAAAAAAAAAACATTTTATTTGATTCAACATAGAATTTATTACACAAACTTTTACCCTTCAATGGCCATGAGGGTGAATAAATGATATAATTTTTACCTTTATACTATATCTTTAATCTTTTTTTTTTAATTAATAATATGGAAATGTGAAAATTGTTTAAAGAAATTACACTAAATAATACACTACAACTGCCATTAGGTGTTCAAACGACTATTTAAGAATGGGCCATTGAATCATTGGTTGACCCAATTGATTCACTCAAAACGCAGATTCATTCAGAAACACAGTGTTGCTATGAGAAACTCACACAGGCATTTTTGCCCTGATATCTTGAATTTTAGGGGCCTTCTAACTACATTCTATAGGCTCCATCATGCAGTGAGCTGTTGCTCTGCTTCATCATCAATCAACTGTATGAAATATAAGATGAACTACGCAGGTCTGGGGCTGGGCATGTGCGTTAAATGCATTAACTATTCCCATAACTAAATTAAACGCATTAAATCGTCAGCCCTACACAATACAAAAGTTATTTTAGATATATTGCCTTGCAATACAAAAATGAATAAATTAAATAAAGTCAGATAAATTAATGAATACAGTACTCTGGGATCCCAGACTGGGAGGTTGAGATTACAGTCTTCAGGCTGCTTCAGAAGCACAGGGTTTGGCCATTCCCTGAAAACACAAAAAAAAAATTAATAAATGAACGAATGAAATTGAAGAGAACGACTTTCTGAATGCAAAGACCAAAAGTTCCGATCCTGTCATCGTCAGTTTGAAGAACTCACCACTTTGAGAAAACCAAGAAGAATTTGTGGACCAGGGTGGAAGCCACAGCATTGGGGTAGAGTTGGCAGGTTCTTGCCACCAGCATGGCCCACGATACGCCCCCGAGAAAACCAAGGATATTCGAGTAGATATTATGACCTGTAGGATTTTCAAAAATAAATGCCATTTTTTTCTTTACTTTTTTCTGTAAACCTGCAAATCAACCTCATAAATGAACTGACCTGACATTTTTCACAATGAAGCATTTCTAAAGGCCAAGTGCCAAACAAGAATCTGTCATTTGTTCACCAAAGTGCAAGCATGAGTGCACTGGGTCCTAGGCAGCAAATGCAAGCCAAACAAATTTCCTGAGGCACAATGCTGCAGTGCTGCTTTTCTTTGACTGCACTAATACCCACAAACACAGCAGGTCATTGTAGGGTGTTTTTTGTGGCATGTTCCACAAACAGAATGCAAGGCTGACAGACAAACGTTTACTCACGTTTGGCCCACATTTTGATTGCTCTAAGAGTCAGTCTGAAATTCTCAATGTTGGGCACCAGGTGAAGAATCTCATCAGTCACTCTGCAACCTGTATGTTAGCACATGAAGTTAAAAAAAATAATTAATAATTATATAAATTCATTACATCATATCATTAAACAAACAAATTCATAATAATAATAATAATAATAATAATAATAATAACAACAACAACAACAACAACAACATTTTAGGGCTGGGTTGACAATATCAATGAATGGATTTTAATCTCCGTTTTGATAAATTGATTATTAAATTCAAAAGATATATTTTTTTAGGCTCTGCTGTTTTCAAGAACAAGAACTTAACTAAACATTACTTGCTTTGTGGCACTAAAACCAAGAAGTGTCATCTTTCAGATTTCAATCTGTCAATGTTATCACAAAAATCAAACAAATACCATTTTGATGCACTGAAATGTGGCATTACAGATCACTGTACCGCCTTCGTTTAGGCGGCAAGGCAGAGCGCATTCTCTTTACTACTAGTTATGACTAAATAAACATGAATGAACATCAAAAGTTTTTAGATACCAGCGAAATGTCAATTCTTGATACCAGTTAAAAAAATTAAGTCCTCAAATTATTGAAAATAAGTTAACAGTCAGTAATACAATAAAACAAAAGCTACAAACAGGACAAAGATTCGAAATAAAACAAACAGTGTTTGAATTTTTTCATGCCTATGAATATAGAGTTCTACTGTAGAAATATTTCACTTTAAAGGGGGGATCTAATGCTATTTCATGCATTCTGACTTATTTGCACTGTTAAAGAGTTGGATTCTTAACTAGACAGACACACAAAAAAAAAGAAAATTGAACATAGGGATGTCACAAGTACCGGTACTTCGGTACCAAGTCGGTACTGAAATAAAAAAATAAAAAAAAGTGTGGTAAAAATTCGGTACACTAGTACACTCCGTGGTTATCTGAATGCAGGGCTTCAGACTGTAGACGAATATATACTAATGTCTGTGACTATTAAAACTGCAAAATACCATTTAAATATTAATCCTCCATGGTCTGCGTGTGTGTGAATGAATGGTGCAGACGAGCGGTTTCATTTGCGGCTCGCTCGTACACGTGACATTTGTCGTCTTTTTAGCCTCTGCCGTGTCACTATATAAGGACATGATTGTACTACTTTAAAAACTCCGCTCTGAGAGCCACTTCATGAGCATTTAGTTTCACTTGAGGAAACGGTCATATCATGAAAAGACACTCAAATGTCTTCATGGCAACCCGTCAAAATTAAAGTTATATTAGAAATATATTAGGCTACTGTTGTACAGTAGATTTAGCTGTCTCAATGTAATAATAATACTACTGATAATAATTATCATCATCATGTGCACAGAGGGTTGCTTATTTTTCACTTGATCTTTTTTATAAACAATGCTTACTTTACATTTTTTGTCACCTTTAAATGTTTATATGTATTATCTAATTATAATGATTATCATAAATAATAAACTCATAAAATGTAATTTAATAATTTTTTTAATAATTAAATAAAATAGTTGCTGCAGTGGTACCGAAATTGGTACAGAGAACCGTAAAATTATGGTATTGGTACCGACTGCTGGAATTATGGTAGCCTGACGTAGTCATACTCAATTCTAGTCAGAATATGAGTCTGATACTGCTCCATTGGGCTGTGATTATGGGGCGTGTATCAACCTAACCAGGAAAGACCTCAATTGCATAGACCTACAACCAATCAGAGCAACGCATAGCGTTAGTTGTCAAATGTAAACAGAACTCAACTGCACTGTGTTGCCATGTCCGCGACCCCATTTATGTGATGTATAGACCCAGGAATGCAAATTTTAGCACACATATTTTACCCTCCAATTGCCATTTTTTTCCCGGAGAACCCCCCCCCCGGAAAGCTAATGTCCTTGTTTTAGGATAGTTTTGAGTAGCAATTGGACGGGTTTTGTTGGTAACCCTGTCTACACACACGCTGGAATAAGTAACGTTAGAAAAAAAAGATGTGTAAACGATCCACCATGGGTCAAGTCCAGACCGAACTGCCCGAGCTCAAAAGTTGTGGGCCGGGCGGAGTTCGGCTGGCATCCAAGCTAGAATTTTGGTATCGTGACATCCCTAGTTGGACGTATGGAATATTTCTGTTCCAAATACACTCCTTCAGGATTGAAATAAGTTTCTGAGAGTTTTTTTTAGAGTATAGCTCTGTAGGAGGTCATAAAGGGCACGCTTTGTTTGTAGACATTTAAATCAACAATGTCACTTTTGGTTGTGAGGGAAAGATAACCTTGTTCAGCCTCCCAAATAACCCAGCTTTAAGGAAACAGTGGATGAAGTTTGTTCTTCCGGAGCAGCAACGGAGTCAAAACCGCAGCGCTGAGTGAAACTTCATCAAATGTCTTTTGTTGGCAATCGGCACGCGAGTGCACAATGTAAACAACACGAACGTATGGTGAATTGAAAGTGATCCAGGGATAATGCCCCTGCACACCTCCACCACAAGCTCGGCTGTTTTTTGGAAATAATCAGTACAGCGTATCAGTCTTTTATAGAGATACGAAGGATCTAACACTACTCTATAGGCAATCAAGATTAACATGAGCCTGGCAGAAACTGTGTTATTGTACCCTTTAATAATTAAACTTGCTTTGATTCTTACTAAAGCTACAAAAGTCATTCAGTCAGATCTATTATACTAACACATTCTATTTTCTCCCAATGGTTTACATTCACTTAAGACATAACCTACTGGGTCTGAGTGAATACTCACCAAGTCAGTCATTTTGGCATATTTGACCATTTAGATGCACACGCTTGTCCATGTTCCGCTGCGTATGTGCACAGAAAGTCATGTGAGGAATAGCGCAAGTTCTCTTAATAAGGCTTTAGTATTAAGCACGTCCCATTTTATCAAAGTCACGTTACATGATTTTACTGATTTGCATATTAAGTTTGGGCTTTTAAGGAGGAGCAAAAGCGAAAACTCAATTTCTGAATCGATTCGTGAAATCATTGTCAATACCCAGCCCTAACAAGGTTTATCAATTATGACCAATTACCATTCAAACTGCGGATGCAGCGAATGTCAAGGTTCCTTAGTAAGCCATCATCTCGCAAATCCAGGTTCTCTGGAATGGTTTGTAGTGCCAGTCGGGCAAAGAGTATGTCAATCTGCCACAAATATATCAACATATTTCAAAATGACATTAGGGAGAAAAAATTATGACAATTTAAAATCTGTCACAAACTATCCACTTTTATCATATGCAAGTATGTAAAAATACCTCAATGCCATCAAATGCCAGCTTTATCACAGGTACAAATGCTTCCTCCACCGCCTAGAAGGCAAAAGCAAAGATCAATAAGCCTCACAGATAATGTGATGTGATGTGAGGACACATCGTTCACAAAAGGCTCCATACCCTCAGGTCTTTGACTTCCTCCTGCTCCTTTAATTTCTCATAAAACGAGGAAAAGAAGTCTGTTCTCTCCACATGTCGGGGTGCAACGCAGAGAGCATCAATATCAGCACCTAAACAATTAGGTTAGTGAATGAGATATTACAGACACACAGAGATTATGTGAAATACATGTATGGATCTATCTAGCGCTGGTCTACGTAAACTTACCCTTGGTATGAACTCCAAGCCTGTAGGATCCAAATGTGAAGATTTTTCCACCGACACTATCAATCACTGATGCTGGAATATTCTGTAAAAATATGAACATATATAACAGCTTGTATCTGTGAGTGATAATTCAGAAGTTTATGAATGTTTTATAACAATAAAAACAATAAGATACCTTAGCTTCACTGACTTCGCGGATCCACAACTTAACCAACATATTTAACTTCCCAAGCACTAGGATTCTGTGGGCAAAAGAAACATGTTTAGACAACAGCAATTTGATGAAGCCTAAAGATGGGTAAAGGCTATGCAGTACATTATGAGATTTTATATATATATATAAAAAATATACATTATACAATATAGATCTTCAGGATTCTTTGAAGAAGTCCAAAAGAACAGCATTTATTTGAAATAATCTTTTTTAACATTATGACTTTACTGTCTGGTCATTTTAATGCATCCTTGTTGTATTAATAATAATACAACTAAAAAGAAACCTGTGTTGCCATCGCAGTGCCTGGGTGCTGTGCAAAATTTTATTACAAACTGGTAAATATAGGAAATATCCTAGTTGTGTCTTCAGTTTGTCAAAGCTACTGAGGGACTTATTGTACATATTGTTTTAATTGCCAACAATTTATATCATTTTACAATGTCTTTAATATAATTTCTAACTTATTTTAATCTTTTGTAAAATCTCTTTAACAAGCCAGTTGCTTAGTGGGACATCATCCTTCAAGAAGCAAAGGCCCCAATTTTCAAGCAACAAACTGGTGTGACGTCATTTTGAAAAATATCTACTCAAAAAGTAATTAATTTTTAGAGTTTGAAACAGCTTGCCAAAGCAAACTTTCCAGAAAAGTTTGCTCTGGCTGGTAAAAACCTACAAACTCCCATTGGTCGTGGCAATTACATAATAGGTTGTTGTGGCTCTGAGGCTCCACCTCCGAAATTCCACATTTCTTCTGTTCAGACCGTCGAGGTCAGACGTCCGCAAGCAAAAACATGAACATACTGGAGAGCCGCTTGCTTTTAAACAATCTGTTGTTTAAAGTGCTATATAAATAAATGTGACAAGGCTTTACTGGGGTGCCCAAATTGAAGAGCTGTTGCAAACACATCCACATTGTTATGATCAGATACTTTCATAATTGCCATTTTCTGACTGCTGTCATTTTTTATGTTTATTTTGTTACTGAGAGGAAAGCACGCAACAAATATTCACATATTCATCTACACGCGCTTTCAGCAGTATGAGCGGCATCAGGATTTATTTTACCACCAAGATAAGAACGAAAAATAACTTTGCCATGAGTATATCAGAGCCTTATGAGGGAAAACAAACAAAAAAAGTAAATAAAAACATTGGATTTGATAATCTTTAATGCATTAATTTAAAGCGGTTAACTCCAAAAGTTGTGTAACTGTTAAAGAACCAGTAGAACCAGGTCTCAAACACAAACTGTCATGATGCATATCCACATACATTTGTGATTTAGTAATGCATGTTTCATTTACCTCCGCTGCAGCTCCAACTCCTCCTCAAAGACGCCGAAGGGTCGGAGTGTCTCTGTCAGCTTCCGCGCAAGAACCAGATCGGCCTCTTTAGGCGGTGCCAAGCTGATAGGAGACGTGATCCCATAATGCTTTGGGGTCTGCTGTACTGGTTGCACCTGATTGGTAATTGGACTGTGAAAAAGTCAAACATTAATTGTCAGATTTAATAGAGACATATTCTGTAGTAGTGGAATGAAGTCACAGAAGTCATTCACATCTTTATTAAGCTGGTAATTATTAGTTGGAATTCATTGGAATTGTCATGAAATTTTAGCCTTCAACCACCTGACCACAAAAAAATGGCTAAAGATTAAAGGTGCATTCCAGTCTTTTGTGAAAAGTTCATATTTTAACTACAAGTTGTGAAGTCAATTATAACATCACATGTTCACTTTGGTCGGAGGATGACAATGTACCTTTTCTACAAAACATCCAGCAATTTTTTTTTTACTCAACCTCAACCAAATGAATGTGCATCAAGAGTGTTTTTGCTTTATGTTTTCGTTCGATTTATGAAGGTGCTGTAAATGTAATTGTTATATACATGTTATCATAATTGTACAATACTGATGTTTCTGCTCATGCAGCTTGGCATGTACAAAATACTATGGAGTATGAATAAAAGTTTATTAATTTCACCAAATTTACTGTCAATACAGACACTGCATCTATTGTGTCCCACATTTTCCTCACTGACTGAAAATTCTTAGTTTCCCACTCGTAACTGCGACATTTTGGTGGTGTTCTTGCTCGTTCAACTCATTCATTCATTCATACATAAATACCGGTATATATGATAAACATAACTTGAACACACAATACGTTAAAGATATGTAGGAAGCTACCTTTACACATTGCCATTTTAAGTTGATTTATTGTTGACAGCAAAAACGTTATTTCATGAACATATTTTAGTATTTTCCCGTGATCAAAAACAACAGCATACGTTAACCGGTTTAGTGCAGACGTTGCCAAATAAACAAAAACGAGTCCAAAGTAGTGACAAGTTCACTTTAGAATACATATTTTGAAGTAACAGTTAGTTATTGCGCTTATTGGTGTTTCTTTTCCCGCCGTTCACAGGTGACACCGACACGTTTAAGTTTAATAATGTAACTTACGAGTATATTACTTTTGCGCCATGGCTTTTTTTTCCCCCCAGGGACTAGCGCATTCAGCGTCCGCAGACGCCATATGCCAAAATAAAAAAAGTTTAATAAACGCGTCCATGCCTTGGGTTTCGTCCGCTTCGCCCCTTTTGTTTTGTACGCTAGAACTCGTCTTGTGTGAACGCCTCTTGGAAGGTATCAGTGTGAAAATACTGACCTACATCAATAAGTGCACTAACGTTACTTAACTACATCTGAACAAAGGTCAACAGCTCTTGAATGCTATGTATATCTATACATACATGTCGGCGTGCTTGCTATGAGCGCACTCTCTACATCTGATGGCCTTGCGATCATGTCATCTCATTACTACCTGCATACTGGCAACAAGATTGTTGATAATATTACTACGTTACATTGTGGATTAGTTCAACAACTAAAAGGCACCGTCAAATGTTTTTAATCAACGCGTCGAGTTTCCCAAACGATTCGTGACAGAAGGCCCAGGACCTCACGTTTGCTTCGACAACGTTTGTCCTTAAACTCCGTCGACATACTTACAAAGGCATTATGAAAATCTCCGGTTTATGAGAAGCTGAGAAGCAGGTTATATTCCGCCATTGTGTTTCAGCCTGCCATGAACTGTTACGAAGGCAGTGAAGTTGTTTCTTTTGTTTGAAATAACATGGCGCTCCGGCAACAGCAACTGCCAATTGCTACGGGAAGTGACGCCATGACGCATACCTTGCTGACGCTGGTTGACATACGTCTTGTTTTTGTAACCTATTACGAAATAATAGTATTTAAAGGGGCAGCAACTAGCTAAAATTCAGTGTATATTTTGTCATAACATCGTCACGAAAATTTCAAAACGTGTTTTTTTTTAATATTCTAATTTTGTAATTTCTTTTATAATTTAAAGTGGCGCTTCTTTGACCATTTCAATTGATTTTATTTTATAAAATTGCTTCATAAGAAATTGGTTTGATTGGTTGATTGACATACAAATGAAACATTTAGTAATGCATATCGTTTCACATATTATTGCCAAATACTGTAAATTTTTGCAAATACAGTGTTCAGCAGTTTTAACTGAAATTAATGAGACATTTTTTTATTTAAATACATTTTCCATTATCTCAGCTGCTTTCAGTAAACAGCATTACAGTACAAGTAATTGTTGTTTTTCACTTTAAGTTTGGTTCGTTTTTTTTAGTTTAAAGTCACCATAAAATCAAAATGAACAATTCTTATTTTTTATGCAGTATTGCATTATAAATTATTTATACGTGCACATCATATATATATATATATATATATATATATATATATATATATATATATATATATATATATATATATATATATATATATATATATATATATTTTTTTTTTTTTTTTTTTTTTTTTTAATCATGTTCCCTCTTAATCTTTAATCAAAACAACTTCCCCTCCCTCTTGCATCATCAGGTCTTTTCTTCTCTGATACTGGCATGAGGGCTGGTCAACCTGTCACTCATATGAGCTTGACCAATAGCAAACCACAACCATCCTAACTGTAGTTGTGTCAGCTATACCTCCTTGGCAGCCAGAGATAGATCTTAGCTTCCTTGAATTCCACCTTGAGAGATGTGCATGGGGAAGTTATATAGGATCTTTAATAAGATCAATTCATTCATCAGAAGAAATTACTACAGGTATTTACAAATGTATACAGATTGCTCTAAAGACCCTAGAACAGCAGCAGCAGTAGTAATCCCTGAGTTTAATGTTGGAAAGAGACTTACCAATAATATTTGCATGTGAAATAATGGCCATTGTTATTGCCTTGCAATGGGTAGAAGAGGTCAGGCCAGAGAGAGTTGTAATTGCATCAGATGTGCAGCATTAACTCCATAAGTAGAGAGGATTTATTATGAAATACTACAATCACTATTAAAAATTCAACAAATGCATTTGTCTGATAGTTTTGAGTGGGTCCCTGCACATGTTGGAGTTGATGGGAATTAAAATGCAGATAAAGCAGCAAAATGGGCTTTGAAGAGTGGGAATAAGTAAATATGTAAATATCAGTAAGTCAGAAGCTAAAGTGGGAAAAAAAGATGTGGCAGAATTAATATAACAAAGAAAGTAAAAGAAGATATCTGTTTAAAAACAATCCATTAGTTGGTCTGGAGGACAAAAGAGGAGAAGGTTATTACAAGAATTAGGAATGGTCATACTGGTCTAAACAGTTCTCTCTACGTGAATGGAAAGCATAATGATGGAAATTGTGAATATTGTTGGAGAGGAAGAAACAGTGGACCATGTTTTATTGCATTGCCAGAAGTATGATTCAGAGAGAGAGGTTTTAAAGAAAGCACTAAGAGAGAATGGAGAGCAAAATATCAGTAATATTCTTAAAACATCTGCAGGTGACAAGGGTTGGAAATTATAGGATCAACAAGATTGTTGAATTGAATTTGATAATCATATTTATTTTTGTTTTCTTTATCCCTATAATTTGGTTGTTTAGCAGTCCTGGGGACCCCCCACCGCATCACTTTTTGTATGTCTCCCTTAGACACATTGCAGTCTTGCATTCTCTACTAACGAGTTAATAAGTTGAATCAGGTGTGATAGGTGAGGGAGCCACGCAAAATGTGCAGTGGTGTATGGACTGCCAATATTAAAAATAAATAAATAAATATATAAATAAATATACAAAGAAATGTAAAAAAACCAAAAAATAAATATATAAATAAATATACAAAAAGCAAAAAAACAAAAATGATAATTAATTTATATAAAATAATTATTTATACATTTATTTCCATATTTATGTATTTTTTTCCATATATTTTTTTATTATTTTATTTATTTATACATTTATTTATTTCTATATTTATTTATTTATGCTTTTATTTATTTCTATATTTATTTATTTATTTCTTCCAACATTTATTCGTGCGTAGGGTAATGAGAAGGGCGGGGTTTACCTCAGACATAGCAATCGAGCTCAGAGTAGGCGAGGGTGAAGCGTTGAGGCCACAGTGACACCTTGTGGTGTGGCCGAAATACAATAAGTACAGCCTACTGACGCTGATACCAGACCATTGCATTTTAATGTAACTTCCAAAAACAATACTGACAGCAACAGAAAAAATTTGTTCTATTAAGCGGTGGTAGTCTTTAGCTTACTTCCATAAACTCATGTCCAGGAGCAACTTTATTAAATGTATTAAATGTTAATCCAATTATATGGCATGACGCAATCATCAATGAAGTGATACGTTTAATATGAAACTAAAACAGACAGCGGGTGGAAGCAGGCCTATATATATGCATTATTTAAAATAATAACAATAAAAATAAATAAATAAACGCATGACCAAGTGTTCAAAACGTTGGCAGAGAAGGGGTCATGTTCGGGGGAACAACATGATAGGCTATTTTTGAGTTTAATGCACAAACCTGCGTGACCATATAGCAGTTACGAATGCATTCATATTTTGTTTTGAATTTCAGAAAAGTCGATTGAATATTTACAGGTTTGTATCTTGTTTTTTGTTTTGTTTTTTCAGAATAGTAAAGTGTCTATCCAAGTATCATACTTATCAAATATCGAAGCTATCTCTATCTAATAGTCTACTTCAAAGATCGAATGAAATTATTGATTGTTAAAAAATGTCTATATATATTTCATTCGATCTTTGAAGTAGACTATTAGATAGAGATAGCTTAATAGAACAAATTGTTTCTGTTGCTGTCAGTATTGTTTTTGGAAGATACATTAAAATGCAATGGTCTGGTATCAGCGTCAGAAGGCTGTATTTATTGTATTTCGCCACACCACAAGGTGTCACTGTGGCCTCAATGCTTCACCCTCGCCTACTCTGAGCTCGATTGCTATGTCTGAGGTAAACCCCGCCCTCCGCATTACCCAACGCACGAATAAATGTTGGAAGAAATAAATGCATAAATAAATAAATGAATAAATAAATAAATATAGAAATAAATAAATGCATAAATAAATATAGATATAATTTAAATAAATAAATGTTTAGCTTTTCTATGTATATTCATTTATATATTTATTTTTGCTTTTTTACATTTCTTTGTATATTTATTTATTTATATATATATTTATTTTTAATATTGGCAGCCCTGACATTCCATAGTGGTGAGGGGTACCCAGGACAATTTTGAGAACCACTATCATTAGTCCACACTCCAGATCAGTGGGTGGCAGTAATGCACCCGGAAGTTGTGCAATAGAAGAAGAACCACAACCACATCAATTCCCAAAAGACAAAATCATGCCCCACTTTTTTTCTTGTATTAGCCATTCCACTGGAATGTGTCACAAGAGGAAAGAAAAGACTATCACAACTTCCCATTACGCCGATTTAATCACTTTTTTGTAAAGCGCCTTAAGCATGGAAATGCACCATATAAATTTAACTTAATAAATTGGTCAAATTACAAAACAAGGGTCACAACGATTTGGCCCATTGTGAAGGTTTTGTAAATCTATAACTAGCTCTTGTTTTTACTTATAAATATAATATATAAATAAAAATGAAAAACAGCACACACTTTTAATGCCACATTTATTTAAAATTAATTATTAATTAATAGGTAAATGTGCTAATCATCTGAGTTGTTCCTGAAGAGGTATTCAGCCTGAAAAGAGAACATGACACCAATTAAGTTTAAATAGTTTTTTTGTTAAATAAAACACATATGAATACCATAAGACAAGTGTTACCAAAAAGTCCACAGGGTCATCAGGCTTGACCTTACAGCAGTCCACCAGTCCTTGTATGACAGTGGGCATGACGTATTTCATCAAGTAGTGTCTCATGGGGACCGATCGTGTCTCTAATAGCTCATGTTCCTGCTTCTTCACCTCAGCCAAGTTCCTGTTCTGCAAATACACATCCACAAGCTGAACAATGTACTCGTTCCAAGGAAAGAGAATGCTTTTGCTGCTCATTCACACACTACTGTTCAAATGTTTGGGGGCAGTAAATGTCATGTGTCTCATTTGAACTTTTATGTTTAGTTTTATTTAATAAATACACTAGGCAACTAAACAAGGTAAGACACAGGTGAGAGACTTAAGGGCTAATGACAGTCTCTCTTTACAACAACTGTCGCACAGTTACAACATGGTGTAGACACAGTGTTAGGGGAAAGGATTGAAGGTTTGTTTGAACATTAGGTCAAATTTACCCATTCCTCCAAAAGAGCGGCCATTTTATCATTCTCCACTATTTTCCTGAGTTCCCTCTCAACTTCCTCCTGTTTCAGCTGCTGGTGCCATTCAGCTTCTTTCCTTTTCCTCTCTTCCTCCATTTCCTCTGGACTCAGACCATAGTTCATCGGTTGCCCCACTGTCTCAATAATTTTCTCCAACGTGACCACATTCTCACAGTCTGAGAAGGACATTGTGAAAACAACATTCTTAATAACAATACCACCCTGGATTATAACAATAATCTTATCAAATTCATTTAACAATTTGATGGAGAGCCATTTTCTTATGTGAGCATAAAAATAAGTGAAAGTTTTAAGTGAAGGGTTTTAACCGATGTATTCGGGGTGGATTTCCAGTTCATCGAAATAGTCAAGCACAGACTCGTCTTTTGCCAAAGTCTCCCTGAATTTGGCAAGACTCTCTGTAAACTCATCTTGAGTGTAGTGCATTTCCTCTGCCACATTCTGTGGAAGACTCCGAACACGCTCTTTTAGAAATTCATCAGTGGCGTCCAGTGAGAATACAAACTCTGAAGGAAAAAGCCAATGGTTGTTAACATGAAACACAGCATTCGTTAACCCAGTTTTACTTCTGTAATGTGACACAAGTTTAGAGTCAGTAAGATATTTTGTTTTTGAAAGTAGTCTGCTTATCAGATCTGAATTGATTCAATATTAATAATATAGTGAAAACAGTAATATTTTGAAATATTACAATTTAAAAAAATCTGATTTTATTATTTAATAATATTAATATTTTAAAATTTAAAGTGTCATTTATTCCTGAGATGCAAAGCTGATTTTTTTTGTCTCACAGGATCCTTCAGAAATCATTCTAAAATGCTGATTTGCTGCTTAAGAAACATTTCGTATTTTTCTTAATGTTGAAAACGGTCTTAATATTTGCTGCTTAATATTTTTGTGGAACCTGTGATAAAAATTTTTTTTTTTTTTAAATTCTAGTTTCTATGCTCGACAAAAAAAAAAGTTTTCATATACAATGTCAAACTTTGATGTCACTTGTGATCATTTATTGCGTCATTGTGGAATAAAAGTTTAAAAAAAAAAATTTTTTAAACTTCTGAACCTGCTTCTTGTATTTCCGGGTGAAACAGGATATTCAACAGGAAAAAAATGACATATGGAAGTATCTCAATAGTAATAATTATTTTCTGATGTATTATTATTGCCATAACTCTTTTATTGCATGAACATTAACAATGTGTAGTAGTGAGTTGGTTCACGTAATTGAAGTTTAACGCTTCAGAACTTCCGTTAAGGGAACATAGTGAGTATCGATACACCCTGGGTTTTGCAGTGCATTATGGGACTTTTTGCACTGGAAAGATTCTGCGATTGAGACTCCCTGATCAGTGCTCTGACTACAGAACTAGAGAGATGTTTGGGACGCACCCATTATATTCATACACTACATTGTTGAGTACATAGTGCATAAGTACAATAGTAAATAAGTGCATAGTGTATTGTAGGGGAGAGCGGGACACAACCTAACGCTTTTTGACTTTCTCAGTTTGTGTAAATCCACTTGGGGTTCAGAAAAAATACCCACATTAATTTCATACATGTCTAGTACAATAATGGGGCTTTGTTTCATTTAATACAGTGTATACTTTTTTCTTGATTTACCCCGGAAGAATGGAAGTGAAATGTGACAACATGCCCCATAGGAAGGGTACATTGCAACCTGTGAGGAGGTTCATTGTAACATGACCAAATGACAGCTTAAAATGTTACCTGATATAATTTTTAAAAAGTCCAAGACAAACTAAAATATTTTGTCAATAAGACACATTTACTAACTTTTAAAAATAAAATAATGGCATTTTTTATTAATTAAAACACACATTTTTGAGTTTGACAACAAACACGATCAGTCCCGCGTTAGGTTGTGACCTGCACTCTCCTACGTCGTTTGGGACACAACTATGGTTTTGCAGTGGTTACTTTGTTGCGTCCAGTGTAGACAGCCTCAATAATTACTTTACTCGTTACTTGAAAAAGCAATTATTATTGCCAACAATTATTTTATTGAATGAACATTAACAAGCATTAAATTATTGTGATATTACTAAGATGTTTGAAGGCTGCACCATGCAATTAAACATCTTTACAAGCAAAAGTAGTGAAATATATCTGTATGTTCTGAAATGACTAACCTGGAATCAACACTTTGCTATACTGAGGTATTGTAGATCTGGTAACTTGTACTTCCATTTTTGCATCTGGAAAACATTTTAGGTTAATTTAGGTTTATAACATGTAAAACATTTTTTTTTTTTTAAATTAGGATAGCTGACCATGGAAAAGCTCTTTAGCCTGTGTATAGGTCTTTGGGTATCCATCCAGAACAAATCCTTGATTTCTGCAAGGCATTGAGTTTAGCTTGTCCCTTATAATATGTCTCACATGCTGCTCATCCAAGTGGCCTGTGAGAAAACATAATCAAAATTGCATTAAGTAACACTTACTATATCAGGTCTGTTACAATCTTAAAATCATATTTCTAGATACATAAATATAGGATGGTGTGAAAGCATCATTCAATGCATACCATCATTGTGAAGCATGTTGTTTTTTAGAGTTTTAAGCTGCTCTTCAGCGTCAATGAGCATTTCCTCATTCTCCTTTGTCTTCTCACTTCTCCCAAGCAGTTCCTCCTGAAGAACACATACTGTACATTCAAAAGACAGCTTCATATAAACTGTTTGTGAAAATGCTTCTATTTGATACTTTTTAAAATATATTATTCATTATAAAATATGCTATCAGTAAAACAATATTAAAAAAGTAAAAAGTTTTACATTGTTAAAAATCCTAAAACTGCCTGTTTATTTCCAGGATTTTGTGCACAATATAAGGTCTCCGACCTTTGGTCCTCCTTTGGGACAAAATTAGAACTTTTGGGGGGTTTTGTTGATATAAACCAAGGGTGGCGATCTCCGGTCCTAGGGAGCCTCAGTCCTGCAGAGCTCAGCTCCAACCCTGATAAAACTCACCTGCCTGTAGCTTCCAGGGGTGCTTCTCAATATCCCTCCTCGTTTCCTCGCTCCTCTGTCCTCCATCCTATGACCCGGAAACCAACCGAGCTCAGCCCTCTTGTAGGACATCACAATTCTCTAATCGCACAGCGAGGAGGCGAGGATCGAGGAGTGAGGAAGCTTCCTGAGGAGTCATGAGTGAGGATACACGTGTACAGGTGTATCCTTTGCGTAAGTGTTTTATCGACTAAACGTGATGCACGCATTAATTCTCCTACCCTTTCACATCTTGCCACAGTTTATTCACTATTATTATAATGTTTACACGTACAAGACACAAATGTCAATCAAATAACAACTGTAGGATGTAATTATATTAAAGCACAAGAAAATTAAAGAAACCAACTGTAATACTATGCAACAAATAAAAAGCAGTTTATAACTGGGAATAATTTGTTGTTAATAATAACTGGTAATATTAAATTAAATATGGACAAATGTGGTATTTTGTGGATGTTTAAACTATTACAATATAAATAGTTATCTCTAATGTTCAAGAATCCCGACGTGCAAGCTAAATCCAGCGGTGTAGAGTCATCATTAATTGAGGACACTTTGAAGTGACGCTAAAGGGAGCGAGGAGGATATATCATTCACTTGATTCAATTACTCTGTCCTCATGTCTTTTTTTTAGGAAGCTAGGAAAGGAAACGAGGATGCACAAATAAGAATTGAGAAGCACCTCTAGTAACCCTTCAGACCTTGATTAACTTGTTCAGGTGTGTTTGATAAGGGTTGAAGCAAAGCTCTGCAGGACTGAGGTTCTCCAGGACCGGAGTTCACCACCCCTGTTATAAACCAAACAAGCAAGCACAGCCTAGGTGAGAAAAAGTAAAACAAAAAAGAGTAAAACTCTTTTTAGGGGTAGTAATATTGTAACGCATAACTTTTAAAAGTTTCCCCAACACTGGTTATAATTAACATATTGCACATATTAACATATTACATTGTTAAAATACTAATAAAATGTATGTAGTCCTCACTCACCAGTTGTCTGATTTTCTCATTGATGGCTTCACTGACATTAATATGATGAAGTTTGTAATATCTGCACAACTTTGCTGCAACTGAGCTTTTGCCAACAGCAGGGGGCCCAAGAAGACAGATTTTTATTGGCTGAAGGAATTAAATGCAAATCATGTAAACATGTTTTCTAAAGCTATATTGTTCAAATTATATATAATAGAAATGTCTTCAAATGTCTTCAAATATATATATATATATATATATATATATATATATATATATATATATATATATATATATATATATATATATATATAAACCAAATGATTGCCAAAAACAAATAATATATATATAGATTTTATTTCTGACATAAATTCTTATTCTTACACTAGGCATAAGCCTCTATCAACCAGTGTTATCAAAGCTTACCAACAGTTGCCTTGTCTGTTTGTATTCCTCCACCACACGAGATATGTTATCAACTATTCCAGATTCATAATCCCAGCAGATGTTTAATCTGTCCTTTAAGAAAACAGACTCAGTCTGAAGGTGGACACTGAGGTAAAGCAGGTCGGTTTTCTGTGAAAATACACAACAACGTGATATATTTTCTTCACATATCATGAAAATGCATGTTCAGCTAAAATAGCCTACCGTAATTGCCTTTGTGCCATAAGCATCCTCCTTTGGGACTTTTTCTATTTGTCCAGAACCCAGGGCAGAGCCAATGGCCTAAGGAAATAGACAGCAGTGTGTTTACAAATGATTTTTAGTGTTGTTTTCTCATAGAGTGCAGGTATGACATTAGAACTCGGAATACTAATTTGCAGCAGAGTTCTTCAAGATTTTCCTATGGGACTTTATAATGGGGCTTGTCGATTTATGTGCAAAATAAAGCCTGTGGTAAACATAACTTGACGATACTTTGATGTTCTGTTCTACAACGTACAGCACACTCTCACACCCCAAGCAGTCTTATCTTGTCACTTATTAAAAAATGTACGTTTTCAAAAATGTGTGTAATTTAGTATAGTTAAGTTATGTTTACCACAGGCTTTATTTTACACATAAATCGTAAAACCCTAAAATAAAATCCCATAGGAGAATCTAAAATCCCATAGGAGAAACAGCGGCTAATTAATCTTCTGGGTTCTGACGTCATACCTGCACCACTCTATTGCAAAACTAAAGTGTGAGCATTACAGTCAGTATGTTATAAAGTGTGTAATGATTTAATACTTTCACAATGTCTTCAAAAGTGTTCTTGGAATCATCCACAGCGATGAAGTAGTGTGTTTTTGGCTTGTGGTCAATGATGTTTTGCAACACTCTGAAATGACAAAGGATGACAAAAATATGAGATGAGAATGAAATTTAAATTTTAAACAAAACGGCATAACTGCAGTTTCTCAAACCTTGCAAGGTCATGGATATGAATGGCAGGAATGATGTTTGTCCCAGGTCCAAAAACAGGAATGCTGCTAAGCTCTCCGAGCCAAGCTGTCTGGGGTCAAAGTGAACAAGTTAGGCAACAACTAATGTGATTATAAATTCAAATTGACAATTATGATGCTCTGATACTGTTGACATTGCAGTACTTCAAAGAAGAAATGAAACATGTTCTCGCCCATTCCATACTGCAGCCCAGATGTTACAACATAAGTAGACAGCTTTGACTTTTTCTGAAAGAAAAATACTGGAAGTTTGTTTCATATGTTAAGATATTAAACTTTTTACATATAATAAATTATTTTAATATAAATTCTGGATCATTACAGTCTTCCCCAGTTTAAGCACAAGTTTCTCTGTGCTTGTGTGTTCTTTAAAGTTTGGATGTGGCCTTCTTCTTTTGTAGTCGTCTTCAGTCAAGGGAATGTCAGGATCATCCTTAAGATAATACCAGAAAAAGTAGCAAAAGTAATGATGACTGGTCTGTTTATTGTCACTGCAATGTACAGCACATTCTAGCTGATAATATAAGCATAATAAAAAAGACAAGGTACATTTTAAAATGTGTTACAGTATTTCCAACTTTTTTTTTATTTTCTGTCTTTACAATTTTCAATAAAAAAGAACTAAATTGAAAAAAAAAGGAATTTCAATGTGGTGTCAAATTTATGGAAGCTTGTTTCCGCAAAATAAAAAAGGTAATTGTGAATCTCACAATTCTGACTTTTTTCTTGCAATTGCAAATCTAGCAATTCTGACTTTGCAAGATATAAACTCACAATTCTGACTTTGTAAACTCACATTTGCAAGTTTATATCTCACAACTCAAGTATACATCAAGTATACAACTCAAGTATTGCAAGTATACATCTCGCAATTGCAATTTAAAAAAAAAATCTGAATTGTAAGACGAAAAGTCACAATTACCATCTTTATTTTTTTATTTAATGTTGAAAAGAAGCTCCAATACAATTTGAAGAAGAAAAACTCACTGCATGATATAAATATTTAAAGGCAACACTCACAGGATCAGCTGGTTTGGTCATTGCCCATGTCATGATTGTTGACAGCAGGATAAATATTTTTGAAGACCCAAAATTTTCAATTTCAGAGTGCAGAGCTATAGGAAATTCAGATTGAATAGTTTGATAGATTGGTATGAATAAAGAAAGAAACTCAAAATAAACTAAATGGCATTAAGTCTGTATCCCAAAACATAGTGAGCTGCATAATGAGGCAGAATGTTGGTCCTCACCATGTTTTGAGATGCAGCCAAAATAAATAGTCTGGAAATCTGAGGAATTGTTACCTGAAATGGCCCATGTTGCCTCATATATGACATCAGTGTGTTCAGTGATATTATACACAATAACATCACACTGCATCAGACACTTCAGGAGCTCCTCTCGACTCACGGACTGAAATATGATAAAAAAAGATCTAGGTAGCCAGCTTGCAAATTTGTAAGACACATCTGAGACTTGTTATAATAAAAATAAAAAAATGTCCTTGTTTTATGAGACTTATTGACCTTGACGCACAGGGGTCATCTATGATTTGTCTTGTTTTCTTTGGGTGTATCTCAATTAGCTCCCTAGTTTGTGAATCAATATATCGTGCACATGAATTCAGGCATTATAAGTGTAACCTGTTCCCTGGGTTTGTGTTCATCGATGTGATCATGTGGGCTCTTTCTGTGCACATTTTCCCTGTTCTCTTCCTGTGTTTAGTTTCTATTTGCCTTGTTGCCTTGTTTGTCTCCATAGTTACCCTCCTTAGTTTCTGTTCCCTGTGTATTTATACCCCTGTGTTACTGTTGTCTTTTGTCAGTCGTTGTTCTTGCATGTCTCTCTTTTTAAGTTGTTATGTTCTTGGTTTCCCTTGTCTGGATTACGTCTCTGGTTCCCCTGTTTGCATTATGTTCCTATCTCTGTTTTCAATTATCTTGGTCTATGTTTTTCTAATCTTATAAACTGTTGCTGCTATCTGAGCTGCTCAGTTCAGCCATGCCACTGCAGGTACCTAATTGGACTCTGGAATTTTATATCAATCTGGCACTGCAACTGATTGGCTTTGCATTTACTGCAGGATTTGCAGAGAAGGAACATGCCACTCCCGCTTCCTGTAATGGCAGTCGCCATCTTATGTGTTTGAGCCGCACACATCTACAGCTCCTCCCGAGGCAGTGACCATTCCTGAACTATCTGCCTGCCCTGTCAACGCCACAGAGTTTGTACCTGAAGTTTCTGTCTGCCCAGACAAGACCACAGAGGTTGTCCCTGAACTCCCTGTCTTCTCTGACCAAACTACAGAGGTTGTCCCTACTCCCTGTTTGCCCTAACAAGATCTTCTTTGACCAGACCACGTAGGTCCTCCCTGAACTCACTGTCTTCTTTGACCATGGAGGTCGTCCCTGAACTCCCTGTCCTCTCTGACAAGACTACAGAGGTCGTCCCTGAATTCTCTGTCTGCCTTGACAAGACCACAGAGGTCGTCCCTGAACTTCCTGTCTGCCCTGATAAGACTGTGGAGGTCCTCCCTGAACTCCCGTCTGCCCTGACAAGACCACAGAGTTCGTCCCTAAACTCTCTTTCTTCTCTGACCAGACCACAGAGGTCGTCCCTGAACTCCCGTCTGCCCTGACAAGACCACAGAGTTCGTCCCTGAACTCTCTTTCTTCTCTGACCAGACCACAGAGGTCGTCCCTGAACTTCCAGTCTTCCCTGACAAGATCACGGAGGTCTTCCCTGAACTCCCTGTCTGCCCTGACAAGACCACGGAAGTCGTCCCTGAACTCCTTGTCTTTTTTGACACAGCCACAAAGGCTGTCCCCGAACTCCCTGTCTGCCCTGACAAGATCACATAGGTCATACCTGAACTCTCTTTCTTCACTGATCAGACCACGGAGGTTGTCCCGAATTCTCTGTCTGCCTAGACAAGACCACGGAGGTCATCCCTGAACTCTCTGATCAGACCATGGAGGTCGTCCCTGAACTCCCCGTCTTGTCAGGGAAGTCCACAGAGGTTGTTCCTGAACTCACAGTCTTCCCTGATAAGACCAAGGAGGTCATTCCTGAACTCCTTATCTGACCTGACAAGACCATGGAGGTTGTCCCTGAACTCTGTCTTCTTTGACACAGCCACAAAGGTTGTCCCTCAACTCCCTGTCCCTGTCAACGGAGGTTGTCCCTGAACTCCCTGTCTGCCCTGACAAGACCACGGAGGTCATCCTTGAACTCACTGTCTTCTTTGACACAACCAAAGAGGTCAATCCTGAACTCCCTGTCTGCCCTGACAAGACCACAGAGGCCATCCCTGAACTCCATCTTGTCTGACATCACCACAGAGGTTGTCCCTGAACTCCCCCGTCAGCTCCGCCTTAGTAGCTACCCACTCTTCCGGCTTCACCCTGTTCACCTACTCTACACCATGGTCCCCTAATCTGCCGGCTCCACCTTAGTCACTAGGTTCACTTCTGCCACACAGGTTTGGCTCGACATTCCGTTTTTTGAATAAACTGTTGCTGCACTTGAATTCTCACCTCTCCTTATCCCTGCTTGAAACGTAACAAGAAGTTGGAGAGTTGGACTTGTAACCCGAAGGGGTTCAAGTCTCAGCGACAGGAAATATAAGTGGGGGGACTGAATGAACAGTTCTCCTTTCCACTCTCATTACTCCACAACTAAGGTGCCCTTGACTAATTGCTCCCTGGGCGCTGCAGCAAAAATGGCTGCCCACTGCTCTGAACTCTCTAAATCATTTGATATTTACATATACCTTGAACATTTCAGCTGTTGTTTTTAATAGTATTAAAACAAGATTATGTTCAGGGCTGGCATACTGGGCATTTAGGTTATTTATTTAAATTTTTTGCCACTGACTGGCCCATCATGCAGTGACAGCGGCCCATTGACAGGCGAGAGAGAATTCCTCCATATTCATAGACTGTGTCCATATTAGGCACTGTTTTATTTATTAATTTATTTTTACTTGAGCGCATGGTGCATGAAACTGCAAAAGACGAATATCCACACAGCGCTGCCGCTGACGAATGTGCGCTGCGTTTCTGCTGCTCTATGAAGTGATCAACAACACTTTGACTCCGAATTGTGTTTTATACAGTCATGTGATATGGGAACATTACAGGTTCTGTGGTGAACCTATCTGAAAACAGCAGCGAGCATGTAAATACATGACAAGGTAAATTGGAAAACGGAATTACACACAACTGCAAACTTGTCACTTTAGCACAACCACAATTTACATTGCAGCTACTATAACAGTGAACAAATATGGTGTTTTGGAAGAAACGTATTTATTAAAAGTGTTGCTATTATAAGACTACTGACATTAAATATTGCAAAATATAAATCACTTTTATAGAGACTGTGTTTGTATTTTCTACATGTTTACAATTTTTCTTATTAAAAATTCAATAGTTTATTATTATTTTTTTATTTTAGAAACCATTTACCCATGGTAATGAAGAGCATGATTTTACCTCTGACTACCATGATCTTACAGTTAAATGAAGATTGATAGTGTCACGACTGCTCTGAGACAGAGGGTTGAAGATCCAAATGCAGCTTTATTAGAGGGTAATCCACAATCGTAGTCAGAAAACAGGCAGAAGGTCATACACAAGCAATCAGTCCAATCAAGCAAACAAAACAGAGGAGACAGGCAAAAGGGTAATCCACGGAGAAGGCAAGAAATCCAAGACCAAGAGACATGAAACCAGGGTAAACGCTCAGAAATGCAGTGAAACACAAAACAAGACTTCGCAGTGACAGACAGAGTGAACATGGTTTTTATAGTGTGAGCTAACAAGGTAATGGGGTGCAGGTGGATGTAATCAATGAGTGATGATGAGTCCGGGCAAAGGATTATGGTTGAAGGTTAAAGGTTGACCCCATCAACGCTCAAATTAGAACTTTTAATGCACAATCCTCACAAATAAGTCAACTTTCATCCAAGACCACATCATGGATAAGACATTGGACCTTATGTGCTTAACGGAAACATGGCACCAACCAGAGGTGTACTCTGCCCTAAATGAAGCCTGTCCCCCTGGATACAGTTATTTGGAGGCAGCTCGCAGCACTGGCGGTGGTGGCCTAGCTGTCATCTACCGACAGGACCTGGAGTTGTCCTCCATCACGTTGCCTGTAATATCTTCTTGCGAGTGTCTAGCTTTTAAATGTAAGCCCCCCTTTCCAATGACTGTTCTTCTTATCTACCGCCACCTAGACAAAATTCTGCTTTTATCCCGGAAATATCTGATCTCCTCACTTCACTTTGTACAACCTCTGCCAATACCATAATTCTGGGAGATATAAATATTCATGTTGACACCCTCATGTCATTCTGCTGCTGATTTTCTTCAGCTGCTAGACTCCTCAACTTACAACAACATGTTGATGTCCCCACACATTCCAAGGGTCACACACTTGATTTGGTCATTTCAAACTCAGCCCAAATCAGTAACCTACAGGTTTATGATCTTGGAGTTTCAGATCACAAGGTTGTGGCAATGGAGTTGCCATTTCCTTCCTCTCACCCCAAGCCAAAGAGACAGATCCAATACAGAAAGTTGAAAAACATCAATACGGATGTCCTGACCCAGGATCTTCAACATCTCTCCTCCGGCTTTTCTGATTTAACTTCCATTGCTGACTCAGTGGATTTTTATAACCAGTCCCTGAGCAGTCTCCTGGACCTCCACGCCTCTAATATCCAGGTCAGTCTCTTTCTCGCGGTCAGCACCCTGGTACACATGCGAGCTGCGGAAGATGAAGGCGGCTGGGCGTGTCCTTGAGCGGCGGTTCAAGGCCTCTGGTCTGACTGTTCACAAACAGGCTTACAGGGAACAAAAGAGGGCTTATGCAGAAGCTCTTAGAGCCGCACGGTCATATTATTATTCCACTATCATCAATAAAAACCCTGGAAACTCTAAACAACTTTTCTCAACAATTAACCACCTTCTTAACCCCGTATTCTCCCACTCTGAGACTACTGAAGAGAGGTGTAATATGCACATCACTTTTTCGAACAAAAGTGAATAACATCCGCTCTCACCTCACCACCACTGCTGCTCTGCCCCTCCAACGGCTAACCCAACATTTGAGATTGTCCAGCACTTCAGCTATTTCTCAGAAGCCACACAGGAAGAGGTGGAGGATGTCATCAAGAGAATGAAGCCGTCCACCTGTGCCCTGGATCCTTTCCTTCTACTCTGCTGAAGGCCAACCTCTCAGTTGTTTCACCGTTCATCACTAAGATCATTAACCACTCCCTTCTGGTTGGTGATATTCCATCTGCGTTAAAAACAGCTGTCATCAGACCTCTACTGAAAAAAACAAGGATGGATCCAGATGTTCTCTCCAACTACAGGCCCATTTCAAATCTGCCATTCCTATCAAAGGTTCTGGAAAAATAGTGGCAGCACAGCTTCAAGCTCATCTCAAACACAATAACCTGTTTGAAAAGTTTCAGTCTGGTTTCCGCCCTGGCCATAGCACAGAAACAGCACTGGTCAGGATCACCAATGACCTCCTGATGGCAGCAGATGGTGGCTCCCACCTCTACTCGTCCTACTAGACCTAACAGCTGCATTTGATACAGTAGACCATAACATTCTCCTCCACCGCCTGAAATACACCATTGGACTCTCAAAGGGTGTCTTCGAGTGGTTTGCTTCATACCTTACTGGCAGAACTGAGTACGTTGCCCTGGGCAAAGCTAAATCACTCACCCATAATGTCACCTGCGGGTTCCTCAGGGCTCTGTGCTGGGCCCCACACTTTTCTCTGTTTACATGCTCCCCTTTGGAAAAATCATTAGCAGACATGGTATATCGTTCCATTGTTATGCTGATGACACACAGCTGTATATTAAGACTACCCCCACTTCTTCTGCTCCTTTCCAACATCCACACTGACCACCTGCATGGAGGAGATAGAGACGTGGATGAAGCTCAACTTCCTTCAGTTAAACAGCTCCAAAACAGATGCTATCTTGATCGGTACACCACATCAGCTTCGCTCTTCACCCATCACTAGTATCACTTTCTCTGGCCACAATATCTCCCTTTCCACTTCTGTCAATAATTTGGGTGTCAAAATGGATTCAAACCTTACCTTTGACAACCATATCAATCACCTTTGTAAGACATCATTCTTCCACCTCAAGAACATCGCCAAACTCCGTCCAACACTCAGCCTGGCAGATGCAGAGAAGCTTGTCCATGCCTTTGTCTCATCCAGGCTGGACTACTGTAATGCACTCCTCATCGGGATCTCTGGCAAAAGCATACAGCGACTGCAGTACATCCAAAACAGCGCAGCCAGGATCCTGATGAGGGTGCGCAAGCATGAACACATCACCCCATCCTTAAATCTCTTCACTGGCTCCCTGTCCCACTCAGAGTGGAATATAAAGTCTCCCTCCTCACCCACCAGTGTATTTACGGACATGCCCCCCTTTACCTACAGGAACTTCTCACCCACCCAACATTCCTACCCACACTTCGTTCTGCTAACACAAACACCATCCAAGTTCCCAGAACAAAACTTTGCAGCATGGGCGGTAGGGCCTTTTCATCTGCTGCTCCGAGGCTGTGGAATACCCTCCCGGACTACCTGAGGGCCCCACAGACTACAGATGTTTTTAAACGAAACCTAAAAACATTTCTTTTACTAAAGCTTTCCACTGAATGTGTTTTAAATAATTTTTCTTGAATAGTTTCTTAAATAGTTTTAAATAGTTCTTATTTTTTGTATTTAATTAACTGTGTTTTTAATTTATTTTTATTGTACTTCTAGATGCTCTGTAGCACTTTGAGATTGCAGAAATGTAAAGTGCATTACAAATAAAATTTATTATTATTATTATTATTATTATGGGAGATGTAGTCTATGGTAGAATGACAGTCTGGGTTGGAGTGCCCTCTGGTGAACGCGCGCACTCACACTGGTCCATTGTGACAGATAGATTTCATGAATGATAGATATTAGTGTCTTACATAAATTAGGTTTTAACTCTTAAAACTGTCATTGTTTTTAAAGGGGTAGTTCAACCCAAAAATGTGATTGTTTACTCACCCGAAGGGCATACCAAAACTGACAGATTTTTTTTTCTGTGTAACATAAAAGAATCATTTGAGTCTGTTTTTTTGTCCATACTATATTCAATGGTAGCCTAACCAAAATTGTTTGGTTGCAACATTCTTCAAAATATCTTCTTTTGTGTTTCACAGAAGAGAGAAAGTTATACAGGTTTGGAACGACATTAGAGTGAGTAAATGATGAAAGCATTTAAAAGCAGTTAATTTACTTTACTTCATCCTAGCTCAAAATCTGTGCTTTACTGTCAACTGCTAGCCTGACGTGGTCATACTCAATTCTTGTCCGAATCATACATCCCCAAATCAGAAAAAGTTGGGACAGTATGGAAAACAGAAATAAAAAAACAAAGTAGTGATTTCTAAATTTACTTTGAATTGTATTTAATTGCAGACAATATGAACACAAAATATTTCATGTTTTGTCTGGTCAACTTCATGTCTTTTGTAAATATGCATCCTGTCATTCAGACCTGCAACACATTTCAAAAAAGTTGGGACAGGAGCAATTTAGGGCTAGTAATGAGGTAAAATGGTTAAATAATGTTGTGATTTGAAACAGGTGATGTCAACAGGTGATTGTAATTATTTGTTTTGTACAAAAGCAGCATCCAAGAAAGGTCTGATCCTTTAGGAGCAAAGATGGGCCGAGGATCGCCAGTTTGCCAACAAATACGTGAGAAAATTATTGAAATGTTTAAAAACAATGTTCATCAAAGAAAGATAGGAAGAGATTTGGATATTTCACATTCAACAGTGCATAACAATTAAAAGATTCAAGGAATCTGGAGGAATTTCAGTGCGTAAAGGACAAGGGCGCAAGCCTAAGCTGAACAACCGTGATCTCCGATCCCTCAAGCGGCACTGCATCAAGAATCGTCATTCATCTATAAGCGATATTACCATGTGGGCTCAGGACTACTTTGGCAAACCTTTGTCAAGTACCACAATACGTAGTTAAATCCACAAATGCCAGTTAAAACTGTACTGTGCCAAAAGGAAGCCCTATGTTAAGAGTGTTCAGAAGCGCCATCAACTTCTCTGGGCTCGCAGACATCTGGGATGGACCATCACACAGTGGAAACGTGTACTGTGGTCAGATGAATCAGTATTTCGGGTATTTTTTGGGAGGAATGGACGACTTGTGCTCCGGACCAAAGAAGAAAAGGATCATCCAGACTGTTACCAGCAACAAGTCCAAAAGGTAACTTGCACTTCTGTGAAGGCACCATTAATGCTGAAAAGTACATAGAGATTTTGGAGCATAATTTCCTGCCTTCAAGAAGACATCTTTTCCAGGGACGTCCATGCATATTTTAACAAGACAATGCAAAACCACATTCTGCACACATTACAAAGTCCTGGCTGCGGAGGAAGAGGGTACGAGTACTTGACTGGCCTGCCTGCAGTCCCGACCTGTCTCCAATAGAGAATGTGTGGCGCATTTTGAAGCGCAAAATGCGACAACGAAGACCCCGTACTGTTGCCCACCTTAAGACTTGTTAGCAGGAAGAATGGGACAAAACTGAAACACTTCAACACTTGGTGTCTTCAGTCCCTAAACGTATTTTAAGTGTTGTGAAAAGGAATGGCAACATTACAAAGTGGTAAATGCTTTACTGTCCCAACTTTTTTTTAAATGTGTTGCAGGTCTGAATGACAGGAAAGGATGCATATTTACAAATGACATGAAGTTGACCAGACAAAATATGAAATCTTTTTTGTTCATATTGTCTGCAAGTCAAAGTAAATTTAAAAATCACTTCTTTTTTTATTATTTGCTTTTTCCATACTGTCCCAACTTTTTCTGATTTGAGGTTGTAGACAATAAAAGAAATGGACACAGTGATCCCATTGACTTCAACGGAGAAAATTGAAGTCAATTCGAAGCACTCACTTCCTGATAGCTGAGCGTAGATGTGACGTAACCTGTCTGACAGTTGTAAGTCCTCTAGTAGTTGTGCAAAGTGAAATCTGAATCACGTTGTTTAAATATCTTGTCCCCTTGCTTTTGGCTCTCTATGGGGTTCTCCCCATGCATCTCCTTTGCCTTTATCAGAATTTATGCCTTCACGTCCCCCCGATTGCCTCATAGACCGTAAAAGATTGCCTGCGAGCTTCTCCTCCTGCCTATACGGTAATTTCTCTACTGCGCGACAGTCACGTTTTTTGCCACACTTTTTCCTTCCCATGGACTTCCCACCGAGGTGCCTTGATACAGCACTCTGGGAACAGCCTATTCGTTCAGAAATTTCTTTCTGTGTCTTACCCTCTCGCTTGAGGGTGTCAATGATGGCCTTCTGGACACCAGTCAGGTCGGCAGTCTTACCCATGATTGCGGTTTTGAGTAATGAACCAGGCTGGGAGTTTTTAAAAGCCTCAGGAATCTTTTGCAGGTGTTTAGAGTTATTAGATGATTCAGATGATTAGGTTAATAACTCGTTTAGAGAACCTTTTCATGATATGCAAATTTTTTGAGTTAGGAATTTGGGGTTTTCATGAGCTGTATGCCAAAATCATCAGTATTAAAACAATAAAAGACCTGAAATATTTCAGTTGGTGTGCAATAAATCTAAAATATATGCAAGTTTAATTTTTATCATTACATTATGGAAAAAATTTACTTTTATCACAATATGCAATTTTTTTTAGAAGGACCTGTGTGTATATATATATATATATATATATATATATATATATATATATATATATATATATATATATATATATATATATATATCCTACCCACAATATAACAAAAAATAAATAAATAAATAAATGATGAACTAACCCTGTATTCCTCCAGTGCAAAGCGTTGTTTTTTCGCATCTTTATTAGCAACTGTTCCGACTATCTGAAAATGTGCACCTTCTGAAGCCTGTTCGTGTTTGTCGTCCTCCTCTCCATCCGTGAGAGACTCTCCGACGACACATGCCGACAAGAACTAAACAAAGCAACATTAAACCACAGCGCTTATTATATCCATGTGCTTTGTGTAAATGACTCGGTCAGTACACTCTTTTACCTGCGCGATATATTTGGACGAGTATGAGTCGATGTTGTTGAGAAAGACTCGTTTGGAGCGGCTTTCGCTGTGGTTGGCCATGTTTGTCGTTTGGTTGCTATGGAGACTTGGAAAGATAACATAGACTGATCTACCGGTGTATAATGATCAGCGCATAGAGCGCACTTTTCTGGATGGCATGAAATATCAACGCAATGTATTTTATAAAACCTTGTCCTAAACACTTAATTATTATTGTTGAAATATTTGTACACTTCACACTATAAATGCATTAGACTACACGACAAAATATTTAAAAGTTTTAATTTGAAAAGTGTAACATGTTGATATGATGGTTAATTAGATGGAGCGTGGCAAAGGAGCAAACACTTTTAAATGACTTGAAATGCAACACATCATGAAATGTAAACACGGTCTTCAAGTTAAGTTAGTGTGCTTTGTCAGAAATATCTCCAATGTTTTTCTTTCATTTATTACAATTTAGGATTATTATTTATGCTGGTAGGCTTAAGTCTTCTTTATATGTCAGTCATTATTCATTTTGTTTAATTTTATTATTTTGCATGTTAATGCGTACATCAATGCTTTGTTTATTGTTTACGTTATAAACGTGGCAAACATTTTTATTAAAATAGTCAAAAACAATTCATAGCCAGAAAACAAAATTGTTCCCCTCCCGTTCTGTTCAATTAATTAAAATGTGCTTAATAATTTTTTTTTAAAATAATTCTGTTTCATCCACCAAATATTTTTAAAGATAACGTTTATTTATTCCGTTTCTGTTAAAACTACATTAATAATTTTTGTGTTAAAAATAGGATACATCATGAATCATTCATAATTGAGCAGTGCATGTTGTTCCCATCATGCTTTGCAGGGGACTACATTAAATTGAGAGATTCAGAAACTTGTGCCTGATTTCACAGACCAGGCTTAACCTAGGATTAGTTCACTTTAAAATGAAAATTACCCCATGATTAACTCTCAAACCATCCTAGGTTTCAGGTTTCTTCTTTCTGATGGAACAAAATTTTGAGTTAAGCCTATATTAAAAAAATACCCTGATGGTTTTAAGTAACTGACTTCAAAACGTTATGGCCAGTCTTAAAGAAAAAAAATCGAGTAGTACACTCTAAGAAATGCTGGGTTGTTTTAACCCAATGTTGGGTCAAATATGGACTAACCCAGCAGTTGGGTTGTTTTAACCCTGCGGTTGGATTAAATGTTTGCTTAAGACAACCCAATTGCTGGGTTAAAACAACCCAATGGGTTAGTCCATATTTGACCTTACATTGGGTTGTTTTTTACCTAGCATGTTTTAGAGTGTAATTTAAAGGACTAGTCTAAGTGTTTTATGCAACTGGAAGGCTATAAACTCTTCTAAATGTTTAACATAACTGAACATTAAACACTAATTAACATGTCTTGCCTTTTACTGAAAAACACAAAATAAAAAGCAGCCTTGGCAAGATTTTCTTTCTTTTTTATATCAAATATTATTTTATTTATATTGCCGTACTACGGAGCCCATAAAAGGACATGGTCGTGGAAAAACATTTGAGATGGGAGGAAAAATAATAAGGCAATGCTTTTGTGTTTTCTCGCAAATGTTTTGCGTTTCCCCAAGAAACTTTGCAATTTTTGCAAAACCTTTTGAACTCTTTGCAAGCAAATGCAAAGTTTCTTAGGGGAACACAGAAGCAGGGGTGGTGAAATCCGGTCCTGGGGAGCTTTAGTCCTGCAGAGTTCAGCTCCATTCCTGATAAAACTCACCTGACTTTAGCTTGCTAGTAACCTTTCATACCTTGATTAACTTGTTCAGGTGTGTTTGATTAGGGTTGAAGCAAGCTCTACGGGACTGTGGTTCTCCAGGACTGGACTTCGCCACCCCTGCTTTAAGGGCTCCATACTACGAAATTTAAAACAGGAAAATAATACATTGCCTATGCATGCCAATAGACAAAACCAAATAAAACAATATATATTTTTTTAATTTGATCAAAATTGAAAACATGGTTAAGTAAGTTATAACATTTTGTTTAATGACAAAAACATTTAATGTAATACAGAGATGTTTTTTCACACAGTGAAGTCAGCAGGCACTTGTGACGATAAATTCTCATTCATGATACAGTTCATTCAGAATCTTCCTCATTTTTTAAAGCTTAAGTCCATAAGTTTTGCCTCTTTGTCGCCATCTCTATATTTGATTTGAAATCTGCAATTGCAGTTATTTGCAGAATTATCTTTATGTGGGTTGTGCATCACGGAGGCCAGCTAGTAGTTACTGTGTGAGTAAACCTCACTCCTCTGATCTCAAGAGACGTTCTAGCGACTGAAGCAAGAGGTTGCAGCCTTTAGCCTCCTTGTTAGTGCGTCCAACACTCATGTCGACGGACCAGAGTTTTTGCTTTTGACTACGGGAGAATTGCAAGTTGTCAATGATTATTGTCGTTTGGACCTTTCTGGATTACAATCCACCATCAAAATTATACATTTTTTTCGACATTTAGATTCAAAATTATGTGCGTCATGCACCAAGTGGTACTCACTGTCAAATGACCTTCATCTTCTCTCTGGAGCTCCAATGGGGTGGAGGCACAAATTACATTCGCCCCTCCTCTCTGGAGTTCTAGTGGGGATGAGCTACATGTACGTTCCACCCATTTGCTCTGCAGTGAGCATCCTCTCTCATGCAGTGCCTAATTTTGAGTCCCTGCCGGAGGAAAGAAGGATTTGTTGGGCTCGCCTGATTCCAAAAATTTGATTACAGATTTTGTAAATGTGTTTTCTGAAGAAATAAGTTATTCTGCGCATTCTTTAAAAGCTACTTGTGAGGAAGAATTAGGTACAAATAGGAGATGAAGTGTGGGAGGCGAGCCTTAGCAGGATTCTGACTTGTTCTATTCATTTTAGGCATCAGTCAGTTCAATTAAAGTGATGCATAGATTGCAATATTCAAAATCTAAAATGCATAGAGTTTTCCCCACCATTTCTTCCCCATGTGACCGGTGTAAATTTGCAGAGGGCTCTCTTACCCATCTCTTTTGGACATGCCCTGCCTAAACTTTAAGATTTTTGGGGTCCCACTTTATATTAGGTGGGCTTAACTACTATGCACTTACATCAAAAATTAAGTACAATGTACTTACTGTGTTCATATTGTATTGCAAAACACATTTGCTGATATTGAGGTGGGATATGGGTAAAGTTTGGGACAGGTGTGGTGGTATGGGTAAGTCTAAGGGTAGGCAGGGCCGTAGCTAGAGGATTTGGGGCCCCTGAAAAAATATTGATGTGGGCCCCCCACCCAAATCATATACTGTACAATATATGAGAATGGAGGCCCACATGTAACCTAATAGGGGTTTATTACAAAATAACAAAACATATAAATGAAAATAAAGATTTTTACTTAACACCAACAAAAGCAAAATACACATTATAAAATGGTGGTGGTGTTGTAAACTCTTTATTTTAAAAGGTAAATGTTTATATACATTTTTACAACTAATAAAAACTTAACAAAAACCAAGACATTTTTAAATATTAATAAATTCAAAAAGTAAAGAATGCAGTCAAATGTAAAGACTTTTGTCTTTTTATAAGAATTACTTGTCTTATTTAAATAAAGACACTATGTAACTGTGTAATATATTATTAAATAAAGCTAATGAATGTATCCATCCAAGAGCAGTGTGTTGTATTCGTGTTTTCTTGACTGTAGCCTAATAAAATAAATCAACAGCCAGTAGGTGCATAATGCTTGTGACATGCGTTGTGACATTTTTTTCTGTGTGTTATACAAACAAACTCTATTTACAACAGCGTAAAAAGACGGGGATTTTGACCACGTAATCATTTAATCAATTTGACGGCGGTGCGTGCCGCGGTGCCGGTAATGACAGTAGGCGGCAGGCGGTAGTTTTCCTACGAAAGTAAATCTGACAGCGAAATAACAATTCACTAAGTTACTAACCTGTCTTAAAGAACGTCTTGATCGGCTGGGATACAGCAACTCTCCTGGCCTCCCTCTCGTTCTTTTCAAGGCGTTTCTGGTACCCTGATTTATATTTTCTTTTCTGTCAGTCTCCTGTTCTTTCAACAAGTTCATCGTTAACTTCAGCTGCCGCCTCAACTCCGATTGGTTCTGTTCACGAGCTGTGGTGGGACTTACAATTTGATTGGGTCAAATGATCTAATGCTCGTCACTGACTGATTTAATTAATAAATACTAAACCGGACTGAACCATTTGTATGGAGAGGAGAGGAGCAGATATTTGAAAAACTTCTTTAACCTATTTGCATGGTTTTGTGGTTTTCATTAAAATCTCAGGCATACATCTAATAAAAATATTATAATTATTCACAGAACAGGGCACTATATAGTATAACTTCTGGATTTTGTGGGGCCACTTGGGCAGTGGGGGCCCCTATAATCGTCACCAGCTTTCACCCCACTAGCGACGACCCTGAGGATAGGGTTAGGTACAAGGGAAGTGTCAACAGTGTAATTACAAATATAATTACAGAAATTAATTACAGATGTAATTAGATTAAGGTATTTTTAAAAATGTAAGTACAATGTAAAAACACAATAAGTGCAATGTATCAAATTATTAATTAAAATGTTAATATAAAGTGGGTCCGTCTCTCAAACAGACTATAATGTCTCTTTACAAACTAGTGCCATTATTTACGAAAATTATTATTGCTAAAAGCATAATTCTAAGACTCTGGAAATCCGTTGATGTTCCTCAGTTCAAGACCTGGTTGACCAACTGGAATATTGCAAATGGACAGAGTCCAGTATGGAATTGCGGGTAACCTTGATACATTTTACAGTATATGGCAAGCGACCATTTCTGGATCATCCTAACCAGAATAACACTGACTCTGATCAATAATAGAAGGCACTGTATGCTGTCTGCTCTGCCCTCTACGGAGTGCTTGTTTATCACAACTACTGCATACGTCCTGTCCTGAACTCCAAACTGAATGTCAGAATGGGAAAGAAAGGTGATTTAAGCAATTTTGAGCATGGCATGGTTGTTGGTGCTATACAGGCCGGTCTGAGTATTTCACAATCTGCTCAGTTACTGGGATTTTCACACACAACCGTTTCCAGGGTTTACAAAGAATGGTGTTAAAAGGGAAAAACATCCATTATGCGGCAGTCCTGTGGGCGAAAATTCCTTGTTGATGCTAGAGGTTAGAGGAGAATTGGCCGACTGATTCAAGCTGATAGAAGAGCAACTTTGACTGAAATAACTTTGACAGCAAAGCATTTGTGAAGCCACAACACGCACAACCTTGATGCGGATGGGCTACAACAGCAGAAGACCGAACCGGGTACCACTCATCTCCACTACAAATAGGAAAAAGAGGCTACAATTTGCACAAGCTCACTGAAAGGCTTTAAAAAGTAATGCCAGATTGTCTGGTTGAAAACAAAGGACACTTTTTGCAAATGACATCACGCTGAGTGTATCAATGAATGGGTCTAATTTACATGTATTTCCTTCACCTGAAACTCCCCCACCCTTTAGACCCTCATGCATTGATCACATGAAACACCTAAAATCTATTTGATTCAAATGTCAATTCTCACTATACAATATTATATGTGTTTGATATCATTGGAAATGTCTTAGTGCGACTGGTACAAATATCTCATCCCCACAGAAATATTCAAGAAGATAACAATGGTTTTAAGAGTTTAAAGAGATGTTCCATAGTATGGTAGGTGTGGCTTTCAACCATTTGGTCTTTTGTCAATACAGGTCTGAGACAGTGATTAAATGTAAATTCCCGTTGTTAACATATGTTTCCATTTGAAAGAAGTTATTGTCAGGTCTGAATACTCAAGGCAGCGTAGCAGAAGAGTCAGGGCGAAATATTGTATTCAGATTCGCCCGTAACGTTGTGTCCAGCCAACGTTACGTATGGAAAGTCAGGAACGCATCTCTCACTCACTTAAGAGTATTCGATGTTTTGAGGATCTTTGAATTGATTATGTATTTGGAATTATACATTTACCTGACTGTTTAATAAATTGTTACATTTTGATTTATTCTGACTTACTCTGGAATTATTAACGATCTCTATGAGATCATGAATGGGTACTTTCCACAAAGGGTTAAATGGAATAATTAAATGTGTGTCTAACTATTAAACATGAATGACCAAATAACCAAATTGGCATTCTAATCTAAATTATGATAAAATGGAGTCAGATAAAGAGGAATTGGAATTAGATCCATTTTGCCCAGCTGAGAACACCGAACTCGCAAATCCCTTCACCCGCTCTTCGCTGCGGCCATTGGAGCGATTTCAGCGGCCTTACACTCACCAAAATTGGACAGTTGAAGACTGGAAAAATGTTGCCTGGTCTGATGAGTCTCGATTTCTGTTGAGACATTCAGACGGTAGAGTCAGAATTTGGCGTAAACAGAATGAGAACATGGATCCATCATGCCTTGTTACCACTGTGCAGGCTGGTGGTGGTGGTGTAATGGTGTGGAGGATGTTTTCTTGGCACACTTTAGGCCCCTTAGTGCCAATTGGCCATCATTTAAATGCCACGGCCTACCTGAGCATTGTTTCTGATCATGTCCATCCCTTTATGACCACCATGTACCCATCCTCTTATGGTTACTTACAGCAGGATAATGCACCATGTCACAGAGCTCGAATCATTTCAAATTGGTTTCTTGAACATGACAATGAGTTCACTGTACTAAAATGGCCCCCACAGTCACCAGATCTCAACCCAATAGAGCATCTTTGGGATGTGGTGGAACGGGAGCTTCGTGCCCTGGATGTGCATCCAACAAATCTCCATCAACTGCAAGATGCTATCCTATCAATATGGGCCAACATTTCTAAAGAATGCTTTCAGCACCTTGTTGAATCAATGCTATGTAGAATTAAGGCAGTTCTGAAGGCGAAAGGGGGTCAAACACAGTATGTATATATATATATATATATATATATATATACACACGTTTAATTATTCCAGCTGCTGTGAGAAAAGGCTATAAATGATCCACCACCGTCAGCATCCTTACATGTGATGGCCTACTAGCCGGAATCCTTCTTTGTACAGACGTGGCGTAATGATGCAAAAACGAACGGCGCCATGCTCAAAATTCCTGTGGAATGCTACCAGTATCACTACATTATAACACATTATTACAAGCTTACCGTTGTGAAAGGTGAGGCGATCGTTTTGAACACTGGCTGGTTATGTACTTGCTCAAAAATGTATTTAGGATAGTTTTTAACACAAAATATATGGACTGCAGCTTTAAATTATGCATGATCTAATCATTCTTGAAGTCTGGTAAAATTACCTACCATCTCTACGCGTCTATGCACATTTTCTAGGCTGCCTAGAAATTGTATAAGTCAGGTCTCTTTTATCATTTTATGTTGTATATACTTTGTAAACAGAACTGAAGGAGTCATTTCTATTAAAAATAATTCTTACATTTTTAATTCTGTATAAAGGTAACAAGATTTTTAAGAGCATGTGAAACAAACTCCAAATAAGTCCAGTTATTTAAACTGGTAGTGTATGTCAACAGCCCAGTTAGTTGGCACAGAATGTCCCTTTTTAAAGATCAACATTTAACTTCATATACCTCATTTATAAAGCTCCAAAAGAAAACCAATCATTCCAGTAAAAAAGACAAATCACCAAATTAAATAAAAAATACATTCATCACAGTATGTTATTTGTGCACATTAAGAAATCTTAAGAAGCATGGTGAAAGGTGCATTTACGCCATGCTGCAATTACCGTAATTTCAAGATGACAGCTTGTGACGAGCTGTTCACAACCTTGGAATGTGTTTATATGCCAAAATGATCAACGGCAAAATTAGCCTGCAATGGTTAGGTGGCAGCCGTCATGTGGTACAAAGTGGTCATGTGGTCAGAGCTCTTGTTGTAATCAGATAAGAGTAATAAGAGTTATGGTAATTCCGACATGACGTGAAAGCACCTACAGTGTGTAAAAATCATGTAAACATGAATGTGATGTATCAAAGTAAGTGGAAATCAATATGCATTTACTTCAAAATTATCAAACTGTGCATATTCAAAAGAGTAAGTTCCTAGTGCAGCCCAGCCATTCTTGGGTTCGAGAACAACAGCGTTCTCCCACAGCGTATAGCCATTCAGCATCCCAGAGGCAAAATATCCCTGCAGACCAAAAGATGCACATTTAAGAACAAAGACATAATGAATAGTTAAAAGGTTGCACACATGTGTGTGTGTAGATGTTACCTTGACACTAAGGGTTAAGTTATACCATACACCTGCCCTTGTTCCTGACAGCCCTTCAGCAAGAACTGTCTTTCCACCTTCAGTGTGAAAAACAAAGATCAGTCACAATGCAATAAAAATGGACTATGGACTAAATAAAAATACTAATTCACTCTCTAACAGTAGGTGGTGCTTATGAAAAAAAAGTTGTTTCTTTGGGTACCGCTGTAAAAATACAAGCGAAACTATTCTGAAGACAGTCAGTTTCGTTCAGAGATACATTCCATGTAACCCCTTCCCCGATTCAATATTTATATTTTTCTTCCTATATTTCAAGCATCCCCAACAGTTATCTTGCTGGGCCTATTTATACCTGCATGGTCCACTTCATGTGTTTTTACAGATAAGTTATTTATCTGATTTATCATTATCACGATTCCATTTACACGTGTCTCGGCAAAAAGGATATAAATCCGATCTTCAATTCCCAAGCTACGAATTTTTAAGTTCACATAACCGAAATCAACAAATATGAGCTGCATTTTATTGATCAACTGCTCATTTCAAAATCAAGGACTACAATATGAGAGAGTGGCATAAGCACTGACTTTAACTATGATGATTGTGTATTGAGCATCTGCAACTTTTACTTTCATTTGCGTCAGTTTTCTGAAGAGATACTCATAATATCTGATATCTTATCATCTAAATAAAGTTGTTATTTTTGTTTGTTTATTCTTGTCGCTTCATACAATTATTGTTGAACCACTGGAGTCACAAGGACTATTTTAACAATGTTTTTACTACCTTCCTGGACCTAGAAAGTGTTAATAAAATAGCTGTCTATGAAGGGGCATGAGAGCTATTGGATTTCATCAAAAATATCTTAATTTGTGTTCCGAAGATGAACGAAGGTCTAACAGGTTTGGAACGACATGAGGGTGAGTAAATAGTGACTTTTTTTGGATGAACTAACCCTTTAAGTTTATGTTTATGGGTAGATTCAGGTTTAGTACCTAGTTATTATCCAGTTATTGCAACTGCTATAATAAGTACATAGTATGTACATAGGGAACAGGACTGCTACCAACATTTTAATGACTAATAACAATACAATAACAAATTAATATTATTATTATTAAAATGAACACTAAAATTATACAGTAACAGACTTTAATAGGTCCAAACACGGCACAATAATCAGAGATAAAATCAAAAGCATCTTCAACTTCAACACTGACAACAATTCAATTTTGATGTGGGATGTAGTTCTGTAGCCTGTTTTAAACACATTTTCATTGGTGTCACAAGCGTCAGTTCTGTGATGTCATTATGAAATTATGTAGGCCCTAATATTAATTTGATATACTAACTGATATAGATAATAATAATAATTTAACACATTAATGGGAAAACGATTCTATTATCATCTTGATTTAGTCAAAGGCATTAGCCATTATCAATATCTCATATTTTGTCATATCATATCATATATTGCGCTACTTATAACACAAAGAGCACATAGATATGTAACGGTTGCTTTGTGGAGTCCAGTGTGGACAGCTTCTAGCTGTTGCACTGAAGAATAGACATGGTGTCAGATGTAATCTGGTTTATTTCTAATATTTCTGTTTTGGGTAGTAGAAGTTAAAAATGTTAATTTATAAAACTTAATTTCAAACCCTGTTTGTAACGATATAACCAAACATGAACACACTGTATTCAAAGAAAGGGAAATATCAAAATTGTTACCTATGTCATTTGTCACTTTAAAGGTTCCATTTGCATAAAGCCAATAAAAGACACCCTTTGCTTCTCTGACGGATTCTCCACCTTGATCAACCCTGGCGGCCAGGAACACACCTCCAGAGATGGGCGTCTCAATGAGGACGTCACAAGATACATTGAGGTTTGTCCTAGTTAGACAAGAGTAAAGTTTGGTTATGTGTTTAATTATGAGTTATGAGGCAGAATTTACTATAAAACTGCAGTATTAAGAAAACATCTCATAAAATATCTTGCAAAGTGTATGTTCTAAATAGAAAATATAGAGCCTCGCACACTTGATTCATTCGTAGGTGTGATGGATAAACGTCCAATATAAATTTGGAGGTCTAAAATAAAGTCCAACAGATTACTCAAACTTGCATCATCACACAATTTTGGTCAATCGACCTTTCTCAGGCTTACAACACACAAAAATATAAGCAATTAAATTTATTAGCAGAGTAGAAAAATAAATGTTGTATGTGTGTAATTTAAAAAAAATGTTCTTCATAGATATGTTGAATGTTTCTTTTGTTTGGTTATTGATTATTTACTTAATGTAGGGGAGGCAAGGGAAGCAGTGTCTCCTCAAAAAATGAGATGAGAAAATAATTGATATTACAAAAATAAAATAGCGCAAATATTACAAAATGTGATATTAAAAAGTGTATAAAATCACTGTTTTTTATAAAGTAACACTGTCCAACAGCGACACCCACAGGTAAAGTTACAGTGTGGCACTTGCCTCCCCTGAGCCCATTGACTTTTAACAGACCCCCCCAAAGCATGCGGTGGGTTTGATGGGGGGTAATTGAGAATGAATGGGTAAGTCACGTGAGAGAAGGCAATGCCTCCAACACAATGATTAGATATGATCGGTAATGATTGGATATGAAAATAAGTTGACAATTAAAAAGAATTGTTTAGATTGTTCAATTGTTATTGTTTAAATTATTACTTAGTTATTGCTTTGGAATCATTTTAAAAATGCTTTAAATCACCAACTTAATAAAGATATTTATATACACAGATCAGGGATAACATTATGACCACTGACAGGTGAAGTTAAAAACACTGATAGCCTAATCTCTTCATCAAGGCGTGGGTGGGATATACATTAGGCAGGACGTGAACATTTTGTCCTCAAAATGGATGAGTTAGAATTAGGAAAAATGGGCAAGCGTAAGGATTTGAGTATGTACGTTAATGCATTAACACATGCGATTAATTTATATTCCTTAACGCGTTAACGCAAATAAATTACAGAAGTACATGAGGCTGCGTCATTAACGTAATTTTTGTCATGCAATTAGATGATGTTAGAAGTTGGAGTTTATCACCTGTATAAATGTAACTAAATATAACTTACTCATCACCATATATTGTTTAAATATTGCCAATCACATTAAATTTGACATCACTAGCTTTTAATCTTAATCACCATCACACATTAGCATTTCGCTAGCCTGTTAGCTTGTCATCTCTGCACCCGGGTCTCCTGTTTTCTGAATTCATTAAAAAAACTGTGGTGAGTTGGAATAGTAAATAGTCTCCAACAAACCACTGTGGTAAGTTGGATTCATCAACAAACACGGTAAGCTATGTCATCTTCTCCTGTCATTGTCACTTGCACTGCTTGCTGCATGTTTAGTATAGGCTTCTCCGTCGGCGAACAGGGCTTCACATGTGATAAATGTAAAGAGATAATTAGGCTGAAGGAGAAGATTTCAGAATTAGAGACACGCATCCAGACTTTTTCTGAGAGTAGTGAGGATGTTACAGCTTTAGACACTGATTTGGATGCGAGTAGCTTAGTGAACTCTGTACATTCTCTGGTTCCGGCTGCAGGGCCCACGCAGCAAGGAAACTGGGTAACGGTGAGGCGGCATAGTCGCGGATCAAAAAATCACTCTTCCGTTCCGATTAGAATATCAAACAGGTTCTCCCCACTCAGTGACGCACCCACTGAGAATCCTGTTGAATGTGCCCTAGTTATTGGTGATTCTATTACACGGAACGTGAAAATAGAGACACCAGTCACCATAGTCTCATGTTTACCGGGAGCCAGAGCGCCTGACATCAAAGCAAATTTAAAAGTGCTGGCTAATGCTAATCGTAAATTCTCTAAGATTATTATTCACATCGGCACTAATGATGTTCGACTTCGCCAGTCGGAGATCACCAAAATTAACATTAAAGAGGTGTGTGAACTTGTACGATGGCAAGTTCAGTTTTTTGTTCTGGTCCGCTCCCGTTAAAAGGAGTGATGAGATAGTTAGCAGATTATCATCACTCATTGGCTGGTTGTCTAAGTGGTCTCCGCAAAATAACAGAGTTCATAGACAATTGGAAAAGCTTTTGGGGCAGAATTGGCCTGTTAAAACATGACGGCATCCATCCTTCTTGGAGTGGTGCCGCCCTTCTCTCTAGTAATTTGGCATATAGTCTTAGGGCTAAACCTTGACTCACTAGGGCACAGGTCAGGAAGCAGACGGTTTGGCTTACCCGACCGCCTGCTAGCTGCCTCCCGTTACAGAAGTCAGGTAAATCCCAACACATACACACTCTTTTACCTAGATATTATCACATAGAGACTGTGTCTGTTCCGCAAATTAGTAATTACAAAAAACCATCAAAACCATTCAACAGTAATAATTTAATTGATGTCCAACAAATAAACTATATATATATAATATCATATTATCAAATGATAAAGCTTGGGTTGCTGAATATTCGATCCCTTTCCCCAAAAGCGCTCATTGTTAATGAAACCATTACAGATAATAATCTAGATGTGCTGTGTTTGACAGAAACCTGGCTAAAACCTGACGACTACATTACTTTAAATGAGTCCACCCCACAAGATTATTGATATAAACACGAGCCGCGTCTAAAAGGTAAAGGGGGAGGGGTTGCTGTAATTTATAATAATATCTTCAGTATTACTCAGAAGTCTAGTTTCAAATATAATTCCTTTGAAGTTTTGGTGCTTTATAACGTTATGTAGTGCAAATGATAAATCCTGTGTAACATTTGTGCTAGCTACTGTATATAGGCCACCAGGGCACAATACAGACTTTATCAAAGAATTTGCTGATTTTCTATCAGAGCTAGTTTTGCCCGTAGATAAATTACTAATTGTTGGTGATTTTAATATCCATGTAGACAATGAAAAAGACACATTGGGATTGGCATTTAAAGACATTCTAAAGTTAGGCAACACGTGTCAGGACCTACTCATCGCCATAATCATACTTTAGACCAAATATTGTCACATGGAATTAAATGTTGATACCGTTCAAATTCTGCAGTAGAGCGACGACATCTCAGATCATTATCTAGCATCATGTATACTTAATTTAGCTAAAGCTACAAAGCCGTCCACCCGTTTAAAAAATGGCAGGACTATCACCGCTGCGTCAAAGATTGCTTTTTAAATAATCTTCCAAATCAGTATCATCTCCTCAGCATTCCAGATAGCTTAGAGGAACTCGATGTTGCAACAGAAACTATTGACTCTCTCTTTTCCAGTACTTCAGACACAGTCGCTCCCCTGCGCTTAAAGAAGATTAAAGATAATAGTCCAATGCCGTGGTACAACGAGCACACCCGGGCCCTTAAAACAGCAGCCAGAAAATGGAGCAGCTGGAAGAAAACAAAACTAGAGGTCTTTCAGAATTGTGGAAAGAACGTATGATCGCATACAGAAAGGCCGTAAAAACTGCTAGATCGGCTTATTTCTCGACTCTCTTAGAAGACAGAAAACCGCACAAACCTAGGAATTTATTTGATACAGTGGCTAAATTAACCTAGAATAAAGCTTCAACTTCTGATGTTTGTAAACAGCACAGCAGTAATGACTTTATGAACTTCTTTACGTGTAAGATTGACAATATTAGGAAGAAAATTATAACCATGCAGCTGTCTACTACAGTATCACATCAGACAGAGCATCGTAGTGTCACTGAGGAAAAATTACACTCATTCACTTCTATAGGAGAGGAAAAATTGGCTAAACTCTTTAATTCATCTAAATCAACAACATGTATGCTTGACCCTATACCGACTAGGCTATTAAAAGAGATGCTACCAGAGGTCATGGATCCTCTTCTTAATATCATTAATTCATCTTTGTCATTAGGATATGTACCGAAAACTTTTAAGTTGGCTATTATTAAACAACTTATTAAAAAAACGCAACTTGATCCTACAGAATTAGTCTATTACAGGCCAATCTCAAATCTACCCTTTCTTTCAAAAATACTTGAAAAGGCAGTGTCTTCACAATTATGTTCCTTTTTAGAAAGAAATGGTATCTGTGAGGATGTTCAGTCAGGATTTAGACCGTATCATAGTACTGAGACTGCTCTCATCAGAGTTACAAATGATTTACTCTTATCATCCGATCGTGGTTGTATCTCTTTGTTAGTGTTACTCGATCTTAGCGCTGCATTCGACACTATCGACCACAACATTCTTTTGAATAGACTTGAAAATTATGTAGGCATTAGTTGACATGCATTGGCATGGTTTAAATCATACCTATCTGACAGTTATCAATTTGTAGCAATAAATGAAGAGACGTCACACCGATCACAAGTGTGAAGCTGCTTTGAAACAATTTGCATTGTTAAAAGCGCTATATAAATAATGTTGACTTGACTTGACTTAACAATCACACTGAGCATCTACAAGCACCTGTAATCCTGGTAGGAGTAAATGTCCATTCTAACTCTTTAACCCGATTCTGCTTCTCTGTTTGTGATCAGGCCATTTTAAGCCGTTAAACTCTGGGAAAGTTTTCAGTGTTCCAGTTGATGGGGTTTCGGTTTCCTTGCAACTGTCGCCTCTGGCTTGGCTTGCTCAGTTGGGGAAAAAACTATTTTTCAAATATATTTCAAAATAAATCTAATTATTAAACTAAATTAACCATATAGACCAAATTACTGATCTAATTACTGATCTAAAGCCCACATTGTTACTGTATGATAATCAAAATATATTCTGTTGCATTATTTTTCTGTTTAACACTGTGAAGCTGCTTTGAAACAATCTGCATTGTTAAAAGCGCCATATAAATAAAGTTGACTTGACTTGACCAGTAATAGAATTAATTCAAACAGTCCAAAACAGCATTGCATTTTAGTGAATTATTCATTCCAGTGTGTGCTTTGCTTTAAAACATGAGCTCTGTCGTATTCTGCAATTGTTTCTGAAGAGCGCAATCTTGATGACGTACAGGAGTCGTACATTAAGCGCGTGAGAGTCTGTTATATTGATGCACATAGGTTTATGCACTCAAGTCAAAGCGTGATATGTACACATACTATACACTGTGAATTCTGTAAATGAAATGTACTGTAATATAATGTTTTTTTTCATGGGTGTGTATACATTTATTATATAACAGAATTATATGGACTACTTATATTTGGTTATTTGGTGTCCTTTTGGAATCTCTAATGATCCCTGAAGCTTGCAGAAAATACAGCTTTGTGAATGGGTTTAATGAGATAAATGGCGTATGCATAACAATAAAAGTCTGATTAATTGCAATTAAATTTTTGAAATCTATTGACATCCCTAATATAGTATATATACACACACACACACACACACATATACATATATATATATATATATATATATATATACAGTTTGTGTGTGTGTGTGTGTGTATGTATACATGTAAACTATAAGGACTTTGCCTCCTCCTTTCAGAACACCAATGGACACTACTGATTAATGGTATATATTTTTATGTGGATCTATTTGTGTCTTAAACAATAATTTCAATTCTATTTTAATTCTAAAAACTTCATTCAGGTGCAGAATTGTGTTTGTGTTTTCTTTTTAATTATTTCTAACGGGTATTTTAACTTTTAACGGGTATTTTAACTCATTTTGAATTCTATAATGGCTGCGTAGTTGGAGTTGTGACCATTGTCATTATTAACAACTGTAAGTTCTCTTAATGAGTAGCTTTTGAATGAACTGATACCGTGTGTGTTGTAAGACTGAGGAAGGTTGATTGACTGTAATGCTGCAAATAAAATGTTGGGATGATGCAAGTTTGAGTAAAGTGTGTTCTCCCTTATTTCACTGGCTCATCAAAATATCAAACATACCAACTGTAGTCTCCTATGATGCTGATGGTCTGGTCAGCATCTCTAGCCCAGGTGACCGGCCGTTCAGTGATCACTTGTCGTAAGGTAAAGGCGTGCGAGCCATTATCTGTGCTGTTTCTAAAGTACTCAAACACACCAGTTTGATCAGCAAAATATGGAGCCTCAGAGAATGGAGGGATATCTTGGAATGAAAAGAAATGTTGTTAGGAATGTCAGCCAAGACAATGCCAATAGATTCCTTTTGACACCAATATTGCTTACCAACACTGAAATCATCAGAGTATTTCTTCGGAAATGGGCGGGATTTGGGAGGCTCTGGGTAGAAACCTTTTTGTCCAGTGGTGACTGTTGTGATTGTGTAAACCTCATCAACATCCAGTTTTAAGGTGAAGACACCATTATAGACCTGTGTGGAAACAGGAAGGTTCATTTACTGCCAATTCTGCACTGTTTAAGACATGAAACATGGACTGAAGTAATTGAAATATACCTTAACAGGACTCCTCCGCACAAAGAGCGTATCTTTTTTGGTCTCAAAATCCAATTTTGAGAACCACACTTGAAGGTTAGTGAGATGTGCCTGAAAAAAAGAAGAAAGCAGAAAATTAAGCTTTAAGGTTAAGAAATAAATGGATAGAAATATCAAGGACAGACAGAACTGCACTTACAAAAGAACCTCTGAGCTGAAATGTGACTATCTGAGGGGAGACGTCAAAGGGGGGTAGAGGAGGACGAATGCACTGAGAGTGATTGTGTGTCTACCAAAGGAGACAGGGAGGAGTGTTCATATGGTGCATAGAGGTCAAAATAAATGATTCACTGAAACTTGTGTCCTTCACTAACCACCTACCATGGTTTCAATAACAATTGTTAGGTTCCCTTTACGGTCTGTTAAAGCCACATAACTTCCTCCACTGGTGAGATTCCCTACCGTCTGTAGATAAAACCAGCCTGGCTGTGTAAATTGAGTTGTGTGTGCTACAGGAAAAAAAGAAATATAAGATAATCTTACAGTAAAAAGAAACGTACAACTTAATTGGTGTGTGACAACCACTGAGGTTTGTTTTTGCACATCAAGCATGCCTGGTTGGGATTCTTTTACCATATATGATGTGCACTATATATTTGCGTTGATCAAAGTTTAATTGTTTTTAAAAGCCTAAATGAAATCTGTTCATAATATGAAGGAATTGTGTCTCTTTAGAAGATTTGGATTAAACAGCTTGATTCAATACTGTTTGAATTATTTTTACAATGTCTTTATAACCCTTTTGAAGCTTGAAAGTTTTGATGGAGTTGACTTTCAATAGAGGGACTGTCTGAAAACTCTCAGGGTTTGTAATTTCAGAATTGTAATTTTTGGGATAAGATTTGTGTCACCTGATGCTTTCCTTGACACTATCATCATTGGCTTGCTTAGTTGGGGTTTATAAGATACTTAATATTCAGCAATATAATTGAAAAATCAATGAGAACAAAACTTGAACGATGATGACACCAAGCCAAGCTGCTTTATATCCGTTTCGACTTTGACATTTTATAATTGACTAATTTTGCAACATTGAAACTTATTGAACACTTTATTGAACTGATTCAAAGTGAATAACGAGACTATTGTCTTCGGTAGAGCTGCTTATAGCTGAATTTAACTCATTTCATAATTTGATGAATTTTACAGTTATTGAACTGAGCTTAATCAACTGAATAATGACACTAGGAGTTGCTTTACAGCAGAATTTGTATCATATATGATGAAGTATGTGCATCATTGATCATTATTTTCTTGTTTATCACAGTAAAGCTGCTTTTAAACAAACTGTATTGTATAATGCGCTATATAAATAAAGGTGACTCGACTTGAACTATTCCTTAAATAAATTCAAGTTATTTCATTCCACTCATTTATTCCTGTATCTATACCATTCCATAATCTGGAAAAGAATGTTGAACGGTAAGTGGAAGTCATGTGGATGCTTGCGAAAGGGCTGTCTATCCACCTTTTTCCTAGGAGCCTACTGCACTTTAGATTATGGAAGGCACTTCCTGTTTGGGGAAGTTCCACTTAAAAAGACAAATAATTTTGAATCAAGTGCTACAAATAATCATTATCCGTCTGATTGAATGAGCTGTAAACATGTCCTTCATCTTCTATTTTCAGATATCAAGAGAATAATGTAAAGCTTGGTATTTTAATGTGATAAGAATATCTATGGCAAGAGCTCTTCAGTCGCTGCATTATATAATATTGCTGCAGAGATTTTGGGGTTATTCATGGTCTGTTGTAGTCGATTTGTTCATACTTTTACACTTTTAAATTTCTTTTTAATGTTTGATGATTGAAGGTAGAATATGTGTGTGTATATGTTCAGCTCTGGAAAAAATTAAGGGACCACTAATATATATACTGTGTATATATATATATATATATATATATATATAGTCAAACCAATAATTTTTCAGACACCAGATTTTTTACTAATTTATACCTGCAGGACACTATAGTTCATTTATGTAAGCAAGTATAGCAAAATAAAGTAAACTGTGACATATTATACTTAAAAATTCTTCATACAGTGGACTACCAGTTAAATTTATAAAAATTTGGGACCAAAATTATTCAGACACTTTGACCTGTCACTTTGCTTAAGTGTTTTCTCTGAAATTGTTAATGCAACTTTTTACACCACAGACTGAACAAAATTAAGCATTGCTTGGTAATTGGTTGACCTTAATTGGTATAAACTGTGTACTTAAATGTAACAGCTGATTGGTTGATTTTAATCTATTACATACCTTTCTATCAAAGTTATCTGACATTATCAAGATGAATTTCTTGTCATAATTTTATTACCATTTTCTAAACTATAGCGAATAAACTGTGATAATGTGAGAAATGTTTGAAGGTGTCTGAATAAATTTAGGTTTGACAGTATATAACTTTTTTCCCCATATTTTTTGTTGTTTTTTGTTTTAATTGACTAAATGTCACCAGATTATATTACGATCATGCCTGACCACAAAAAAAAAATAAAAAAATTAAGTTGACCCCAAAATTGGCCAAACTGAAGATGCCAAAGTTCACAACTTATGTAGCAGAATTTGTAGATAACTATTAGAAACATGTTACCAGACATCCATATTGGAGATTCCACTACATAATGTCCACTCCAGGGCTCCTCTGCAGTCATCAGCCCATCTCCACCAAAGGACAGATTCTCGTAGTAACTTGCTATCAAATTCCAGGATATAGTCCTAAAACAAAGCAGTCTTACTCTGAGCACATCAGCATAAGGATGTGTATTGCAGAGCAAGCGAAAGGTTTCTGAAAACAGCTCACGAGGTCATTCTGCCGTTCACGTAGTTCTGGTTTAGAATGCGAGCCCAGCATCCGGCACCGATGTCGTCATTGAAGGTGCTGTAGTCTTCAGATGACCAAAGCTTCCTCTCCGTCAACAGAGCTTCCTTCACTGTGTGCGTGCCTGGGTAGTGGACACTGTAAAGACTGTAAACTCTAACTGCACTTTAGTTTACACTTAACAGCTCACCTAATTGGTTGATTATATGGGTTTATAAGGCCAAAATTTTCAGACTGCTCACCCTATCACCTCAATAGCATCATTCAGATATGAATCCTTCAGCATGGCAGCTGCAATGGACCAGTCTCCATCTGCAGCAATGATGCCGATATTTGTATAATTAGCTCTGTCCAAAATATCTCTCAGCACCTATAAAAAATAACAGACAGACATATTAATAATCTTATTGCCAAGGTAGTTAGGCTGTTTGGAACTAAGATAACTATTTATTTTACCTTAATGTATGTTGGATCACATGTTTTTTCATTCCATATCTGAAAAATACATCAAAACGAGAAATTAAAATAAAGGTTCCCTCCAAAAAATAGACATCAATAACAGACATCATAATTATAAGATGAAGCAAACATACCCCAATATAATCAATGTCAAGGTTATGATGCTTCTTTGCTCCCATGATCCATGTAATAACATAGTTGGCAGTAACATTTGGATAGAAGTATGGCCATTGGGTTCCATATCCAATCCATCCTGGAAATGCCCAGGGAAGACCTTCAAGATCAAAGCATTGAATCAAGTAAAATATCTGTGATCTTATCTACATTACTTCTGTCCTTATAATATAAGTGGCAAATGCAGTATGGAATAAATCGATTACCAATCAGTTTGATGTTTGGATTTCTCTTCTTGGCTTCTTTCATGAGCCACCACTCATATCCACGGAAAAAGTCCCCTTCATCCTTACTGTGCATGTGAGAGGGTTCTGTGCCATCTGTCAAGAAAATGGAAAGAAAAACGTAAGTAATCCAAACTTGAAGTTTCTTAATTGTGGTTTCATTTACAGTTCATTAAGTATTGTGCATTCGCCGTGGTAACTGTTGTTTCCATAACCACAAAATGCCACTTTATTTTCACTTTAATGTTATTTTGTTTATTTTTTAAATTAGTATGGTGACTATAGTATTAAAAAAAACTGCTATTTAATATCTTTACTTTATAGGCCTATTTATTAATCAGTATTAGTCATATTCATTCATTTTTAATTTGAGTTTACTCAGGTATGCCAACTGCTCTAAAGAAAACGTGAAGCAAATGTATAAAGTTAAGTTACTGTTGTTGTTATTATTGTTGTTTGTTAAAAGGGAATCTAGTGTTTTTATTGCTGGTGCCCGCCATGAACCATGACTCCACAGCAAACAGAACCGTGGCTCCAAAACCGTAATATGAACAGAACCATGGTGTATCGTTACACCCCTAACACTGATTTACGGCGAAAGACATATTGTTGAACGTGGAAGCGCACAGGATTGAGTAAAACAAAACACAGGTCACGAATTAGAAGTCTAAAACAAGAATTTTTAAGGAGAAATGTTGGAGAATTTTGATAAGAGGAGCTTGAGTTTGTTGCCCAGCCCAATTTGTTTGAACCACGAGAGGTGTCAAATCTTACGCTACTACATCCTACGTCATACATCTCATTACTCTTCAGGCGCATGTTGAATTGCATAGGCCTTCTGTTGGCGAGTTATTTTACTTAATAAAGTTTAAAATATGGATATTTTTCTTAAATGCATTGCTTCGCTTTAGAAGACCTTTATTAACCACCCGGAGCCATATGGATTACTTTAATGATGGATGGATGGACGCATTTTTTTAGGATTAAAAATCTCGTCCTCGATTCACTGCCATTATCTGGAAGAGTCAGGATAATATTTTAACATAACTCCAATTGTATTTGTCTGAAAGAAGAAAGTCATATACACCTAGGGTGGCTTGAGGGTGCGGGTAATTAAATTTTTTGGGTAAAAGATCCCTTTAAGCCTTGTCTGTGAAACCGGACAGTAGTTAATTATTATCACTCAGTATTATCTGCCTGTACACGCTCGTGCTGTGCATGAGAGGGGTGTGATCAGCACGCACAAGCTTGATTGACACAGCTAAAACACTCATCCTGGCTCTGATTGGTTGTTTCTTACCAGGAGCTGTGTATTTCTGCAAATGACAATAGGACCACTGGGAGGAGCTAGATGAGCTAGAGGAGCTTGATTTTTTCACAGATTATCTGTCTCATATTCTACTGTAAGGACATAATGACAGGTTTAACAAATATTTAAAAAATACATTTTTACAAAAGTTACCAACTGCAGCTTTAAATGTATAACTACATTGTAACAATGAGCCAAGGACCCCTTAAAATTAAGTGGCTGATGTGTGTGTTCTTAATAAACAAATGGAAACCAAAAGGAAAATATTCTAAGTGTCCCTAACAGGCATAGACATAGCTAAAATTGAATTTGGTGTTTTCACATTAATCGGACGTGCTGCCACATTGACGGCAACACATGCAGCTTATTTTGTTACAATGCTGTTGATATCATGGCCCACTTCCTGGGACTCCAAGGACATCTTTACTGATCAGTATGAATAAGGGTAGGTGTAGATGTGGGCTTTATAGAGAAAGGGACAGGTAAGATCACCATAAGGAAGCATCCATTTATGATTATAATAATATAATCATATACAGTATACTACATACGTTATTACATACTGGTTTATAAATGTTTTACAGTACTGAGGTACCAATAGCATCTGGCACTTGTTCACTAAGTATAAATAGCATCTAACTACTATTTACACTTAGTGCAAAGAAAATACGGTTACACTTTATTTTAAGGTGGCGTAGTTACATCGTACTTATTTGAGTAAGTACAGAGTAAAATTAATTGACTTTATGCACAATAGGTTTTGGTCTAGGGTTAGTTGCATGCAATTATGCATAATTTACATGCAATTACATGTGACATATGTATTATGGGAGAAGATTAGAATAGGATCCATCCCATTGCTCCTCCTTTACCAGACAGGCTTCTTTTGTAATTTTGTTTGGCTCAACCAGACATTGAAGTAGTTGATGTAAAAAGCCTTTGTCAACAAGGCAGGCTATTTGCACTTAGATGCTCTGTTTCTTAAAAAGTATACACATCTTAATTGTTATTTTTGAAAGTTTTTTACATTTATTTTATAGACTTTTATAGCATTTATTTGTATCTAACGACTCATATTACATTTTACAACCTGAATGGCCCTTGCCATGTCATAAAAATGTCAAATGTAAGAGATTACAATTTACAACACTTTACAATAAGGTCACAAAATCCATTAATACATGCTTTGTTAATGTTCATGTTAATAAAAGTCTACAAATGTTTGTAACACATCAGTTAATGTTGAAAATGAAAAGAAAAAAGTAAGATGGTTAGTTAGAAATGTTCATCCATGTGTCACCTGCTATATAAACTAACGTCAATATATAAAATATGTTAACTAATTGTGCAGTTAATGTGAATAGATGCATTATTATATGTGTGCATTAATGTTAACAAAGATTAACTAATGCTGAACAAAGGTGTTGTCCATGGTTAGTTCATGTTACCTAATGCATTAACTAATGTTAACTAATACAACCTTATTGTAAACTGTCACCAATGATGAAGGTGTACGCAATGTTATGGATTTTAAGGCTTTAACATTGCTGGAGCATTTCCTGTTTCATGTAACTTACCACATGACTCACATCATATGACCCTGATTCATGTACATTCTTTTCACATAAACAAGAAGGTTTGCTATGAAACAATACAATATTATGTCAAACTTACTTCTTCTCATGAATGCCAATCTTTTCATTAGCACTTTCTCTTCGTTATGATATAAAGACAGTTGTATAACCATGACATATTCTACTTTATGTTCCACCTGAATGACATTGTTAATGCATTACTGAATAAATTAACAGACCCAGACAAGACAGATAGACACATTCTATTACCTGTGGTTTGACCGTCGCCTCCTATTTCTACCTTTAAGATGTGCAGTGAAGCTCCAAAGTTGGGCTGAATAAAACCAAACCCACAACATAACACACTCGGTTATTCAATGCATGACCATCATTAAATGCCACACATCTGTAGCTCATGCGACCCAATACCTTGAATAAGAAATCCAATATCTGACTCCGATACGGTTCTTCATAGTTGACAAGAAGGCGCGAAGTGGCCTGAGAACAAAAGCGACAGTTTGTCAACCACCATCACAATTGTCAACATGTTCAGCAGACTCATTTTAAAAAGTGAAAATAGCTTACTCCTCCTCCGCTTAATCCACCTATTCCATCAAATTCTCTACCTAATCCAATTCGATCATCTATAACATAAAACTGAGCAGGGCACCAAAAAATACAGGAGAATATGAACAGCAGAGTTATCATGTTTTGGTGGATGATCATGAACTGCTGCTGAAGCCTGTCATGAGGATGTGTATGATGTTGCCGCTACTTCCGTGTCATGTGCTAGGAGGATTGAACTAGAAACTCATCTTATGTCATTGTTCTTTATACAGACATGCGGGAGGTAAACCTTAAACGAGAGCTCAATGATTCAAGAACAATGCATGCAAAATAACTGAAAGTATTGCATTTGTATTAAGTATTTCGGTATTTGAACAAATCGCGCATTGATTGGTCACTGAATGCGTTGGGCTCATATTGCGCTTTGATTGGTCACTGAATACATGCGGAAGTGAAAGAGATATTTTCTTCCTCAGCTGGTGATTAACTCGTAACAACAGCATATAAAAAGACTTTCTGAACAGCATCGCAAATATGTCTGTCGCAAATGCGAAACAAACAGTAATGAATCCAGTAAGATTTACCTTACTTATACTTCTTTGTGTCAATACTTCTACTATGTAGAAAAGTTACTTGTTTATCTGTTGATGAAAGTATCTTGTAGACTTATAAGATAGGGCAAACTGAGTCATTGTGTCCCACTTTCTGCATGTAGACGATTCCTTATGCTGGTACCATCCTGGGCGGACTTCAACCCGGAGAGATGGTGCTCATCCAGGGAAGCGTACCCAGTGATTCTGACAGGTGAGGACTTAAAAAGCATCCATATCCTTTTCATCTTAAATGTCACTACAGTCCCTAACGTTAGATAGAAAGTACTTGAGGTATTCTTGTAACAGTTGAGGTGTAAGTGGTTATAAGCCACCTTCCTCTTTATATTGAATATGCTCATTGCTGACATTATTCAAGCGGGAAAAGATTATATCAATAGAAATAGGAGATGATATAATATGTGGTTTACGGTGACTCCCCAAAGGTATAATGGTTTTTATACTGTATAAACCGTGTATTCTATTCTATCCCCCTACACTAAACCCTACCCCTAAACCTACCCATTACACAAAACATGGCATTTTTTTTAAAGCCAATTTGTTTATGAGGACACAGGAACTGTCCTCATAAACCATGTTTACGTTGTAATACCCATGTCATTATACACATTTGTGTCCTCATAAACCACATATACCTGTATACACACACACTTTTACTGTCAACTAACTTTGTGGACATAAAAGCATCACTAGAATGTCTTTCCCAATCTTCTATAATGATTATTCTATGATGGAAATTATATTTTGGTCAAACTTTAGATTAGGGTCTAATTTTCACTATATTAACTAACTATTAACTTCAACTTTTGCCACAATAAACTCCAAATTACTGCTTATTAATATTGTTATGTTTAGGTATTGGGTAGAATGTCGGGATGTAGAGTAAGGTCATACAGAATAAAGCATTAATATGTACTTTATAAGTACTAATAAACAGGCAATATCCTAGCAAAATGCTAGACTGGGTAAACCCCTGCAACTCAGTCTGGAAACCCGTACATTAATTTCTACTGCTTCTGTTACACTTTTGCAGGAACCAATCACAGACTGGCTTATCCACCTGGCGCGGGTTTAACACGATGACGGGTAGAGAGAATGGGTCATTGCCTGTTGATCACGCCTCTTGTGGTCTGATTGGTTGAAGGATCAGATTACATACTGAGTCATTTGAATAATGCTCGTTTATCACGCTTCTTGTGCAGTAGAAAATACAGAGCAGACTCCCCAGACCAATGTTCAATAGTCAGACAAGCAATATGCATGCTAATAAGCAAATAGTTAATAGTGAGAATTTGACCCTAAACTAAAGTGTTACAGACATTTTAAAATTTTTGGGAAGAAAATGGACAACTCTTTTGCCTAACTTCATTGCTAGAATTGTATGTGTCGATCTCATATACACAATGAATTGATATTTTCAAAACTTAAAGATGCACAGTAAAAATAATTTGTTCATAAATAATGTTAAACTTAATTTTCTTCACACATAACGTCTCATATCTGATCTCTAGCATGCTTATCATTAACACCGTTGTCTCTATGGTAACCAAGTACAGTAATGTTTGGAAAAAAAAAAAAAAACTTATTAGTGGCAAAATTGTTGACCATGTTGAAAATTAAGAAGTTAAGGAGCAGTTTGTGGAAATAAAAATATGTGTAAAGATTTATAATAATTTATCAATTATAAAATTTATTATTATTATTATATTAAATAGTTTATTTTATTTTTTGTTTAGATGAAGAGCCTAAAATGCTAAGATTGAAAGTCTTTGTCCTGAACAGGGGTAAAACAATAAAATCTATTCATTAAAAGTTGCAAAAATAAATGATGATGGCATGGTCAAAGTTTCCAAGATGGTTGGAAACACTCAAATTATGATCCAAGTTACTCAACTAAATATACAAATAGAATTTATTAATTTGGGCATATATAATTCTATAAACTATCCAAATTAAACTAGCCAAATCAAATTTTGTTGCAATGTTGTCCTGTTTAACACTGTGAAGCTGCTTTGAAACAATCGTCATTGTAAAAGCGCTATATAAATAAAGTTGATTGATTGATTGATTATCAACCATATGACAAAAAGAATACAGTTAAAATCTGTTCAAACACCCTGGTGTATGTTCATATCACATTTTAATTTTATCCATATCCAGTCCAAACAGTGAGAAAGCAGTAAACTGTCTTGCAGATTTCAGGTTGACTTAACCTGCGGCAGCAGTGTGAAGCCTCGGGCAGATGTGGCTTTTCATTTCAATCCTCGCTTCAAGCGCTCTCCCTACATTGTCTGTAACACGCTGCAGAAGGAGAGCTGGGGAAAAGAGGAGATCCACTACCTGATGCCCTTCAGGCACGGCGCTGCCTTTGAGATCATCATACTCGTACAGAAGGATTTGTTCAAGGTTATAAACTTGAGATTTATCACTTTGCCTCCTCTATTTAGTGGCATCTATCTCTGGTGCCATATGATGTCAACTTCAATTCATTCTCTTGTTTGAAATGATACATTAGCGACTTTATATTAGCTGTCTTTATAAAGGAAAAGGTTAAGTGTGTCATTTTTAGATGTTAAAGGTACAGTATGCAATTTTTTTCTGAGAAACGCTGTTGATGGGACAGCAGCAGCTGAAGTGGTTCGGACCGAGCAGCACAACACTTGCAGCCAATCAGCAGTAGGGGGCGTGTCCTCTCATGATGGGGGAGGAGAGATTTGAATAAAGACTGTAGAAAGCAAGGAGGCTGAGAGACATTACAAAAGTGAAAAGGTCAGAGGAATATCGCTGGAAAAAGAAAAATTATGATCCGAAAAGAGCTTTAGGACCTGCGTTAACATTAGAAAAGCTTTCCAGTGCTGGAGAGACAGAAGAAAACGAACGCTGAGGTTGTGTTGTTTCTCCTCCATACATGAGTAACATTAGCATTTTTATGTTTCACAGAACCAAGATATGCTTTTGTTGTAATATTAGCTATAGTAACAGGACAGTTTTGAGTCATTGCTTGTCTGGAGCTGGTGTGCTTATGGCTTATGGAAGCTAACTCTTCCTTGTATATACTCTTGTGCACTGTATGTTTATTTATTTGTTCTTGATTGTCATTTGTTTGTCATCTTCACTTTAGCTATGATAAGGAGACTTCAGCTCTGACCCAAATGGCACACTTCATATGCATTTATGTGCTTGTAGACGTACAATGGCTGCCACATGCGTATCCGATGAGCCCATGAAACCGTAGGGTGTCTCATTTGTCTTTTTAGGTTTTAGAAGGGTGCTCGTGAACGGCCCCTTTTTGGTCGATATACACCCTTGATGCGTGCTTTTTTGCCCACACTGGTGCAAGCTCTGCAGCTGACTTCTTGGCCATTTCCCAAATGGCACACTTCAAATGCACTTTCGGTCTTGTGGACGTGTCTGTTAAAGGGTTAGTTCACCCAAAAATGAATATTAGCCCATGATTTACACACCATCAAGTCATCCTACTTGTATATGACATTCATCTTTAAGTCCATAGGATCATAGGGTGTCCCAGTTGTCATTTTAGTAGTGTTGTAGTACTCAAGACCGGTCTTATGACCATTTTTTGAAGGTCTTGGTATTGTTTCAATCAGGACATTTCGGTTAAGAAATTAATTAGGGATTTTGTCAAAATTGTCACCAAAATTAATACAAATGCAGACAAAATTCAAGATACTGTTGCATAAAAGTAATTGTTTTAATTCTGGATTTTTATATTATAACATGATTTGAGCATGACTACCATGAAACCTGATATTGCTTTTATACAAACATACAATAATTAAAAAAACATTACTCTTAACATTATTTATGCATTTTAATTTACCAGTTCAGATGCATCTTCTGTACCACCTATGCAGTGCAAAGATTAATTTTGTTGTTAATGATTTAATTGGTAACCACTCTGTATAGTGTATTATTCTAATTATATTTATTGATTAAAAATAAGTAATTTCTCAGGTGGTAATGTGGATCTTTATGAATTTAAGGAGTGCTGGTCTGGTCTTGGTCTTGTCTTGGTCTCAACTCACATTGGTCTTGGTCTTGACTTGGTCGCAGATTAGGTGGTCTTGACAACAACACTACATTTTAGGGTTTAGAAGGGTGCTCGCGATCACCCCCCTTTACGGTCGATATGCGCCCTCAGTGCACACATTTTTAAAGCCTACACTGAAGTGAGCTCTGCAGCAGACTTTTTCCCGACAGGCAAAGCGGCGTTACGTAACAAAAGTGCTGACTCATAGGAACTAAGACTGCGTGTGTTTAGGGTGCCATTTGGGACAGAGCCCTTCTCAACTGTCAAAGCTGCATTACGTCACAAAAGTGCGGACTCATAGGAAGGCCGCGAGTGTTAGGGTGCCATTTGGAACAGGGCCCTCCACTCTTTGTATTGCATGTTTGTTCATTTTGGGGGGCGTTTGGGTTGATTTCAGAAATCAACAGTGTTTCTCAGAAATCATTTACTGCACTTTTTAAAATATTTTCTACTTAATATGCAGCAGGTAAGCTGTCCCTAAAGTGTAAACACGGTGGCTCTGTGGACCAAAACATTAGACTTGTTTGAGATGCCAAACATCTTGAATGTAGACAAGAGTAGGCGGCTGCAGTCAGGGGAGAAATAAAAAAAATGCAACTTAGAACTGCGTGTTCTTTGTTACGGATGAAATGGATGCATTTGAAATACTACTGCATCTAATCTCAAGGGAGTTTAATTTCCAAAATCTGTCTTGTCCATCATTCAAATAAAGGCATGATTTCAGAAATATGATTAAAATCGCATAATTCTAAAGGGATGTGGTAATGAAAAAAATGAGATGAGAAGAATCAATGTATTTACGTTCACTCGCAAAACTTTTTCATTTCCCAAAGGAACTTTGTATTCACTTGCAGAACTTTTCATTAGGGTTAGGCATAACTGGTGATGGGATTAATATGAGATGGATAGAAGCTATATTTCATATATTTTACAAGGGGAACACAAAGTTTTGTGAGCCAATTAAAAGTTTCTTAAAGGAACTGTATGTAAGAAATGTATTTCAATTAATCATAAAATGGCCCTGATATGTCACTAGATATTAAGAAATCATGTTAATTTCAAATACTTATATCACTGACAACAGTAGTCCGGCCAGGATATTGTCATTTTAAAAGTGAAGTTGCAGCCCTCAACTGATGTTGATGTTGACATGTTGTGTTTTGGCCTGAAGGGCCGCCCTCCACCTATCTACCAATCATGAAGTCAGAAGTGTTTGGGGTTGCCGGGTTGCCAGCTCTGCTCTAGTTACCACAGCTGCAGCTACACACTTTTTGGATAAAAAATTTCTAACTTTATGAAACCTAAAATACCTCTCATGAAGCATAGACATAATTAACAGAAAGAAAAACCCAAATTACTGTGTAGGACTCGTCATTTGCCATTGTAAGCTCCATGTAGCAGCCTATGTTCCTGCTGGATCCTGCAACCTATCTGGCCACCTCGAGTCAGGGGGAAGGGGGAGAGGGGATACACCTCTACAGTCATTTGAAAGTGTTTGCAGTACCAGTTTTGGCCACAATCCTACATACAAGTCCTTTAAGGAAAGTTTTTGAGATAATGCATAAGGTTTGCTAACTTTCATGAGCAAACACAAAAGCATTGAAATCATTTTTCCTCCCATCTCATATTTGTGTCCATTACTGTCTTTTTAGGGGCTCTGTATGATTCTATTGAGGTTGTAATTTATACTCGCACATTAAATATGATATTAGAATTGAATCATAGAGATAGAATCATTTTAGATAAGTTGTTCTAAGCCAATGAGAGCTGTAACGTCAGCAAATAATTTCCCATCCTGTTTTTAATTCAGTTCATGGCACTTTCAAGCTATCAAGTTTGTTTGTCCCTTTTAAGGAGAGGAAATGCTCATGAAAAATGTTTTGTGATTTCATTAAAATAAGGTTTTTAAAATAAGGATATTGTTTGTTTTATTGCCTCCAGGTGGCGGTAAATGGCTCTCATCTGCTGGAGTACAGGCACAGGTTAGAGCTCAAGAAGGTGGACACCCTGGCCATTTCAGGGAAGGTTCAAATTCAGGCCATTGGGTTTATTCCCAGTTCAGTAAATAAGGTAACAAGCTTTTTTTTCCTTTTTTTTTCTTCAATAAATGTTTTAAGAACATTTTTGCATTTGCATTAAAGCAGCTTGAAAACTGACAGATAGTGGGGCAGATATATTCACAAACACTGTCAATATACAATTAAATATATAATATACAGTCTATGAATGGCTCATTATTGCAGTGATTATTATGTTTCTAACTGTTTGGCAACAGTTCTTCTAACCCTAGTTAATGGAGTGTGTAGCTTCTCATTTCTTAAATAACCATGTAAAGAAATTGATGCACCTTTTGATGGAATTAACATCACAACATTTATTTCCAATAAAGAGGTGCATAGATTTTTGATCAATATCTTGTACTGACAATGCAAGAGTCGAGCACTCTGTAAAATCTCCTCCAGCACATCCGAAAGACTCTCAATGAATTTAAGGTCTGGACTCAGAGGTGCCGATTGTTCCTGTGTGAAAATGATCCTTATTGTTCCCTCCCAACCATTCTTTCACAATTTGAGCCTGACGAATGTGGCCATGACGTCCTGGAATGTGGTATATTGTCCTGGAATGTGGCATAACGTTTCTTCATACATGGTTGTTTAAGAAATGAAAAGCTACACACGACATCAATTCGTTTACAAGAACTGTTGCCAAACATAAAACATGCTAGAAACATAATCTCTGTAATAATGATCCAATCACTGACTTAAGTTTGCGTTTGCCTATTTAAACACTTTTAAACCTTTTTTTTTTTGTCCAGGCAGTGTAAGATATGTAGATATGTAGAGAATACTATTAGATCAATAGTAGACTGTAGGTCAGGGGTACATGGTACATGCAAACACTGTTTATTTGATCAGTACATTTACGTTTTGTTGGTACTGCATTTTGGGATGTAAACATTAAAATGTCATTTTATTTTCAGAACCCCGTCACACCTTCAAACGTAGTTGTGAGCAAAAGATCACAGCCTTATGTAAGTGACTATGCTAATGTTGATTTTAGTAGTGTGTGTGTGTGTGTGGGTAGGTATATATGCATATATATGTATAAATGCACACTACTGTTCAAAAGTTTGGGGTTCTCTAAAATAAGAAAATATGTTCACCAAGCTGTATTTATTTGGTCAAAAATTCATCGAAAACAGCAATACTGTGAAATATTCTAAAATATTCTAAAGACAAATGTATTCCTGTGATCAAAGCTGAATTTTCAGCATAGTTAGAAATCATTCGTAATATGCCAATTTTCTGCTCAAGAAACATTTCTTATTATTATCAATGCTGAAAACAGTTGTGCTGCTTAATATTCAATATTTCTTGATTAATAGACAGTTCAGAAGAACAGCATTTATTTAAAGTAAAAAACAAAAATTTTGAATTAATGTGTCAATGCTGAATAAAAGTATTCATTACTTTAAAAACAAATACTTATTATTGACCCCAAACTTTTGTACAGTAGTGTACACGTGTGTTAGTGATATCTTTGTTTTGCAGTAAAATAGTTAGTTTAGCTGAAGCTGTTTAATTATAACATTCCCCTCCTCTTTCATCCAATAGTCAGTCATGTCGGAGTCAGGTGACACGGTGAGTACATGTCAGGCTGAATAATTTCCTAAAGGCCAAACATGAAATTGTTTTCACATGCGATGGCAGTTTTTATGTGGCAGCATTACTTTTGACTACAGATCAAACTGGATAACTCAATTTCAGATTGATTGAAATCAAATTGAGATAGATGCCTCGCAGTCCGGACAGAAACCAGGACATTGGCATTATTATTTGGTCACTTTGACCCTTAAATCAGGCCTTTACTGATTAGGAACTTGTAGGTAGAGTACAACCTGAAATGTATAGTTTCTTATTGTTAATGGTGTTTGCTCAAGCAGGTCAAGCATCACTATAACTGTTGCTCATTCTTGGGAGATATACTTAAAGGAATAGTTCACCCAAAAATAAATTCTGTCATAATTTACTCTCTCTAATGTTGTTCTTGTATGATGTTATTTCTTCCATGGAACATAAAAGAAGATATTTTGAGAAATGTTTCAGTGTTTATTTTGTCCATACAGTAGAAGTCAATGGTAACCAAACTGCTTGGTTGCCAACATTCTTCAAAATATCTTCTTCTGTGTTTCAAAGAAAAAATTTCATACCGGTTTGGAACAACATGAGGGTGAGTAAATGATAACAGAATGTACATTTTTGGTTGAACTATCCCTTTAAGAACCCTCTAAAATTAATTATTAAACTTTAGCCTGCACGTCAATGACGCCTCAATGTTCAACTTAAGTAGCTATTATTTTTCTAAGTAATCAGACTTACTTACACTTAGCAAATTATGGCATGGGCAAAAATAATCCCTAAAGGTAATGATACACGGGGCAACTTTTTGAGCATTGTTGCTGAGCAATGTTCCTAAGCAATGGTGCCGTCAACGGGCAACCAGGTGAGACACAGGGCCCATGACTGATCTAAAGTATCAAGATAGAAATGTGTTCCCCATTCTCAATGGGAAAGTGCCCAAGCAACATTGTCCAGCAACATTGCTCAAAAAAGTAAGATATATACCATGACCTAACCAGATGTAATTTGATAATTGCTTCCATGTAAATCTGATATTTGTTCTAACCAAGCATGATGAAGGAGATGTCATTTTGTCCATGGCTTGGTTTCTGTTACTACAGCGTGGGTTAGGTATCCCAACCCTGCCAGTAAACTCTAACCATCAGAAAACCCTAAAAACCAGCTAATAATGTCCTGGAAACCACCCATAACACCCTAACAGATGGCCTAGCAACACCTTAGCAACCATACAGTATTGCATTGCACTTGGAACACCTTGGCTGCGTTTACACTGGCACAAAAAATCAGATTTTTTACTCCCATCTGACACAGATCTGAATTTGTTGCACACATATAAATGCAAAAAACTGCATGTGATCTGATTTTTTTTGTATCCGATCTGAGCTACTTCCAGATGTGGTTTTAAATCAGATATATTCGATATCTGGATATCCGATTCCCTTTTGAATTCCAAGCCACCAGAAGGCAAGGGCGACACGTTTTCCCGAAAAGATAGCTTTTTAATGTTGTATTATGAAGTAGATGTGCCTGTATGCACTCGCTCACAGCTTTTTGAGGTGGAAACTTTATAAAAGGAAATAAAAAATTGAATGCCAAAAAATCGGATGTGGTCAAAAGATCGGATCTGTGCATTAAGACTTGCAGTGTAGATGCAGGCCTTAAGGCAGAGATCTTCAACCCTGCTCCTGGAGACCCACTGTCCTGTAAAGTTTATATTCATCCTGCTTCAGCACACCTGCATGTGATTTTCAAGAGATCATGTACAAAGCGACTTTAAGGCAAGCCTTTAAAGGCAATGTTGTGGTACGCAGGAAAATAGACCAAAGGCTTTTTTTGTTTTATTTTTTTTTTATGGATGTCAATGGAGGACAGGCTTCACTCCACTAAATAAACTACTTTTGTGGGAAAACAGCTTGTCTTTTAATGAAGTGACAGCCTATTGGCTAATCTTCAACATGTTTTCCATCAAGTCATGAGTTTACACCAAAAAATGCTGTTTTAAAGTAGAATTTAATTCACATCAACTCTTTACTCATTTCTATGGTATCCGCAAACAGTGATAGGTTGTCGCACAACTCAATTCAATGTCAAGGCTGTAATGAGATTTGTTATCAAGGCACACGTGATCCAATTTGGCCTTTCTCCAATGGTAGAGCCACAGACCCTCGTAACTCCAAATAATAAGACCTCATGGGATAGTAAAGTGTCCGTCGTATGCGTACTTCAGAATCTCGCCAGAAGTAGTAGATCAACTCTTTTACTGTGAATTTGGCTACTAAATGGGAAGTATGTAATTTCTGTCCTAAAGAACTTGATTAGGTGGTTCAGGTGTGTTTAATTTGGGTTGGAGCTAAACTCTGCAGGACAGTGGGTCTCCAGGAGCAGGGTTGAAGATCACTGCCTTAAGGGTGGAAAACACTACATGCATTTTGAACAGATTTTGCCCCGTTTGCATTCTGGACAAGTTGCTGAAAGTCTGTCTGCAGATTTTGGGCAGTTGTAGTTGACAGATTTCACAGAAAATCACATGATGTACATGTATGATACTATCAACATGATTGATATTTTGAGCAGTTTTTTAAACACTGTTTTTGTTCGTCATGCAACAAGGCCACATTCTATGTGAGTTTGTTTTTGTTGGAACAACTTGAAAAGTATAGTAGTGTGTGATGCTCATTTGTTTAGTGCATGATGCCCCGGTTTTTCAGCAATTGTGTGATGCCTAGTGTTTTGATTTTAAAAGTCATGTATTGTATTCCATAGCAACACCCTGGTATTAAAAGCTGTGAATTAATTATTGGGTGAATTGCGCTGTCTTCGTCCTGCTGAATCTGAAATCATTGTCAGATGTGTTCCTTTTTCACTTCAGAGTCTTCCATTTAAGAGCAAACTTGTGAAAGGATTGAGTCCAGGAGATTCCATTATGGTGAAGGGGCAGATCACTGGTTCCCCACAAAGGTATGAGAAGAAAACCACCAGCAGGAATACCACTGGAATAGTATAGATATATAATAAATGCTTTTTGTCATTTTTAACTCATTTCTCATTAAATAATTATTGATGTCTTCTTTTATCCCCATAGTTTCGCAGTAAACTTGCGCATCAGTAACTCAGAGGACATTGCTTTTCACTTAAACCCTCGTTTCAAAACTGGAAGCTTTTCTCGAAACTCTTTCCTCTCGGGGTGTTGGGGGTTCGAGGAGCGCTCCCTCTCCAGCTTTCCTTTCTCACCTGGTCAATACTTTGAGGTAACAGACATTTATTGTCACTAATAGTGTGTTCACACTTGTAGTTCGGTTCTCTTGGTTCTTTTGGTCCGGACCAAAAAAGAAAACAATAAATTTGGTCTTGGTTCGCTTGGCAATCACACAGTAATTATTATTATTTTATTATTATTAGTAAATAAATTATTATATTATTAACATTTTACAAACAAAACAAAAACATTGATAGTGATGGTTATAGTTAGCCTGGATGCCAGCCGAATTTAGCCCCGCCCACAACATTTTTGCTCGGGGTAATTCGGTCTGGACTCGAACAGAAACTGTTCGGACCAATAAAATTGTCAGGGCGGGCTTTAGACGATGATGGACAGATGATAAACAGTCACGTAATCATCCACGTCATCAAAGGCACTTGGGTTGAATTTGCTCTTATCCTAAACGGAGAGCTTGTTCGTATGTGCATTTACCTTCACTATTTATCTCAGAAATGATGATCCTTAAATTATTTTTTTACAACACTGGCAAAGATTCACACTCATCTTTTTCTTCTAACGTTACTTAATCCAGCACACGTGCAGACAGGGTTGCCAAGTTTTTTAACAATGTCGCGCAATTGCTGTTCAAAACTATAGCCCAAAACAATAGCTTTCCGGGGGGGTTCGCTGGAAAAAAATGGCATTTGGTTGGCAAAATATGTTATGGTTGCCTGCTAAAATTCACATTCTTGGTTCTATATATCACATAATTGGGGTCGCTAACCCGCGGACCTGGAGAACAAACCCGCGGGAAAAAAACACAGTGCAGTTGAATTATGTTGACATTTGATAACTAACGATACGCGTTGCTCTGACTGGTTGTAGGTCTATCCAATTGAGGTCTTTTCTGGTTCGGTTGAAACACGCCCCAATAATCAAAGCGCAATGAAGCAGTATCAGACTCATATTCTGACTAGAATTGAGTATGACCACGTCAGGCTAGGTTATAGTACAAATAACAATAAACAAAAACAAAAAAAGGCAACAAATTTTAAAAGCGAATACCTAGTGGGCAACACCCCAAAAAGGCCAATGATAGGTGATGGTGGTATGTCTATAGGTAATGGCTGAGAGAGAATTAAATACTGACCCCCAAAACGAAGAAAGAGCTGGACAGGTCCAAAACAAATGTGTTAGTGTGGCTGGGCCTAGGTGAGACCTGTCACACTGTGGGTCAATAGTTGGATCAATCCATGTGACCTTACATTTTGACCAATAAGGCAATGGCATGCACAGATAAACAAGGAGTGGGCCCTACCCAGCACTGCCTCCCATGTTTCCTGGTCTATTTCAATATTAAGGTCTGAAGACGAACTGGTACGCAAACTGTCAACAGGGAAAGACTGTAAAGTGGCAAAAGTACTGATTAACTTAGAAATTGAGCCTTTAGAACAAACATCAAGACTTAGGATGGTATTGATGGCAGATGGAGGCGGGGTGTTGGGAAAATGTTTTACGAACAGTCACGTACTTATAAAAAAGAACAAACGGAAAAAGTGGCTTCTCAGATTGTTATACAAAACATTTAGCTGATCAAATGAGGCAAATGTGCCTTCAATGTAAAGATCCGCTACAGAATGGACACCTTAATTCTTCCAGTAAGCAAATGCACCATTCAGGATCAAAGGGATAAACAACAGATTAAAATGTATCGGGGAAGACAGGGGCATAACTTGAAATCCGTAAAAACTGAATCCAAATTTTGAGACTATTTTTCACTATTATGTTATCTGAGTACTTCAGTGGTGAGAGTGTGATAGGAAAATATAAAAGAGCCTTCTTGGAAGATTTGCAAGAAGATTCTCAATGTTTAACCATGCTGAGGGCTGTCCAAATTGTTTGAATCAATCTAGTGTAGCATGGACCGCATGTTCGCAGCCCAATAATAGAACAGAAAGATAGAAAGGGCCAGACCACTTGCCATTCCATATTAAATAAGAAATAGAAATATCCAGTGCAACAAAAAAAGACTTTGGGATAAAAATAGGGATACACTGAAAAAGATGGCTTTTTATGACGTGTATTTTGCCACTTAATTTACCGGTCATCCAAAACAAAAAATGCTGCGTGCCGTTCTAAATGCGCTCGTTGTATGTGCTATAACTTATAATGGTATTTTTACCAGCTGAGAATTCGTAAGGAGCTTATAAAATGTGTAAAGGAGTCAAAACAGCACTAGGAAATCCTCTGTTACACACACAAACAAAGATCTGCTTCAAGAAGATGTGGTTCTTACTGAACTGTAGCTCCTATGACTAGAAAAAAACAGGTATGCTTGAGCATTCTGTCCTTTTTAGGGTCGCATCTTGCAACATCACTTCCTGTTTTTGGTTCGTTTAGATGTCTTTGGTCCATGCTGCATTCATATATCAGTCAGACTTCAGTTTATTTCAGTTAATTTGGAATCTTGTTTGGTGTGTACTAAGGTTTGAACCGCACTAACAGCAAGTGTGAACACCCTGAATGAGAGCATTTCCTGAAATTTAAAGTCATCATGAAATATTTATTTATTTTCTTAATGCACATTCCTGGTTCATTAAATTTAACATTTTTCCAAAGAAAATGCTTGTTTTTGTAGCCTTTCGTCATAGTGCAATAACTTTTTGCCTTTTGCCTGAAATTACTTTTTTTTTGTTAGCCAACGCCACATTAATTGACAAATTAGGCATTATTTAAGTCTCATATTATCTGTAATTGAACACAAATTAGTTAATTTAATGTTAATACATGTTACAGCAATGTTATTGTTCTTCCTGTCATGCTAAATATCCAAATGTTATTTCATGGGTGTAACAATTTTAAGAAAGTGTTACATTTTTAGTAATTAAAATTAGTTTAAAAAAACTTTTTTTAAATCAAATTTTAATTAGAATGATATATCAATTCAGTACATTATTTGAAAAGACCTTATTTTAAATGGGAGGACAAACATTTGCTAGAAAGCTAGATTAATTGTACATTTATTAATGCTAAGAGCTTACAATGAGAAAACAACACGGAATGTGTAACTCATTGGATGCTTTACAAAATGCTTTTGCTTCACTTTGAAATGTGCCACATTACAAATGTCAAATGGCTTACAAAACCATTTCATCAGTTCCTGCTTGTGCATCTTATCCATTGTCGCTTTGTATTTTTGAACAGTATCTGCTCTTTGAACCCTGACTTCTACCTCATGCTTTTCCATGGCAGATGATCATCCTGTGTGAAGCTCAGGAGTTTAAAGTGGTAAACGGGTTCCACCAGCTGAGTTACAAGCACCGTGTACAGGATCTAAGCTGTGTGGATGTGCTAGAGATTGTGGGAGATCTAGAGCTCAAGGATGTCAAGATGTGGTGAGCAGCTCCAGTCCGGAGACATTCTGACCCCCAATGTTTCCTCCAACCAAGAATATTGTTGGCTGGTTCGATCTGTCTGAAAATTCTACTCCTCAACCACTTAATCTAACTATTAGCACATTTAAACTAGGGCTGCACGATATATTGTTTTAGCATCATCGCAAGTTTACAGGAAGCGTAGTTGATCCGGTCAGATTTTGCATGTAATTCTCATATTAATTGCAAAGTTTAACCACCGTAGAGCAAAAGTTTTTCATTTGCACTTGTTTCAAACCATTCGAGCGCAAGAAGACACAATAGAGAACTCAATTCTGAACCTGCAGACAGCACACGAACACCGAATTCAGTTCTTTTCCGTGGATATTTGTGCTTGAACAGAAACATACACTCAAACGAATGTCAAATTTCCTGTCTCAGGGAATATCCTCGAATTGCTTATGGCTTATGTGAACATAAACAATTGTGAAAGAAAATGGATGCATGTCATTATGTTGATCCATGCATTAGCTCTTAAAGTAACAGCACAAAATCACTTTTGTAGCTTTAACAAAGATTAATTATACTTAATTTATACAGTTGAAGACTGTTTCTGTATTTTATATTTGATTATTCATTTTCTGTACCTGAAATACTGTTAGACTTGACCTATTTCATTTGTATATTTGTTATACTGTGTTTATCTATGCTTGTAATTTATTTGTTTCATTCCCGTACTAAATCACACCAATAACTACAATGATTAAATCTTTCCAAATAGAGCTATTAAAGTAATCTGGTGAAATTGTTTTCATATTGCAGACAAACAAAATATTGTGCAGCCCTAATTTAAACCATACTTTGTTGTTTAGGTTATTGTTTTTTCCCCAATAAGTGCAGAATTTTGATAAGGTGTGATCTGAATGACAAGTTCCTGTGTAAAGGCGGGCAGAAATGAACTCTCGATGACTGAGAAAACCCGTTTGCTGATTATTTGGTGAGGAGACCTGGAGATGATCTGAACTTAAACCTGGATGAGGTGAAGATGGCTCCATGACCACTTGTATTCAACATTGAAATTAAACATGTTTGCATTGGTTCAAAAAAGGTTGTAGACCCTGGACATAACAGATGGATGAAAAAAAAAACTGCCATCTGGCAGGATGTTAATGGTTCTGCAACAGTAATTGTACTGTCTGTCCGGCCATTTGTTTCAGAATCATTCCAAGCTAATTCCAGGCATTTGCAATTACAGATTGCATCTTTAAATTTCACACTGTTAGGGCAGAAACAGGGCAGATTAACATACCCATCCTGATCCAACCATAAACCTTTTCAATAATGAGTATAATAATTGAAGTTGAGTTTCTTAAAACATTGAATTTTCCTTTCTGCAGAAGGTGTAATTTTACATCAGACAAGTCAATGATTAGCAAATGAAGCCTGCACTAATGTATTTGACTTGGCATGATCACGTTCGCCATTTAATTCCAGGGACTAAAGATAAGTCAATTTCTTTTTTATTTTATAGTTTTTGCAGATCTATGCAATTATTCCAGTGGCCTACAATTCATTTTTGCTACCACTAGTTTTAATAATTGTCTGGTAATTTGATACATTATAGAATTGAAAAAAATATTATTTGTGTTTGTTTTTTTTTAGATCTATAGATATTATGCAAAAAATATATATAATAAAAATTTAATATATACCTTTTACAATGTCTAGTAGTTACGTGTTTGTGCTTTGTGATTGCATTAACCCTGTAAAGCCGGACATGAAATAAGAGTCAGAATTTACCTTTACCTTATTTGTATTATTCTCAGGTTTGGAAAGTAAGTCAAATCTAAATAATAAGCATTTTAAAATACTTTCAATCAGACAGAAGACATCTCCATGGTCTGTTCTTGATCAACGTCATAAAACGATGCCTTGATTTTGTTGTAAAATAGAAGTCAACGTAGTTTTTCTAGCAGTAGAAATATTCTACAAATACTAATATAAGTTAAAGTAAAAAATGTTAGAAGGTTTTCAGTCAAGGTAATAACAGCAATGGTTTGGGTCCTGGACAAACTCTTAAGGTGGTGACCAGGCAGCATCTGATGCATTCTCTCCTCTTGTCTGGATCACTTTTCATCCACAGCAACATACTTAACACATAGTTATAAAGTTGCTCTAATACACATTTTGTTGTGTATTCTTACTTTGAGTATGCATAAGCCATCTGTAGAGCGGTCTCATTCTTAGCTCTGCACACACATAACAATGCTCTCCAACAAAACACTCACAATACTACTGGGCAAATACTATAACGTAATAAACGTCATACAAATGTTATATTAATTGTGTTATAAATAAAATACAAATACATGTGTAACAGTTCATATATTATATATATATATATACACACACACTGGGTACAGAAAGTATTCAGACCCCCTTACATTTTTCACTCTGTTATATTGCAGCCATTTGCTAAAATCATTTAAGTTCTTTTTTTTCTCATTAATGTACACACAGCACCCCATATTGACAGAAAAACACAGAATTGACATTTTTGCAGATTTATTAAAATAGAAAAACTGAAATATCACATGGTATTCAGACACTTTGCTGACACTCATATATTTAACTCAGGTGCTGTCCATTTCTTCTGATCATCCTTGAGATAGTTCTACACCTTCATTTGAGTCCGGCTGTGTTTGATTATACTGATTACACTTGATTAGGAAAGCCACACACCTGTCTATATAAGACCTTACAGCTCAGAGTGCATGTCAGAGCAAATGAGAATCATGAGGTCAAAGGAACTGCCTGAAGAGCTCAAAGACAGAATTATGGCAAGGCACAGATCTGGCCAAGGTTACAAAAAATATTCTGCTGCACTTAAGGTTCCTAAGAGCACAGTGGCCTCCTTAATCCTTAAATGGAAGACGTTTGGGACGACCAGAACCTTTCCTGGAGCTGGCCGTCAGGCCAAACTGAGCTATCAGGGGAGATGAGCCTTGGTGAGAGAGGTAAAGAAGAACCCAGAGATCACTGTGGCTGAGCTCCAGAGATGCAGTCGGGAGATGGGAGAAACTATCACTGCAGCCCTCCACCAGTCGGCGGTTTATGGCAGAGTGGCCCGACGGAAGCATCTCCCGCATGAAAGCCTGCATAGAGTTAGCTAAAAAACACCTGAAGGACTCCAAGATGGTGAGAAATAAGATTCTCTGGTCTGATGAAACCAATATAGAACTTTTTGGCCTTAATTGGTATGTGTGGAGAAAACCAGGCACTGTTCATCACCTGTCCAATACAGTCCCAACAGTGAAGCATGGTGGTGGCATCATCATGCTGTGGGGGTGTTTTTCAGCTGCAGGGACAGGATGACTGATTGGAGGGGTGTCCCAATACTTTTGACAATATAGTGTGCGTGCATTTTACACTGTACACTGTATACACACATGCTTTGTTGAGTATCATAGATACATCAGGCTTTTATTGCATGATACAATGAGAATATGGAGCTCATGCTCAAGGATAACATCTCCATTTTATTCAAAGGCACAAACTGAGCAAAAATTTGGTGATATTATTTGGTGATATTTATTTGGCTAAAATGTATATCAGACAAAATTAAGATAGCTTGTATTGTAAATCAGTGAGTTCTTTATAACAGTATAGCAGACAACTTAAAATACATTTAAAATCATCACTATATCACCAATTAATGTCTTGGTAAGAATACATTTAAATGCTTAGTTTTATGATCAAAACTATAGTTTTTAAACATATAATTTAATGCAATACAATGATGATGGAGAGATGTACAAATAAATGTTCCTCAAAAGCCTGATGCATCATATTTGATACATTTAACATGACTTTTTTTCTTTTAATGAAGCATGGGTAATCAAGTTAACCTAAACTGCTTCAGTCCAGTAAGTGTTCATCTTTTAAGATGTTACTAACAATATAAAATGTATTCTTGCATTTACTTTATAACAATCAGTAAATATTTTACAGCACAAAGAACAAGTAAATAAAGACAAATCAGAGCTTTTTTAAAAAGTTGTGAATTTATTAACATCCACAATAATCCACTTTTGTAGCTGAAAACCAGTAAACTGCATTTTGGCACATAATCACATGACCATAATGTGTTGGCACCTGGTTTAAATTCAATGCAATATATAACCAAATATATAACCAAAGCATAATTATCATAGATAATACCACTAATATTGTCGACAGAACCCCCGAGAGAGATAAAGGCAGTGACATTGCATTAAAGTTGTCTGTCTCTATCACTGTATGAACGTGTCAGACTTTGGGACAGATGAGTTTGTGAGAGTCTGTATCACAGGCTGTACAAACAGATGAACACTGATGTGATTCTCGGTCATCTCACCAGCTCAGGGAATACTTGAGGACCACAAATGAACAGATCACACAGGAACACTGTTCATACGAAATGATCCCATTCCTCAAATAAAGCAAAGCCCACCTCAAAAGAACAACAGTCAGCTTTCAGAAGTAAAACTCCCTTTTATTTTCTCCATAGAGGAACTGAATTCTAACCCTAACAGCCGTAAACCTTTTAACAGCCTTTCAAATGTTAAGACATGGTCTATGCTGCTGCAGAAGCCATTAGTCTGTGATTTCAGTGTCTTTTTAGAAGATATTTTTAATAGCTGAATTCCCCTACACTGTAATCTTGAATAGAAACAAACCAACCAGAGGAGTCATTGTTACTATGGAAACGTAAATCACTGCAAAAGGGCTCAGCAATGAACAGTCACTGCAATGCAGCATTTTGAATTACAATGGAGTCAGAATATTTTGCTACGAAGTTAAAAGGTGTTGTTTTATATTATGGCATGTCTTTTTTGACTATGTCGTTCACAATGCTTCATGGGAGTAGTTCATGCCTTCTTAAACCTTTCCTTTTTTTTCCTTCAAATCTGTGTTTGTAATGATTCATATCAGAGCTGGTTGGTTTGGTTTAAGGCTTTGATTTATTTTTTGACTTTTTTTTTATCTTAATGGAGAAATGAATGGGAGAAATACTTAGCTGCTATTGAAAAAATATGGAAGCTTATTTCTGCCACTGAATAAAAATATAAATTAAAGGTAAGAGTTTACTTCTCACAAATCAGAACTTTTTCTCGGAATTCAGTTTACATCTCGCAATTTAGGCATTTTTGTTTGGAAATCTGAGTTTACATCTCACAATTCAACTTTTTTTCCTCTGAATTCAGTGTACATCTCGCTATTCAGGTGTTTTTTTTTCAGAATTCAGTTTACATCTCACAATTCTGCCTTTTTTTCTAAATTAAGCATTTAAATCTAGCAAATCTGCCTTGTTTTTTGGGATTCAGAGTTTACATCTCGCAATTCAGCCTTTTTTCTTGGAATTTAGAGTTTACATCTCGCAATATAGACTTTTTTTGGAATTCTGAGCTTACTTATCGCAATTGTTTTTTTTAGAAATTTCTGACGACTTAAGTTCATGCAGAATTCGGAGGGAAAAAAAGTCTGAATTGTGTAATAAACTTGCAATTGCAAGGAAAAAGTCAGAATTGTGAGAAATTTGCAATGACCTTTTTTATATTTTTATTCTGTGCTGGAAATAAGCTCCCATTAAATAAAACAGCTCAGTTGAGTAACAGAGCTGGAAGACTAGCTTTGGTCCTCACTTGGTACTCAGGAAGTTGTTCAGGGGCGGCTGCCTCCATTAGAGTATCAGAAACGCCCATTAGAAGCTGTTGTTTGTGTCTAAAGTACTGTATGGCTTGTGGTCCAGTTCAGCAGGACAGCATTAAATACAGCTCACACTGAACTCAGCTTCACCAAACCCCGCACTGAGTCTTCATGAAGTGAGTCCTGGCTGACCGGGTCGAAGAGCTGTGCAGGGTGAACATGGTGACCCAAATGGGTGGCGCAGGGCAAAGCTGCGGGTGGGGAGGGCGTCTCCTCTGGACTGATGAAATGTTGATGGTGTAGGTGATGGTGACAATGGATCTCAGAGTCCCGCAGGGCCATCAGCTCTCCTCCGCAGCTGAGGCCGGGGATAGAGGAGGGCAGCGAGGGCTGAGAGGGGCCCAGAGTGGAGCACGGGCCGCCCAAAGAAGTCTTGGCCTGGAGGGCTGGGCCTCCGCCCAGAATGACGGGCTGACTGTGGAGCAGCGGGTTGGTGGCGGCCTGCAAAACGAATTTGGTGCTCTGAATGCACTGGTCTTGAGCACACTGGGAGGAAGGATGAAGGACAGAAAGAGAAAGGGGAAAGCCGGGAGGAAGTCAGACTCAACAAAGAATAAAATGTTACAGAAAAACAAAGTCACAGGACTCCAAACTGCTACGGGTATGAATAATCCCTCAAATTGTGCAGATTGTTGAGGAAAAGTGTGTGATTACTACAGATTCACCTGGCAGACGAAAGGCTCTTCTCTTTTAGTCAACAGCATGTTGTGTTTTAGATGCTGGCGTGGTTTTGTTCATGGTTATGTTAAGCAACCAGTCCATGTAGGCACTGTAAAATTTGGATACCCTCTACTTAGTGACGGATGTATTTGTGCAAATATACCATATACTTTGAATGGTGAATGATTACTGTTGCAAATTTATAGGTATTTTGTTGTTATTTTGATTTGGAGCCCTGCGTCAGATAAGACTGGTTAGAAATGACAAAATAATCATTAAAAGATTAAGATTTTAAAGGTTAGAGAGTGTGCTGACCAAAAGTAGAAAGAAAGACAGCAGAAGAATATAGAAGTTAGTAATATATGGGAGAATAAGAACATGTTGTGGTCATTTTTCACCTCAATCAAAAGTAAGAAAAAAAAAAGAAAGACGCAAACATCGCTTAAAAACATCTGGATCCCTCAAGGGATTTAATAATTGCCATCAAATCAGTGGCTGATGAAACTGAATCCAGGTAGTGAGCTATCAGTATTCATGAGCGCTGATCTGTTCACACCAGCCCACACCGTCTCCAATTCACATTAATGCGGCTGTCAATGAATGTCTAACAGATGAGAGAATTACATCACTGATCACATCTGTGCCAAAAGACACAGGTGTTTCACGATCAGTGCGTTATGTTGAGTAGATTCAAGTCGAAATAAGTATCCCAGCCACTGAGGTTGCACTGTTAGACAACTAGTGCAACTTGTCCCAAGGACAATTGGGAGGGTTGCATCAGGAAGGAACCTATGCCGTAAACCTGTGCCAAATAAACTTTGCGGATAATCCAAAACAGCCAAAAGAAATAGAGATTCAGGTCCGAATACACAGTTGGGTTGAGCAAATCAGTTGGGCCCAAAAATCTGAGAGCACTAGTGAAAATTTATAATATAATATTAAATTAATGCATTTATTTTCATTACAAATAATATAATCAGCTTGACAATTTAAGTGAAAAGAGTTAATATATGTATATTAAAATTTAAATGTAATATTTTATATAAAAGATTTCATCAAATAAACAACCAAAAACATTTTAAAAATATTTACAGACCCCAAACCTTTGAATGTTAGTGTATTTTTTTTTTATTTGAAAAATGTATATTAATTTATTTATGTCTCCCTTTTAACAATCGTAGCACTCGATTGCAGCAGGCTGGGAATTGTGTGTAAAACACTGACTTTCAGTGTGGTCTCAGACTTTTAGACTCCACTATATATTTCAAATGCTCTGCTGAAACCTTAAAGTGGTTTGAACATAAATGGCTTCATTATAAGGGCTGAAGTACAACAGACTGGACGCGCACACACACACACGGTGAGAGGTCAGAGTACGGCCACCCTACCATGTGACTCTGGACTTGATTGGAGGGGCAGGCGCTGGTGCCGTTTGTCTGGGCTGCAGGCTGCGGGGTGTCTGGTAGGACAAAACCTCTTCTGTCAATCAAACTGCAAAGAGAAAGGAAGTGGATGATACATTCCATCTGTGAGTCAGGGAACGTGGGTGAGGGAGGCGGAGAGAAGAGGATCCGCCCGCGTGTGTCTGCGCGGAGTCCTCCTCCAACGCAACATGCCCACACACAGAGCAGATGGCAGCCAGTGATGCTGTGCCCACTTCTGCTTTGTGTTCCTGGCTCCATGAGAAACTCATTAATGGCGTGCGGAACTCTTGTGTGGGTGTGTGAGCAGGTTTTGACGTCAGCAGGCCTCCTCACGCACCATCTGAACCAATTCAGGAACGTTCCTCGGTTATCTAAGATATTCACACTCATTTCCTGGGGTGAGAATGCTGATTGGTTTTTGCCTCTCATATTTAAATGAATGAGTGAGAAACCTGCTGAGGTCACCAATCTTTTTACAAGATCAGCATGTAACGCTTGGCTGATATCGTGCCTGGATAAAGATTTTCTAAGGAAGTTGATGAATATCTTATTTGAAATTGACTTTTTCTGTCGACTGGCAATTCAATTCTCTGATACAGAGATATGAATGATGTGAAGAACACAAAGTTTTGTTGGGAAGTAGAAAGAGCTATGTAGCACAGTAATACTCCCATACAAATTTTGCGGTATGCGGTATGTTTTGCATAATTTATTTGTATCCATTTCTATAGCTCAAACAGTAGAGCATGGTGCTAGAAATGCCAAGGTCGTTGGTTCAGTTCCCAGGGAATGCATGGCCTGATAAAATTAACCTTTAATGCAATGTAAATCCCTTCACTCTTAAAAATAAAGGGTTTCAAAAGGTGTTTTTCACAGCAATGACATAGAGGTTCTTTGTGGAACCCAAAATGTTTTTTCTAACCGAACAATTCTTAAAAGAGCCTTTTTTTTCTAAGTGTGAAGAACTTTTTGATAATCCGAAGAACCTTTTCCCACCATTCTTTTATACAATAAAAAGGTTCCACGGATGTTAAAGATTCTTCAGACCATAGATGCCAATAAAAAACCTTTATTTTCAAGGGTGTTCAAGGGTATTTGTCAAGGGGAAAAACTATTTTTCAAATATATTTCAAAATAAATCTAATTATTAAACTAAATTAACCACATAGACCAAATTACTGATCTAATTACTGATCTAAAGCCCACATTGTTACTGTATGATAATCGAAATATATTCTGTTGCATTATTTTTCTGTTTAACACTGTGAAGTTGCTTTGAAACAAACTACATTGTTAAAAGCGCTATATAAATAAAGTTGACTTGACTTGACTTTGGATAAAAATGGCTGCCAAATATATAAATGTAAGCATAGAATACCCAGATGACCTACTACATTCGTCAAAATGTGATACCAACAGAACTCAACATAAGATGATTTACCTGTAAAAAAAAAAAAAAAAACTTCATAGATATTAAAATTGTGCGCTACTTATTTTACACTGCTTGTTCTACAGACATGAAAGTATTAGCTCACCCAATCATTCACCCTCATGTCATTCCAAACCCATGTTCATCTTCAAAACACAAATGAAGGTACTTTTAATAACAGCTAAGAGATCTCTGTCCCTCCTTTGAAATGCCCATTTCACTAAAACTTTCAAACTTCATAAAGACATCGTAAAAATCATCAATTCTTGCAACTTGATCTCACAGGAAAACAAGCCAAAAAGGTAGCAATTTCGTATTAATTCATAAGATGTGAATCATATGAAAACATACAATTTTATGAAAAAAGCATGGAGGTCCACCCCCATTACTAGGGCGTAAGCATATCGTACGGAAACATTCAAATGAGATCAAAAAATTTCACACAAATTAGCCACCAATTCACCAATACCTAAAATAGATAGGAACTTCCATTAGATAGTGTTGGATTTGAGCTGTTTAACTTAATTGGTTCTTACGTGTCAAGCACTCTGAACTTATTAAAACTGTTCATCATATAAAAAGCGATCATATCTCTTTAGAAGACTTGGATTACCATTTAAGGTGACACTTTATTTCTATGGTCCACTTTAGACATTCTACTAGCTATAAGTAACTTTTCAATTACATAACTTACTCTCATTAGAGTATTAATACTGTCTGCTGAATGTCTGCTAACACTTTATTTTGATGCTCCAACAGACAGACATTCTACTGACAAGAAGTAACTTTGCAAACATGTCAACTTATTCTACTAACCTGAACCCTAACAGTCTTCTAACACTCAAGAGTTATTTTTCATGAAGTTGCAAAGTTACTTATAGCCAGTAGAATGTCGAAAGTGGACCATAGAAATAAAGTGTTACACCTCTGAATTCACAAAGAATAAATTCAGTGGAGGAAAATCTTTCAGGCTTCATTAAAATATCTTAATTTGTGTTTCAAAGATAAACAAAAGTCGTATGGGTTTAAAATGACATTTTTTAACTATTCCTTGAACTAATCACACTGTTGAGAAAGGTGCTCTTACTTTGATATTACTTTTTTTGAAAACTATAAGCTACATCTGAGCCAGAACATCCTAAAAACCCAAAAGAAATGTCCTGGCAAGCATCTACAGTATAACATGCTTGAATTATGGCAGTGAGTTTTGAAAAAGAAAACAACAATCAGTGTTTCTTAAAATCTACTAATCTTGCATGGACATTTAAAAAAAAAAATACAATTTAGGGAAATGGCTGATATCGATATAAATGGCTGATATAAAATGGCTGATATCAATAAGCCAATAAATACTTTCATGTTATGGCTGATAATATGCGGATCGTGCAACCCAGGCTCATTAGAAATACGTGACTCTGCCTACATTTTTGCAAACCCTGAAATATGTACCTTCAGGTGCACTTTTTGGGTGAAACATCCACTAGAGGCGCTAAGTGGTATCAGTTTTTCTCAACCCTTTCCCTAAACCTAACCATTTGTATTTTATAAAAAAACAGGATATAGCAGGCAGATACGACTGCAGGCACAATTTATTTAAAAAGTTCAAAGTGCAAGTGTTCAAAGTGCAAAGTGCAAGTGTTTCGAGGCCAAACGATAGATTTTTGTGAAGAAAATCCCCAAAAGGGATCAGCGTCGAGTCCACCCACCGAAGATCATACTTGAAAATTGCAGCCGTTACATCAGCTTTGACAGCATTGGCTGTCGTATGTCTCGTGACCAATTGCGTCATTACGTCAGCTTTGATTGCAAAATGCCATTGGCTCTTGTGTGTCTCATGACCGACCGCGTCACGCTCAAGTGTAATGTGTATTATTTGAATGAAATAGGCAAGTTACCCATTTCCTTATCTAATTTTCATCAACAATGCCTTCTCTCGTGGAAATTGTGTTTTGTCCATAGCTTTTCCCCGCACAAAGTTATCCTTTGGAACAACGCTGATATAACTGTTAGAAATAAGTCCCTTTTTTCCCTAGATGGTTTAATAATAACTTTAATTGCATTTTATCTATTTTTGATGATTTTAGTAATATTATGAATTATAAGCAATTTTTGAACCTCCATAACTTTCCAGTTCCACCAAAGGAATACAACACCTTGATAAAAGCAATCCCAGCGGGTTTAATCCGATTAATTAAAAATCACCTTAAGTTTAGCAAAGGTAACAGGGTTTATCCAGCCTTATGCTTGGATGATATTGACATTTTAGATCGGAAGTGCAACAACAAACATATACGCAAAATCTTTCAAATGAAGAGAAAGATTACTCCAAGGGGTAAATTATATTGGGGTTTTCTTGTAACAGATATAAATTGGAGAAAAGCCTGGCTTTTACCAAGTAAATTTTGTATATCTAACAAAGTCAAGGAAATCCATTATAAAATCCTTCATAAGATCTATCCTGTTAACTCTTTTATTTCTAAATACTCTGATATTGATTAAACATGTTCTTTCTGTGGTTTTGTTGAAGAAACTATAGTCCATTTATTTTGTGATTGTAATATAACCAATCATTTTTGGACTGAATTAAGTTCTTTCATTTTTAGCCCCAAAAATATGACTCACAACTTCATACACAAAGAGATTATCTTTTATTATGAAAACCCAAAATTGCTGTCCCTTGAATATATCATTAATTTCTGTATCTTGTATGCTAAATTCTTCATCCACCAACAAAAGATGGCTTAAATCTCCTTTAAGCTTTCCTCTCTTTCTTGCGGAATTTAACTCTATTGTTATCATCCCTTAAACTCATAAATAACAAAAAAAAGTGAATTTTTTTGATGCATTATGAAGATTTATTCAAAGATATGTCTTAACCTTATACAGGTCCTTTTAAAAAAAATTGCATATTGTGATAAAAGTTCATTATTTTCCATAATGTAATGATAAAAATTAAACTTTCATATATTTTAGATTCATTGCACACCAACTGAAATATTTCAGGTCTTTTATTGTTTAAATACTGATGAATTTGGAATACAGCTCATGAAAAATTTCTTAAAAAATTTGCATATCATAAAAAAAGGTTCACTAAACGAGTTATTAACCTAATCATCTGAATCAACTAATTAACTCTAAACACCTGCAAAAGATTCCTGAGGCTTTTAAAAACTCCCAGCCTGGTTCATTACTCAAAACCGCAATCATGGGTAAGACTGCCAACCTGACTGCTGTCCAGAAGGCCATCATTGACACCATCAAGCGAGAGGGTAAGACACAGAAAGAAATTTCTGAACGAATAGGCTGTTCCCAGAGTGCTGTATCAAGGCACCTCAGTGGAAGTCTGTGGGAAGGAAAAAGTGTGGCAAAAAACGCTGCACAACGAGAAGAGGTGACCGGACCCTGAGGAAGATTGTGGAGAAGGAAATGCCAAAATGCCTGAAGTCCGGTGTCAAGTACCCACAGTCAGTGATGGTCTGGGGTGCCATGTCAGCTGCTGGTGTTGGTCCACTGTGTTTTATCAAGGGCAGGGTCAATGCAGCTAGCTATCAGGAGATTTTGGAGCACTTCATGCTTCCATCTGCCGAAAAGCTTTATGGAGATGAAGATTTTGTTTTTCAGCACGACCTGGCACCTGCTCACAGTGCCAAAACCACTGGTAAATGGTTTACTGACCATGGTATTACTGTGCTCAATTGGCCTGCCAACTCTCCTGACCTGAACCCCATAGAGAATCTGTGGGATATTGTGAAAAGAAAGTTAAGAGACGCAAGAGCCAACACTCTGGATGAGCTTAAGGCCGCTATCGAAGCATCCTGGGCCTCCATAACACCTCAGCAGTGCCACAGGCTGATTGCCTCCATGCCACGCCGCATTGAAGCAGTCATTTCTGCAAAAGGATTCCCGACCAAGTATTGAGTGCATAACTGAACATAATTATTTGAAGGTTGACTTTTTTTGTATTAAAAACACTTTTCTTTTATTGGTCGGATGAAATATGCTAATTTTTTTAGAATTTTGGGTTTTCATGAGCTATATGCCAAAATCATCAGTATTAAAACAATAAAAGACCTGAAATATTTCAGTTGGTGTGCAATGAATCTAAAATATATGAAAGTTTAATTTTTATCATTACATTTAGGAAAATAATGAACTTATATCACAATATGCTAATTTTTTTAGAAGGACCTGTATTATGCTTTTCTTTTCTGTCTATTGATGTATGCAAATCCAGAACATTATTATTATTATTATTTGTTTGTTTGTTTCTTTTTATTGTTCATTGTAAGAGTTACAACCTCACTGAATTTCCCTGATCTTGTATGTACAAGTTCTGCAATATAAAAATTTAAAAATTAAAAAAATTAAAAAGGAATGAAATATGAACGAGTGGAGGGTGTTCACACGGAGCAGCGGATTGGATCATCCTTTCAACGATTAAAACATTAAGATCAACTCTGTTCTTCACATGAAGATATCGTATGACTTGGAATGCAACATGAGTTAATACTTTTACACTGTTTTGGTCAGTTTTTGCAATAAATACCTGTGACTGTACTTTTATTTGTCTGTAATGTGTTTTATTGTTGAGAAGTGGTTAGGTTTAGGGTAGGAGTGGAGTTAGTTGCTCCAAAATATAAAAGTAGCCTTTAAATATTCATAAAATCATGTCTACTTTTACAAATGCAAAGAATTAAATGTATTTCAATAGGAATTAAAATTTGTGCTTACACCACATTTTTCTTGAATTGTGCTTCCTATTAAAAAAAGTGCAGGGAAACGTAGAGGTACATATTTCAGGGTTTGCAAAAATATAGGCAGAGTCACGTATTTCCAATGAGCCTGGGTTGGGATCGTTATTATAGAAAATGCTTTCTAGATTTTTTTACATAATAGTTTGTCTAAATTTAAAATAAATCATAACTAAAATCAATTATTTAAGTGAATTTAGGCATCACAACATTTTAAGATTAAACAATGTTATTGAATGATTACTGTACTGTGAAAATGTGATATATTTCTCATAGCTATATTCGTTTTGCAGTACTATTTTTAAGATTGTAACTGACGTCACAGAAAGAAACATGCAACATAATTAGGTAACAACAGTCGGGTTCTGGAAGTAAAAACTCCATTCATTTTCTCCACAGGGAATTGATTTTTAAAGTAACTTGTAAACCTGTAAAGACAGACCTACTGTGAGGTAAGGTTCTTAGTTGATGTTATTTGCTTCTGCTGAAAATAATCGCGTTTAACAGAGGAATTTGTGGTGAAAAACAACATTACCCACACTCTCAGAAAAAAGGTACAGTGCTGTCACTGGGGCCGTACCCTAAGGTACAAAAGTGAAAAGGTACATCTTTGTACCTTACTCACCACTAAATGGTACATATTAGTACCTTAAAAGGTACATATAAGTACTTTAAGAGTGTGTATTAGTACCTTAAAAGGTACATATTAGTACCTTTTTGGTTTTGTACCTTAGGGTACCGCACCATGACAGCAATGTACCTTTTTTTTCCAGAAAATTTCACCAATCGGAGAGTCGAAACAAGCAAAACATGCCAAAAGTTCTATTTAGCACCACACACTCCCATTAAGCAATGTGAATGATGTAATCTTGTCTTGAAATGCTTCATGGGATTGTAGTTCTTTCCATCACTAAATTTGTTAATTATAGTCTTTAAATGCTTCAAAATAAAGTTTGTTCACATACTATGGCTAGTTGGTTTATCCCATGGCTTATAACGCTTTACCGAAGGCTTTTTTAGAAATGCCAAACAACATGGAAAAAAAACAACAACTTCCAGAACTAACGGGCACTGTTGAACTCAATATAGCATACTACTTTTTTTTAAAGTTTGTCACTGCATACTGTCAAACTTTTTAAACGTTAGTAAGCAGTATAAAGTATATTCTGTGCAGTATGAAATAAACAGTATACTATGTTTCATTTGAACAGACACTGAACATAAAAACAGGACAAAACAAACAAAAAAATAGCAAGAGTTCTTGGATTCACCTCGGCGGTAGAGGTCCACACAGTGCAGCGCAGCAGTTGGTGATGAAGTTTCCGTAGCTGTAGGGGTTGTAGTTGCCTTTGCCTCGTTTGGATGACCATGAACCTTTGATCTGAAACAGTGATGCGACCGTTGAGAACTACAGTAGCTGAGAGGGACAAGCTGCCAACATCAGAGCAGACAGCGAGACACTGAGAGGGACGACAGGCAGCCTTAATAAACCCAGTGATAAACCAGGGTGAGGATGGAGAGGAGTATATTTTGCTAGCCACTGATCTTCAAAACCAAGCCTTTTGAAGTGCTCATTAATTGTCTTCCTGTAACTGCTTGTCCAACTTTCCTAGTGTCTCTTTTGATCTTGGTTCATACTGTACAGTCCCTGACAAAAGTCTTGTCGCTTGTGTACAAATTGAACTGAAGTGCCGCTGAAATATATTTCTTATCAAGATTTTTTTACAAGAAATGGCTCATTTTAATCCCAACAGCTTTTGAGATAATGTTTCAGTGCAAAATGAAACTGTCAAAAAATATTGTAATATTCACAGCTTGGTAAAGCCCATTGAGTCAATTTTTGCAAAGACATAAGTGTTGTCGCCTTGTCATTTGAGCTTCACCTGTGACTAATAGTGGATCAATTAGATCTCAGGTGTGTATAAAAAGGACCCCAGTGCACTAGACCTTCACATCAACTGCAACTAGACCTATGCAAACATGCCTAAGATTTACCCTGAGACTAAAGTTTTGATTATCAAGAGGCTGAAGACCAGATCCACTGCTGATGTGGCAGACACCTTCAAAGTGTCTCAGCCTTAAGTACAGAGGATAAAAAAAAGATTTGAAGAGACTGGAGACGTTTATGACAAACCCAGGTCAGGCAGACCCTGCAAGACAACTGCTCGAGAGGACCTTTTGTTGACTCGAAAATCCAAGGCCAGCCCATTTTCCACTGCACCAGAGCTCCACGAGACCTGGTCACCTGAAGTCCCTGCGTCAACCAGAACAGTTTGTCGGATTCTGTCTCAAAATGGCCTCCATGGTCAAATCAGTGCCCAAAGCTAGCACTAAACAAAAGAAAATTGAAAAACCGTGTGGCATTTGCAAAAGCCCACAGCCTGCTAAAAGGATGGACGCTGGAAAAGTGGCAGAAGGTGGATTTTTCAGATGAATCTTCTGTTGAATTACACCACAGTCGCCGCAAATATTGCATGCGAACTACTGGAGCCCGCATGGATTCGAGATTCACCCAGAAAACAGTGAAGTTTGGTAGCGGAAAAATCATGGTCTGGGGCTACATCCAGTATGGGGGTATGCGAGAGATCTGCAGGGTGGAAGGCAACTTCAATAGTCTAAAATACCAAGAAATCTTATACCTCTTATATTCCCAACCATAAAAGAGGCCAAATTCTGCAGCAGGATGGTGCTCCATCGCATTCTTCCATCTCCACATCAAAGTTCCTCAAGGCGAAGAAGATCAAGATGCTCCAGTATTGGCCAGCCCAGTCACCAGACATGAACATCATTGAGCATATGTGGGGTAGGATGAAAGAGGAAGCTTGGAAGACGAAACCAAAGAATATTGATGAACTCTGGGAGGCATGCAAGACTGCTTTCTTTGCTATTCCTGATGACTTCATCAATAAATTGTCCTTGCCAAACCACATGGATGCAGTCCTTCAAGCTCATGGAAGTCATACAAGATAGTAAATTTGGATCTCACAGCACCACTACTTAATTTGCTGACATATTTTTGTATTTGCAGTAAATTTGTTAAATTTCTGTATAGGCGACAAAACTTTTGTCTTGCCAAAATTTGACCTTTCTGTCTTGATTAAATGATAAAAAAAAATGTTCAGTGAAACTTATTTATTTCAGTGCATTAAACATAATTTGGGAGGGTTTTAGCTTTTCATATGAGCTATTTCTAACACCAATTGATGAATTAAAAATCAGGTTAATAGCAGGTGTTTCTACAAAATAGATAAGTGACACGACTTTTGTCAGGGACTGTAGTCTCGTACTCAGAGGGACAAATTTAAATAAACTTTGTATGCAGGGTCCAAAATTAACCTGCAGGTGGGTAATTTGAGAAAATGTGCTGCACATAAATATTTCTTAATGGCCATGAAAATGTTCTTGTCCCTTTGAAAATAGAATTAAATAGCTGTTTGTGCCTTAATATTCATGATAAACAGCAATTGCATTTTGCAATGATATACAGACTCCAGCTTTCTAAAACTAAACCGGTCATAAAAATGCTCACATACACTACCAATTTTAAGTTTGTGGTCAGATGGTAAGACGCAAGATATTTTGATTAATAATACTTTATAATACTAAAAAATGTATAACACTAAAAAAAAATAATAATAAAAAAAATCACTAGATTGATCAAAAGGGACAAATAAATGCTGTTCTTGTCTCCAATTAAGCAAAGTACATACTCTGACAGTATGCAATTGTGGATGTAGATGCCTTAAATGTGTCATGACATGAGAAACCAAATTTGCCTTGGTCTTTCGACATAGTTGTTTGTATCCTTAAAACATCCTGTAAGTTTCATAACTTAAAACAACCTCCTCATTATAATCAGCATTTATATAATCAGGCTTCAAAAACAGCTTGTTTTGATATTGCAGGATTATCTCACGGGCAAATACATTTGCATATGACTGCCTCGAGAGCAAGTCATCAAAGAATACATTGTCGCACCATAGGCCATGCCCACTGGCATTCAGTCACTTAATGGCTGATATTTGCCTACGCTGAACGTAAACTTCACATCAAAAGCAAATAAAACCCATTATAATCACTGGATACAGTACATATGTGTGTTCAGTTTCTGATATACTCCACGTGCTCGAGTCTGCCGACAACAAGACAAATGGAAGAGTGGAAGAACGTTTGCTTTGTGTCCAGTAAACGGCTCATTTGCTCATTTCTGTACAGACTTCAGAAGGACCCCAGCGTCCGAAACAAGTGGATGGTTTATTTTAATGGTATCCCAGACCATGTCAGAGGATTATATGTTTGTTCGGAGCATTTTGTTTCGCAAATATGAAGTTTGCAAAGAAACTTTTGTTGACAGAAGCTGTATTGGATCTGACAGCAGCTGCATCACACACCGCAATTAACATTATATGTGAACCTCAAAGAACATGTTAAATTAATAATTTAAAAATCCATGTTATTACCCCTTCAAATTTCTCATGTGACTTACATCCCGCCAAAGGTAATTTGACTTGCCTTTGCAGGCTTGGTAGGTGTTAATTTTGGACCCTGTTTGTATGACTGGTAATGGACTATTATCACAGAAGCATTTTGATTAGTTAATGAATATTGGAGATAAAGCATAAAGAGTGAAAGAGAGGTACTCACATCTTCGTTGGTGGTCTGATTGGAGCTGATCAGGTAGGTATGAAACCCTGACAGTCCCACGATGGACCAGACGGAGAAAAAGCACACCACCACTTCCAGAACAGTACAGTCGTCAAGGAAAACAGAAGTCTTTACATGTATTACAACAACCACTGTACTGACAGCTTCAGAAATGATAAAGAAAAGATTCCACCACTGCATTCCAGACACCTGAATCACATCTTTAAAATGCTGAAAGTGCGCTTGACTACACCGCACTTCTGGACAGATGCCTGGGTAAAGCTCTTTTCTTTGTCATTTGATGAATTTCTATTGTTAAACACCTGCTTTCCGCAATAAGGCGCATTTGTGATGAGCTTAGTTTACACTACCATTCAAATGTTTGCTTTCTGTAAGATTTTTAATGTTTCTGAAACATTAATGTTCTTATGCTCACCATGGCTGAATTTATTTGATCAAAAAGACAGTAATGATATTTCACAATGTTATTTTTTTTACTATTTAAAAGGTGCTGTATGTAAGAATTACAGCAAGTGGTTGAAACGGGTACTGCGGTCCAAATTTAAAATACTTTTTGCCCCACCCCCTCTTCCTCAGACTTGAGGCGGGTTGCCAGTTTGAGGACACGCAACTGGAACGAGCCCTATTGACAATAAAATCCAAAGTCTTATAGCGTGTAAGTTGATTTATCCATGTTTTAATGTGATTCCGTTCATAAAGATTTTTAGATGGATGCCGAGGCTTTTTAGGTCGAGTTTGTTTGCTGTGGCTTTCATGAAAGAATTAATAATAATTATAATACATTTTATTTATAAAGCACTGTACAATTCAAAGAAAATCTCAAAGAGATTACGATTACGATCACAATACGCTGTGTTTTCCGCCAACTGGCAACCTGTGGTGTCTAAATACTATTGGGTAAATTGGCAACGGGCAGAATCACACAAACCAAAACAAAAACAGACATTCCGACACAAAACGCACATTTCAAAGCAGAATAAATATCTGCAAACATATTGTGGTATTTTTATGTTTTAGTACAGTCAAAAACTTACATACAGCACCTTTAAAACAACTTATTTTCTATTTTAAAATAACTTTAAAATCCAATTCATTGTAGTGATGCAAAGCTGAAATTTCAGAATCATTATTCCAGTCTTCAGTGTCACATGAGCCTTCAGAAAACATTCTAATATGCTGATTTGGTCCTCAAGAAACATTTATTGTATTATCTGAGATAAAAATATTTCTGTATTAGTTAATAGAAATTTCAAAAGAACAGCATTTATTTGAAATATAAATCTTTTGTTCCATTACAATAGTTTTTTTGTTTGTTTGTTTTTTTGTTATTTGCAGTCACATTTTTTGCATCTTTGCTCTAAAAAAAAAAAAATCATACTGACCACAAACTTTTAAACGGTAGTGTTTTATATGACACCACTGTTTTCAGAGAATAAATCCTGAACTAGATTTTTTAAAAAAAAGTTTGTTGATTGATAGATCTAAGGTAATTTGGGATTGTTCAGTTTGGATGAAGTCAGATCAGTTAGAAAAGATATAGCAACACGAGTCACAAAAGTCTAAAGATCTCACATGAGTGTAGAAGTTGTAGCTTGAAAGGTTTATTTTTTAAAGGGAATTTTTCTCAGAAGAATAATAAGTTTAATAAATAGCCAACACACTGCAATGCTTTCTCAAGCCAACATTCAACTGATCAGCAAAAAATAAAAATAAGCTCGAAGCATAAATCTAGAAAAAAAAAGAGAAACTTGATTCAAAATATATCCCTGAAAAGAATTATTTGCTTCACAACTATATTTAGATATTTTACTGAAAAACCAGACAAAACACTGATTAAGATAACAATTTGCAGTTGTAGCAAAGGTTGTTTTTGCTAGCACTAGCACGTGTTGACATTCTTGCTTATGAGAGTGAGTCTATCATGAAGCAATAAATGATGCATGACAAGCTAATAATTGACCGTGAGCAGGAAGCAGTTTCACTAATGAACACGACAGCGAGATGACGTCCCCTCGCTAATACAAATCATTGTTCTGCATATTTGCGCAGACAGAGAGATCTTTATCTTGCAGGTTTCCTTCCCAAGCCAATCTCTGATATGTAAAGACTTCCCACAGACCATATTTAATAGCATATTTCTTTCCATTGAAAAGAGAGGGGCACAGACGCATAGCAATGAAGATGCAGAGAAAGTCAGTGTGGGCTGCTTTTCTGCAATTGTGTTCTAGAGGTGTGAAAACCAGAAATAGACTCCTATTGCACAGCCTCTTCCCACACACACACTTTAGTGAAAGGATATCTGGCAGGGCTGTCTTTGAGAGCACTAAGAAAGCCAGTCCTGTTGGATCCTGCAGGAAAAAGAACTGGTTATGTAACAAAGAAAAGCTGTCACAAGAACATGAAAAGTCTCGAATGAAAAAGCAGGCAGCATATTGCGCAAAGAGTCACTGGAATAAGAAATTAACCAGCTGCTGTTTTACAGATGTCTGCAGACATTATAAATCCTACAGTTTTATGGAATACCTGACGCAGTAGCAAATATCGCTAATTAATATGGCACAGAAAATTAGCCCATGATTTACTCACCATCAAGCCATCCTATGTGTATATGACTTTCTTCTTTCAGCCAAAAACAATCAGAGTTATATTAAAAAATATCCTGGTTCTTCAAGGCTTTTTAATGGGAGTGAATGGTAACTTAGATTATGAAGCCCAAAAAAGCGTATCCATTCCTTCATTAAAGTAATCCATATGGCTCCAGGGGGGTAAAAAAGCGTAGCAATCCATTTTTGTAAGAAAAATATCCATATTTATAACTTTATAATCTATATTCACTAGCTTTTGGTAACAGTCATACACAAGCCTAGCTCCGGCAAAAGAGTGACCTCTGACACGACGTATGACGAAGGATGTAGGAGTAGAGTAAGCGTAGGTGAGAGTAGATGCCTCTCTCGGTTCAAACAAATAGGGCTGGGCAACAAACTCACTCTCCTCCTCTTTTATAACAAAATCCTCTGACCAGTGTTTTGTTTTGCTCTATCCTCTGCATCTCCAAGTTCATCAATACATCATGCGTCCAGTCAGAAGTCATTCTTCCACCGGAACTCGACTCACGTATGGCTGCTACCGGAAGCCAGTGATTATAGTTTATAAAGTTATAATATTATGGATATTTTTTAGGGCTGCTGAAAATTACCTGCTGAAAATGGCATTTTCACTTTTTGGCCGAAAAAGAAAGAAGGCCGAAAATATATTTTTCAGGTTTCACTCAAAAATTTTTGTAACTTTCCAAGCAGCTCTGCATCCGAAGATGCACAAAAACACTCCACAGAAAGAGGAGAAGTCAGATTGTTAACAGTCAATCACATTTTATTGGCTTGTATTTTTTAAATTCAGATTTAGTCAAATTATTGAATTTAGTTAAAGTCCAATGATTATACAATTATACAACAAACAAAAAAACTAATTTAAATTTGACATTTTTGGTTTTCAGAATTCCAGAATTTTCATTTTGGTGCAGCCCTAACAAAAACACATCACTTCGCTTCAGAAGGCCTTTATTAAGCTGTATGGATTACTTTTATGATGGATGGATGCACTTTTTGGGCCAAGTTACCATTCACTCCCATTATAAAACTTGGAAGAGCCAGGATATTTTTTTAATACAATGCCGATTGTGTTTGGCTAAATGAACAAAGTCATATACACCAAGGATGGCTTGAGGTTGAGTAAATTATGGGATAACTTACATTTTTGGCTGAACTAACCCTTTCTATGGAAATAATATACTTTAAAAGAATATACTTGTGCGAACTGAATGTAAGGTATTACTTATGGTAAGGACAACTGCATATTATTTACAATTAAAAGAATGTATCAGTTTAAATTAATATCAAATTGAAATAATCAACAGTGCTTTTTGACACTTAAGTAGCACATAAATACATCATATTTTTTTTAATTTTTGAAATTGGTTAAAGTGAACTGCCAATTGTACTTACAAGCATTTATGGTAAACTAAAATGTTCTTTAAAAAAAAAACTTGTATTTAAATATACTTGTAATTATCCATTTGTAATGTTAAGTAGTAACACAATTTATATGGTAAATAACTGCAAATGTAATATCAAATAGCATGTTGCAGGTAAAATTATAAATCAAGTACTTTTTTTATGTGCTTTAGTATTTTAGTCATCAAAATAAGAGTACTTTCTTTAAAGGTGCAGCAAGCGATTTCTGAGAAACACTGTTGATATCTGAAATCAACCCAAATAAACACACACCTCCCATCATTGCGCTGCCCCCAAAATGAACAAACATGCTAAAGTGAATGTCTGTTTATCACAGCTGAAGCAAAGCACAAAAGAACGACTAAAATAAATAAATAAAATCTGGCTAAATCTGGCACATTTTTTCCATGTATTATTAATGTGTATTGTGGTTAAATACACTAATCAACAAACAATATTATTTCTCTAACTGTATTATCCTGGACTATTAAGGCCAGGAAGTACTTAGTACATGATAATACCATGTTTTCTGAATTACCTTGAAGAACCACAGAATATGCATAAGTAATATCTGTAAGTATATGAAAATCCTTCAGTACCAAGCTAATTTCAAAGTACCGTGATATTCCAATTTGATGTCATCCCTGGTGCACGAGAGCGACTAAAACAATCCCTAAGCCACTGTCCTGACACTCCCAATGCAATCACCTCCTGGTCCGCTTCAAAGTCAGCCACTGTGTTTAATGCTAATGGTTTCCAGAGGGCATCTGAGGAGAGATTCGTGGGTAAATAAAGCCGCACCGAGTGTGCCCTGTCCAATAAACATCTTACAGGAGCTATTTGTCACTACAGTGCCCCTGCCCTCATGGCATGATTGATCAGTGCTGTGCAGTAAACAGAGCTGAGCTCAGGCTTACAGCCTCTCCATCACTTCGCCCAGGAAGGAAACTGCTTTGTCAGCATGCTCATGGTTTCCTCCTGCCAGTCAACAGCCGAGATGAGGAGCTGATCGATAGTGGGAAGCTATACCATATATATGAGCGTGATGAAGCACCAGTACCAGGTGGATTTTACTGCAAATACTCACCAAAAGTAAGATTCTGAAATGTTTTGAAAATGACTGGTACACAAGCTTCTGCCCGCTCAAGTTTTTTTTGCCACTCATTTATTGGGAAATCATCATTATATTTAATTATTTAATGAGCTTCATTATGCTTAGTCGCAGTGTAAAAACAAACATTGTTTCTGTGATTTAATCAAAATTTTACTCAAAAACATAACATAACCATATACTATTACACAAAAGTAATTAGGCAATTACACATAATGAATTAATAACTTGAGATTTGCTTTATAGTATATATATATATACATTTTATACAAATTTAAATAAAAATAATAGTTGAAATTTGCCATATAAAAAAATAAAATATATATATATATATATATATATATATATATATAGAACTTAGGACTGGTGACGGTGCTTAAGATAAAGGTATTGTTGGTCATTCAGTGTTTCTGTAAAAAAAAAAAAAGATAATAATAGTAATAAGTAATAGTAATTATTATTAAAAGGTAGTAATAGAGATAATACTAGTAACGCTACTACTAATAACGAAATACAATGTACTAAGGGTTGATAAGCTGCTGGGTTCATGAATATTAATCATGTTGTCAGCGTTCACTCGAACTGGGAAGGGAAGGTAATAGATGACAGCCAGCGAATGGGATTGCCGTGTGCACATTAGTTCCGCCCACTACCGGAGAAAACTTTATATTTTCTGCTTGTTCTTAAAAGCTTAATAATTCCTAATGAACTCTTATTTTGACAGGAAAATGCAACAAAGAATATTGTTTACAAGTAGCATGTCTATCCTGTGTGGTATGTTAGACACTCTCTTTCTCTCTCTCTCTCTCTCTCTCTCTCTCTGCCTGTGTGTGTGAGAAATACAGCTTGCGATCTCAGCAATGCGAGAGCAAGTCGTGCGCCTTCAAGCTAGAATTTACGGTATGTCAAATGCAGGTACGCTCAGGGCCGTAACCACCATAGATATTTAGGGGGACAAGTCTCCCCCAATAATTACAAATGGCCAATTTTATTCCCCCAGTTTTTGAAATTCTTGCACAGCTCTCCTGCACTCCATTAGCTACACAGCACTCTGTATGTTAGTCTGTCCTGCCACAGGTCTAAGGGTGCTCGTCAATGTCAAAATGATTGAGATGGCCAATCAAATCAAAGTAGGCGGTGTTTACGATCTTTCGTTCACTTTTGTTTCTTTATGCTTTATAAAATAAAGAAAATTGGTTCACCCCAACGTTCAAGACATGGGCACGGCCTTGGGTACGCTCGCATCTATTGAGCTGAATTGAAACAGTACAAATCGCTTGACAGAAAGCAAAACTCTCAAGCACTCAGTCAGAGTGTTCGCGAGTGAAAATATATATTTTTGATAAACTTATACTTAGCCTCTAACACTGGAGAGTAAAATCAAAGAATTTATTAGCCAATGGCTAATGATAGACAATATTTAGTCGCATATGCGAGTGATTTACTCGCATTGTAGTGGGTTAACATATGTAATCTAGTGATAATGTATGTTTATAAGCTGTTTACCTCTTTCCCTGCCAGCATTTTTTTAATTGCCAGCCACCGCCACGTGTTTATGAGCAAAATTTGGAGCAAAAACTGAGAAAATCGCATTTTTGTCAGACTACATCCAGATCGGATTCAGAACGATGATCAAAAGATAGATGGAGTAGATCAAGTCCCTCAACACCCCCAAAGCTTCAAATTTCATTCAGTAGCATTAGGCAGTTTTGTTGTATATGCGGTTTAATGTTGGTGATCGCATTATTTTACATATGCATATAATTACATATTCTATTGCTTGTTTCTGCGTCTTCTTTGCATGTGTTTTGATCTGGAAATTCAGCACTCTTTCAGAAGATGTGTCATAGCGCCCCCTACCGTATAACAGTGAAAACACAGAAAGCAAGAAAATTCCTTAAATGGCGAGAAAAGAAAAAGTAAAATAAAACTGAATCCATAAAATTATCTCATGATGGAAACCCCTAAAACATTCTATATATGAAACACCTGCTAAGTCACTGGTTTGTTCTGCCTACACTGTTAAATGAATAAGTTAAGATAAGATCTGTCATGTGTTTTGGGACTGAGAGGTGAAGTTATATAAGGAAGTAGGCGGTCAGAACTCTTACTCAGTATTACGTGCGTGATGACAAAGGCAAAGATGAAGATGGTGAGGAAGGAGAGTGAGAGGATGAACAGGTAGAAGAAGCGATAGTTCCTCCTCCCCACACAGTTTCCCACCCACGGGCAGTGATGATCGAATCTCTCTAAGGGAGAAATGCACAATGTTAGCACTTCTTTGCGTGATACTGACTATTATATAAACAAGTTTGCAGACACACACAGTACACACACGCTTACCCACACAGTTGTCACACAGGCTGCAGTGTGAGGCCCGCGGCGGTCTGAAGATCTTGCAGGTAAAACAGTATTTGAGCTTGACAGTTTGACCGTTAATCACCACCTCTCTGGTTCTGGGTGGCGGTCTGTAGCCTGGGCCGCTCGGGCCGTTGGTCGCATCTGTGAAACCAGAACAGACCCGAGACCGATTCAGAGATCCATTCTGGCAGAAAATCAAAAAAGATGAGGATGTCCTCTATGGTATGTCAGTATTAAGGAATGTTCCAGGAACTTAACTTCTTTGTCATGCTGTTGATTACTACTACTAAGTCTATGGGGAAAAGGAGTTTGTCGGGTTTAATTGCCAGTTGTCTAAAACACATTATTTAATGTAAATGTGTGTAATGCTGCTTAGTCTTTTGTATAATGACTAGTAGCTGTACTTTTAGAAGTATCCATTGGTTATTTTCTCTTGCTCCGCAGACATCAAACATGCAAGAATTACTGTACATTAATGTTTAGAAAATGAAGGGCGAATCTAAATTATTGTCTGTGGTAATCGACAGCATGTAACAGATGCTGACTCTGGTAAATTCCTTTTTTATTCACCTTTTATTTAAAACTATTTATTTATTTGAAACTAAACTAATATTACACACACACACACACACACACACACACACACACACACACACAAACACAAACACAAACACGCACACACACGCACACACAAACACCATTACCGTATTTTCCGCACTATAAGGCGCACCGGATTATAATGCGCACCTTCAATGAATGGCCTATTTTAGAACTGTTTTAATATATAGGGCGCACCGGATTATAATGCGCATAGAATAGAAGATACTGCAGTCAAACGATTGCGTTATGCATCCACTAGATGGAGCGGTGCTAAAGGGAATGTCAACAAAAAGTCAGATAAAGTCCAACTTTATTAAGCATTCTGACAACTCCGTTCACTCCCATGGTAACGTTGTTCAAACATTGATGTGCATATAAACAATATCTCCTAGCCTTGCTAACTTTTCTCCCAAACGTGGAGGGGAACTTTTCCTTAATTCAATAAACACGTAGTAAAAGAAACAGTCGGATACCACTAAATCAAACGTTAGTGCATAACTCCACATTGTTCAATTACGTTAATCATGTAAATCTCACTTTTTCAGTTCATTCCCCGTCCACGAATCCCTCAAATTCTTCTTCTTCAGTGTCCAAATTGAACAGTTGGGCGACTACGGCATTCAACCTGCCCGGCTCCCTCTCGTCAGTATCCGAAAGCACAGTACTGGTGTTTGCTGACTACTGTAGCCGTAATGCTGCAAGCGGTGCTGCTTTGTAGTTTACCAGTCGTACTGAAACATTTTATTATTATTAAATCGTTTTTATTGGTTTTTCATACTGAAACATTTTGACAGAGCGCCTTGATCCATATATAAGGCGCTCCGGATTATAAGGCGCACTGTCGTTTTTTTAAAAAAGGAAAGGCTTTTGAGTGCGCCTTATTGTGCGGAAAATACGGTAATGTATTATATTTGTGTGAGAAAATGTCTGAAATTTATTCTATTATTCACTGAAAATCTATCCCTACACTTAATCTCTCAATACACTACGAGAAAGGTTGGGGTCAGTACGATTTGTTTTAAATGTATTTATTAAATCTTGTATTCAGCAGGGATTCCTTAAATTACTAAAAATTAAAAAGTAAAGACTTTTACCTTATTAAAAAAGAAATCTATTTCAAACACAGTAAATGTCCTGAAAAATCCTATCGTTTTTATAGTTTTGACAAACATATCAGAAATATTGATATTATAACAAGTGATGTTTCTTGAGCAGCAAATCATCATATTAGAATGATTTCTGAAGGACCATGTGACACTGAAGACTGGAGTAATGATGCTGAAAATTTTGCATCACAGCAATCAATGACGTTTTACAATATATTAAAATAGAAAACAGTTATTTTAAATTGTAATGATATTCCACAGTATTACTGTTTCTACTTTATATTTGATTAAATAAATGCAGCCATTGTGAGCATGATACTTCTTTCAAGACATTAAAATTGATGTCAATGATGTTTGGTCACAAGATATACAAGAACCAATGGTATTTGGCATCAGTGGCGTCAGCTAGTCTATATCAGAGCGTCGGTGGAGAGGAAGAAGTTAATTCCTTAAACTTAAGTTCTAGTCTGTCCCTCACACAAAGCTATCATACCACAGTGCTTTTATTATCATTTTGGAGCTTGACAGACATTCTTCAAAACTTCCCATTTGTGCTCCATAGAAGAAACGTTGCATGGGTTTTAAGGGTGAGAAATTTCATTTTTGAGTAAACTTTTGCTTTAATGGGGTCACATCTTATGTGACCCTCAACACGCCATGCATCTTCTAAGCAGCACACAGCGCCGCTGGGGCTCACAGCAGTGTTTACCTGCTACTATATTATTCATACGAACAGCAGGGACACATAACTCCATATCCCGAGATGGCAAACCTGAGCTAAAGTGCACTTCCTGGCTCAGCCCCAATGATTTCAATTTCTCTCCACTGGGGTCCACTAAATTCTGTCTAAATGAGAGACCAGCAAAGTCATTATAGCAGTGACTCCATTCAATTATAACCAGCAATTCATATGCAAGCAAATTAAATCAATCTTTGCACTGTGAAAAATCTCTAGTAATTTGTTGTTATGGCATAAAATGGCTTAGCCAGCAGTGATTTCACAGTACAATTGTGAATATAGTAAGAAAGTACTGTTAACTCTGACAGTGTGGTTCTTGCTGGCCCTATAATAATACCCAAAGCAACTTATGAACAACCATTAACTTGTGACTGATTAAACTATCGGACTGAATAACATGAACAAATACTTTGAGGGACCATGAATCTTTGCTAGGGATGAATATTTCAGCAGATTTTATATTACTCTGGGTGTGCTGACAGCAAACCTGAGAGAGTATGCATTATTCATATTAAACGAGAAGAGAGAATAACATCAAATGTCTTCTGTCTCCATTTACTGTGAGAATCCTCAGTAGAGCATTCCACAGACCTGCAACCGGAGTCTGCAAATTCAGCTCCATGTGAAAAGAACAGAACAGGCAAAGACAGACAGGAAGAGCGATCATCTTGGCATTTCCTCCCACCTATCTGCCTCTCGATGTCTGCTGCTTCCTCTGGTGTGGCCCTGGGCAGGACGCCCGGGTCGCTGAAGCTCGCCCGGAGGAGCATTCCCATTACGAAGACGAACAGCACTCCTCCAATGGCCGGAATGGCCGGAGTCAGGTTTGATGCCAGGAATGGGCAGCTGGAAGAGAGGGAATGGAAAAACTAGCTGTGAGTGTCATGCGGTATTGCTAGTAAAATCCCAGCAGTAGTAAATATATGAAGGGGCCACAGCAATTAAGCCCCACAGTTACAGACTGCCCGTATGTTCATGACTGTGCAAAACCTTCAAGACTTCTTTTTAATGGTCCTGCCTTTTTGCTGTAGCAAAAAGAAAAAAGATTTACAGTCAAACTGCTATTTAATAACATTATAACTGTGTTATTACAATGAAATAAATACTGAAGTAGTGCAATAAGGTGATTAATTGTGAATATAATTCTCAGGGTGTTGGTAGTCTTTAGCGTCACCAAAAAAAGCATTGCAAAAATAATGACTGGTTCAAAAAGGGTATAAAAAAACACTTCCTTCATCGGCTACTGGTTATTCGAACAGACAGATCTGCCCAAAATTCAGCCTACAAATGGCTCACATATAGCTGATATGTTTGTGATATAGGCTAATGCAATTTATTAAAAGCAGTTGAGACTCATGTATGCTGAAATTAAGCTTAATTTAAAGATACTCAAGAACTGATACAAAGGAAATCTAATACTAATTTAAAAATCAGCTAAGCATGCAGTTATTAGCCAATACTGATCAGATGATTTATTGCCAATCTATCGGTTTATGACTAATTCAATTCTTATTTTAATAAGCGATTTCATGTTTCCTCTAGAAATATGCCTACACTGTTTTAAGTATTTGCACAGGGGTGCTGCGCAGTTATATGCTAAAAAGGGTTTTTGCATTTATTTTGTATTTAAGCATTGCTGGAATGCAGTTGACTATTCACTGTAAACCCTAACGCTCAAAATACTTAATTGATTTGAGTAGGACAAACTTAAATTAAACAAATTAGCTATGAGTATCTAGAACTTTTTTCTTTTGAGTTCACAGAACTGACATATTTCAAGTAAACGGAACTGTGTCATTGTTTTGAACTAATTTCCTTTCATTTAGATTAACTTAAGTTTAACTGAAACTGGGCTGGGATTTTTTTTTATTTCCCAGCCTGCTTTGCCCATGGCACTCAAAAGGGAGAGTAAATGCAAAAATGAACATGTTATCTAATGTTTTTTTAGTTTAGCTTTTTTTTGAGTTAGTAGTGATTAATGAAGAGTTTCTGTTAATGTGGTTTTTGGAGAGTTGCCATCATGGTGACAAGTGCCGCATGGTGCTTGGTTTGAGAGCAGGTAAATTACATGTTTTAAGTTGCTACACTCATTCAGTTTGTGCTATACCATGCTATTGTTAACATGTTAGCAAGTTACCATTTTCTGAATTAGCTAGCAAAATATTTCTCAACTTAAAAAAAATCTCATTAAGCTTTAAGTTCTGACAACTTATTAGGGTTTACAGTAAAGTAAATAACATTTGATTTGCAAGAACTCAAAATAAAAAAGTTAATTAACTAAATGTTAATTGCTAATAATTAGCTAACTCAGCACCTCAAGTTAGGAGCAATTAACATGCATGAGTACTACAAACTCAAAACTTGATAGTTCTGCTTCCTTAAAATTGGGAACATCATAACTCCAATTTGATGTACCTGATGACCTCAAATTTGGGTTTACAGTGAAGCATCCTAGACAATTTTATAATAAATAATAGACAATAATCAGAACAGGACTGATCAAATTTAATTTCCTCAATGAATAATAAGATGAGAATAACCTACATCGAATGCGTTCTTTGGGACATGGGATAAAAATACTGAATATATATATATATTTTTAAATCAATCCAATCTAGCTTTTTTTGTACACTTAGAAGTTAATGAAATGTACCACCATCTGTTTCAAAGTATAAGCAAATGGTGTGTGGTACAATGCCCAAAATCTGTCTGCCATAATATATAATGGTCCAATACTCCAAGACATAAACATTTCAAATGGCTTGCACTGCAATCTGATGGCTTCTAAATTGGCTAAGCACAACTAGGCATAGCAATTGAATTAGCCAAAAATGGTCAGATGCTATCGACTAGCATGTTAAAATAGCAATCCCCTAAAGGACCTTTTAAGTATGGCATATTGTGTTTACCACTGATTCTAGATGTCATTGTCAGTTTTACAGCTCTAACGATTACTTGTCTCCAAGGAACAGTTCTGAGGTTGTTGTGACGGACGGAGAGATTGTACAGGGTCATTACATCACAAGGACTTGCAACATGGCAAGAGTTAAAGTCCTTTATCAAGTTACACTTTATACATGGAGATTAAAGTTGCTGAACTCAAAAGCCTAAAGTCTAGACTACAGACACTGTGCTGCTGTGCTGAATTTGGAGTCAATACAAAAAAAACAAACAAACAAACAAAAAAATCTACATCAGATTTTTTTCTTTTTTTCATGTGTATTTTTATCGGCCCATTGGCAAGATACAATCTATAAGAGACCGATTAGATAATAGTATTTTTCTTTAAAAAGGAATATTTGAAAGTATTTGTGATAATTTCCCTGATGAAAAATAAATATATCAAAATTGATTTGAAATACATTTACATATGTAGGTGCTTAATATAAATACCCTGTAATTGTAATTATGGTATACATTGATATACTTAAAGTATACTAACTAACTAATTTTGTGCTTAATGTACTTAAGTTATTCGTAAATAGTGCTGAGGTCCAACTAAAGATATATTTGATTGGTTAACACTTTATTTTGAGGTTCCTTTTCAAACATTCTGTTGACTATAAGTAAATTTGCAACTACATGTAAACTAACTTTCAATAGAGTATTAGTAGACTGTCTGCTTGATATCTGCTAACTCTTTATTATGATAGTCCGCCAACAGACATTCTACTGATTATAAGTATCTTTGCAACTACATGTCAACTTATTCTAAACCTAACACTACAAGTCTACTAATACTCTACTAAAACTCTAATGAGAGTTAGTAAACATGTAGGTGTGTTTAAGGGACCATCAAAATTAAGTACAACCTTTAATTGTGCTAAACTGAAACTATTGCAAGTATACTACAAATATCTTGCATTTAAAGACTTATATTATACAGTGATCATACCATCCTTACTAACAGTGATATTAAAACACATTTAGGCTTAATAGTAAGAAATGTGCACTATGCCATAAAGAAGTACTCAAAATAAGTTTAATTATAATATTTATATCAGGAAGTCTCAATAATTGTCAGTAAATACCATTGGATTTGTACTATATACTTAGTATGAAATAAATGTATTTTAAATAGTTTGGTTTAGCTTTTTTCACTTCTTCCGTTTGCAAATCAAATAAAAACTGTTTAAGTAATTACAATGCGGGGCACTGTGGTAAATAATAATTTCTCTGTGTGTGTGTGTGTGTGTGTGGTGTCTCTTATGCACCAATACTGCATTTATTTTATTGTGAAATAATATTAATATTATTATTTTTTGTTTTCATATTTTAAAATGTCATTTATTCCTGAGAGGACAAAGCTGGAAAACTTCATCTTTCAGCATGTACTCCAAAACACAAGTTATAGGTAACTCAAGTACACAAAAATAATATTTCTTAATATTAAAATTAAGCCATAGACCCACTCAAATACTTTGTGGAGCTGAAAAACAATTAAAACCTAGCTATTAAAATCAAATCTATTGCAGTTAACTATAGGTAGCAATAACTCAAGCACACGTGTAACATAATTAAAAACTATTAATAATCAATACCCATTTCAGGGGGGGGGGGATAACTGGTTTAAACTGTAACATAACACAGATCTCCCTTTAAATTAATATAGTACAAAACCCCAAAAAAAAACAATTAAGCCTAGTTTAACAGACAGGATTAGGCCTTAGTTCAATTACTTTACTTTGGCTCAGTTTGCTTTTCCACTGCAGTTAGTACCGTTTGAAAGTGGGTGGGATTATAGACAGTTGTACCACCTCTACTGCCGCAACATGATCTTAAACGCGACACAAACAAACGCACAACACAGGAGCGATGGAGCAGATGGAATGGTGTTTTTAATTCTCGGCATGTGATTCTCATACCATGCAGTAGAAAAAAAATCACCATTAAACTCTCCTTTAACAGTCCAAAGCAAAGCATGCTAGGAAAATGATATCTGCTGTAACTTATTCCTTATATATATATATATTATATATTCCTTAACTTATATATGAGCTATGCTAAATTTAATTACTGAATTTACATATTTGAACTTTTCAGTAGTATAGGAGTAAAATTTTATAGTCATTACTCCAGTATTTAGTGTTACAAGATCCTTCAGAAATCATTCTAATATGCTGATTTGCTGCTGAATTTTCCCCCACTAATATAATCAATGCTGAAAAGTGTGCTGCTTAATATTTTTTTGTGAAAACCATGATAAGCGTTTCTTCAGAATTCTATAAAGTAAAAATAAAAATAAAAATATAACAGCAATGCAAAAAATGCTTTTATTTAGTATTTTTGTCTTGTTTCTAGTCTAAAGAAATTCTTAAATCATTATGCATTTACTAGATAAGTATAATGACAAAAGAAAACAAGCAAAATTACCTGCCCATGGGGGTAAAAAAACGAATCTTGTTTCTGTTTGGGACAGAAACAAGATTGCAAACAGAAACAAGATTAGTTTTCTTACCCCATTGGCAGATCATTTTGCTCGTTTCAAGCAAAAACCTCACTTCATTTAGATTTTTTGTAATGTCTTTACTGCCAATCACTTTTTATCAATTTAATGCATCCTTATAGAATAAAAATATAAATTTTCTTTCAAAACACTTTTGAACTGTAGCGTATATGTGTTTATTACATATAAAGCTAGTTTGATCAAATAAACACTACACTGTAAAAAATGATTCCGCATTTTAGTTCTATCCACGTAATTTTGTAAGTTGATACAACTTGCAGTTTCTGAATTTGTTAATTCAACTTAACATGTTAAGTTTTCACTGTCTCAACTAGTCTGCGAGTTGACTTAACTAGGTATATGTCAATTCAACTTTCAAACATAAGTAAGTATGCTAAGTAAGGTTAGCATATAAGTTCTCATTATTTATCGCGAGATCACGTGCAGCGCAAAGGAGGTCTTGTTCATGGGCCATGCAGGAGAGTTTATCGGCAGATGATTTAATCTTTCCATCATCATCAAATCTGGTAAGTAAATATTTGTTCATATATGTGTAATAACTTGTAAAATGACATAAATGAAGTAATTATCCATGTATTGTTTACAGTTACAACGTTTCTATATCACATATGACCGTTGCTAATCCAGCTTGGCCAGTTAGCCTATAAATTAGTTGATAGTCAGCAAACTAAAGGAAAAAAAATCAATAAAACTACCCAACTATTACTTTACTTTTATTTATTAAACGTTTCATTAAGTTGCCAAAAGGCGGGGTGTAGACAAATTTCATACGGAGGATATTTCGATCCTCCCATATTTAAAACATAGGCTAACGTTACTTTATCACAATATTCAAAGTGATGTGGAAATATCTGAATTCAGTGTTGTTGTTTTTAACGTGAGAGAGACTGCGATATGGATGAATGCCATAACGCACGTTCATGTTCAACCTCGTGTTCAAGTTCTTTGCGCCAAAATCAGTGAATCTAATCACCACACAGGCAAAGCAGCGTCGACGCGTGAGTACAGTAACAACGAGCTGAATATTGGCTGTCATTTAATGTAAAACTGTGTGAGTGGTGCGGCAGGATTATCAGAATCCTCCCGTGTTCAATCTGTTCCTTAACTGAAAAGTTGTTGTACATCTGTCTAGTTTTACTATTAAATGACAAAATAGTTTAAATACGGTGGTCAGTTATGTTCAGTTTATTGTGAGAGATTATGTAACTATAGCAATCGGTATAACATCACCGCATTTTTCCAAAAACTATAGTGAAATGCTTAAGATACAAGCTGTCCATACAATTCGCCACATTATACTTTTAACACTTAAAATCATGTACTCTCTTATGAATGCGTCTGAGTGTGTAGCAGAAAATTAGCCAAGCTTTGGGATGTACGTTGCTTAGTTCCATCGTGTCACGTTTAAACTGGCCTGTCAATCATCTTATTACAGTTAACATTATACAAACTGTACTTTCTCAACAAATCTCTTGATATGTGTTTATTAACATTTCTCTTACCGTGACATAAGATTTTGGTCATATTCACCCTATTTAGGATTATAGTAGTATAGCAAAGATAGTAAAGTTTAGTAAAGCTTTGTTTGAACTAACTATGCAATATATTTTAAAGTTAATTGCATGCTTTTCAGCAACACCAGTTATCCAGCTTTTATTAATACTTTCTAATGTTGTTCTAGCTTACTGCAAGTGCCTCAGACAGCCACCAAGCTAACACAGTGAGTAATGTTAAAAACCTAACATTCTGCACACTCATATGTAACTTGGTATGATTGTTTAGGAAATAAAACATTACCTTACAATTTTGATTTGACAAATACATGACAAAAACTATTACTCTATTCCTGATCTTGATTATGTACTCATTAAAGTATGTTCATTAAATGTTGGTTGACTTAACTTTTCTTTTCTTCATAGAATTACTTCAGGCAGTGCTGCAAGCAGTGTGAGGCATTTGCCCTTGACCTCCTATTTCATGACAACCAATCAACTGTGGTACGTTAACAGTATTCAATGTGTAATATAATATTAAGCCCATTAAATTTAAATATAGCAAGTGTATCTATGTAGGCTTTTATTTATTTGTTATAGCCATAATATGACTTCAGATTAAAATTTTTGAATGTAGCGAATACTTTACTACTTCCACTTGTGTAGGCTAAACCTGTTTATGTTTGTTAGCATTTCTACTAAGTACAAATTGGCTATAAGACATGGTGTACTACTGTATTAAGTTTAAGTCTTTGAGCTTCAGTGTTGTATGTGTGAAAGCACATTTTTAAGTATGTCATTTTTTAATACAGCACACAGATTTCGAAGAAGATGTGATCAGGGACTCTTGGAATCATCACAGTGGTGGAAGATTTGACCGACCCCATTCCATGCAACTCTAGTGATGTGGCCCTTGTTATCGAGGAAGCAGTTGTTCTGCAGTGACTTGGGACTTTCATTGTTTAATTTGGCTAAAAAGATTTGGCAAAAACATATATTAAGTTTCCATGTATTTCAAAGTTAAAGATTAGTTCACTTAAAAATGCAAATGTCTTGTTATTATACTCACCCCCATCTCATCCAAGATGTTCATGTTATTTTTCTTCAGTCAAAAAGAAATTAAGTTTTGAGGAAAACATTCCAGGATTTTTCTCCACATAATGGACCTCAATGGGAACCAACAGTTGAAGGTCCAAATCAATGCAGTTTCAAAGGAAGGGCTTCAGAAGCTCAGCAAGATGACAGACAAGGAATAAGGTCTGATCTAGACAAACCATTGGCCATTTAAAGAAAATATTCAAAATATATACTTTTAACCTAAATTGCTCATCTTGCGCTGCTCTGCTGCTCGCTAGTGATTGTGTAATCACGTCGAAAAAATCAAACTAGACATAGTCGGAAGTCCTCGCACGTATGCTTGGGAGGTACTTCCGCCTACGTCTAGTGTGACGTTTTCGTCACTTTGTCAATTGCAGAGCAGCGCAAGATGAGCAATTAAGGTTAAAAAGTATATTCATTTTTAATTAAAAAAATAAATAATGACAGATGGTTTGTCTAGATAAGACCCTGTTCCTCATCTGAAGCCCTTCCTTTGAAACTGCATTGATTTGAACGTTCAAAATTTTGGTTGTCATGGAAGTCAAAGGTGTGGAGAAAAATCCTGGAATGTTTTCCTCAAAAAACTTAATTTATTTTCCACTGAAGAAAAAAGACATGAACATCTTGGATGAGATGGGGTGAGTAAAATATCAGGAAATTTTCATTTTGAAGTGAACTAATCTTTTAAAGGGGTATTATTAATCTGAAAGTGTTAGTTTACCCAAAATGAAAATTATTTTGTTAGATACTCAACCTCATGTTTGTTTATCTTTGAAACACAAATTAAGATATTTTGTAATTAAATCTGTAAGCTTTCTGTCCCTTCTTTGACAGCGCAACTACACATTCAAGTTCCAGAAAAGACATCCTTTGTTCTGCTGAGACGTGTTACAGCACTTGCATATTGTTGCCCTTGACTGTTCTAGTTTCTTCTATTGCTCTCATTTGTAAGACTAAATGTAAATGTGATCCAATCAACCATTGACTACCATAGTAGGGAAAAGTGGTAGTCAATGTTTGCTTGGATCTGCTTGGTTACAAACATTCTTCAAAATATCATCTTTTGTGTTCAGCAGAACAAAGAAACTCATACAGGTTTGGAACAACTTGAGGGTGAGTAAATGATGACAGAATTATCCTTTTTGGGTGATCTATCCCTTTAAGGATGTCTTTTCTGGACCTTGAATGTGCTAGTTGCGTAGGCTGTCAAAGGAGGGACAGTAAAAAGATCTTAATTTGTCTTCCAACTAAGTTCACTTTACAATGACAATTTCCTGATATTTTACTCACCCCCATCTCATCCACGATGTTCATGTTTTTCTCCAGTCAAAAAAATTTTTTTGAGGAAAGCATTCCAGGATTTTTCTGCACACAATGGACCTCAATAGCAACCAATGGTTGAAGGTCCAAATCAATGCAGTTTCAAAGGAAGGGCTTCAGAGGCTCTGCACAATCCCAGACGAGGAACAGGGTCTTATCTAGACAAACCTTAGCCATTTTTAAGAAACAAATTACCATTTATATACATTTTAACCTAAATTCCTCATCTTGTGCTGCTCTGCAACGACCACGGATTGCGCAATCATGTCGGAAAGGTCACGCTAGGCGTAGGAGAAAAGTACCACTCCAAGTGAACGTGCAAAGACATATACAAACGTCTCTTTACACAAAAAACTCCATCTCCAACTTCAAAATCGTCCGACATCGTTGTTTAACCTTTTTTGCTAAAGGAAGTTTGTATTTAATATGTATTGGATTAGACTAGGGGTGGTACTTCTGCCTCCTCAACTGTGACCTTTCCGACATGATTACGTAATCCCTGGGCCATTGCGGAGCAGCGCAAGATGAGCATTTTAGGTTAAAAAGTATATCAGTGTTGTTTTTGTTTTTTTAATAACCGATGGTTTGTCTAGATCAGACCTTATTCCTCGTCTGGGATCATGCAGAGCCTCTGAAGCCCTTCCTTTGTAACTGCATTGATTTGGACCTTCAACCATTGGTTTCCACTGAAGATGGAGAAACTCGGATGAGATAGGAAATTATTTTCATTTTAAAGTGAACTAATCCTTTAACCATTATTGAATGGCATGAGGGTGACCAATTAATAATGGTATTTTCATTTTTATGGGAACTGACACTTTAAGTTTTTCTCACATGAATAAATTTTACATGCATTCAAATAAACGTTACCCTTTAAACATTATGCAATTACAATACCATTTTATTTGAGAGGTTTATTGCAGTTTTATTTGAGAAATTATTTTTCTGTAATTATTTCTGTAATCTATATTCTATAAGATTTAGTTTTTAGTTTGTATTTACAAATATTCAGAATTGTGAATTGCATTTCTACAAAGAGAAGTGTTAGCTGTATTTTACAGTTAAAAATTTGTTTCTGTTTTTCTTTTTTTTTGGAATGTGTTAATGTTGTCCTTAACATATATTGATTTATTGACAATAAAATCGTTTATATGGAAAAATGTGTACTAATGCAAGTTGAGAAAATATGCCAAAATAAGTTCAATGAACAAAAATTTTAGTACAGATAACATGAAAATGTAAGTTATCGTATTTCAACTAAACTTTGCTAAGTACAGATAACTTGAAAATATAAGTTATCATATTTCAACTAAACTTTGCAAGTCCAGGTTACTTGAAATAAGTTGTTGAGTCAACTATTTAACTATACCAACTAAACATTTTAAGTTGAAAATACTTAGTAGATTAAGTAATTAAAACTTAACTGAGTCAAAGCAAAAAGATAACTAGAAAATGTAAGTTGAGTGAACAAATTTTTTTACAGTGTAGGTATGCAAAGCTATATAAGTAATGTATAACATTTTCAACACTGTAACTATCCAGAAAGTAAAGTTTACATGGAGCAAACTATGTCCACAAAAGTATCGTTGGTAGCACATAAGACTTTCAAATATAACATACATTTTTGTGCTGAAGAATTAACACGTGCTGCACATTTCTGTTTTTGAACACTCTGGAATGTCTTGCCCCACAAAGTTACTTCCTGTGGTAAAACATGTCACAGGCGCTGGCAATAGACCGCAAGTGGTTATAAACTCTGAATATTGCTTTAATTTTAGTGAGTCTAACTTCTTGCACTACACTGATCCATCCTGTCCGCTGTCAACAAGTCTGGTTGAATACTAGTTCCTGTTTTTATTCCTGCCCATGATACACAAGCTGAATTCAGTCACAACCTCACCATTATTAACTGCTTAAAAAGATTTACGAGTAAACAGCTTCCTTTGAACTGCACAACAGATCAAGGCAACAGCCTTTCACCAATGCAGCTCGTGTGTTTTCATCTGCATTTTCAGCTAACCAGGGTAAATAGCTCACAAAACCTCTGTAATGACTTTATAATCGTTTCAAAAAGCATGACAGGACAAACCCTAAAGCACAAAAAAATACAAATGTGGGCTGGGCCGTCCTGTTGTTTCCTAGGAGACACAGGCTGTTCCAAAAGCACACGAAGATCGGGAAAGGGAAACCGTTGCCATGGAAACAGGACCGCACCACGTCTATGTTTTGGAAGTTGTGGTATGGAATGTATGGGGCTTGGAGAGATGGGGGATGGGAAACTGGAAAATCTCCGTTTTACCACACATCCCTTATCCACAGCAGTCGTCTCAGGATCACACTGAGAGTGTCTGTAACAACCGTCAAAGGGTTCCAGGCAAACATGTTTTGAGTGTGCAGAGCACTGCATTTTGCACCACCTGATACAGGGTTTTTACTGCAAACTCCTCAAAAGACTAGAGGATAAGGCTCTCTTGACTAAAGATCTTTGGAAATGTCAGGAATCCAAATGTCATACGTCAATAGTTTTTACTCTAGGTTGGTTAAACTTCACACAAGGAGATCCTTAAAGCCTGCAGTGTGTTGAAAGTTACGTGGACTTAAGTAATTCTACTACACCATATTTACCACTTGTAAATGTCCTTCAGTGTCAGTGAGATGGTCTAGCTTGAGTAGAACTGCCGCTCAGGATCCTAGACCACATACAATTCAGCTTAAATGCCAGGTATAAATTAAGCCCAGAACACAGCAACTGTTTATCAAGAGTAATGGAGAAAAATACAACAGGATGGACCTATAGGCCGATCTCTTTACACAAGCTATGGTCTCTAGGATAAAATTAGCATCTTTCTCAACTTTTGTTTGCATATTTACACTGTTAATGTCAAGTACTTCCATTGACGTGGGATAGAAGTCTTCACATTTTGAAAGCAGCACCTATTTTGGGACTTAAATCAACAATAATCATAATGATCACATAACTCAAGTACAAAACAGTACTGTAGTATCAGTTGGTACTAAAATGCGCTGAGGTCCTTCAAAGAATTCTATGTCACTCTCTTAAAAATAAAGATTCCAAAAGAGCCATTAAAGGGATAGCTCACCCAAAAATGTAAATTCTGTCATTAATTACTTACTCTCATGCCGTTCCAAAATCCAAACCCACACAACTTTATATTATATGATGAACAGATTGAATTTGAGCTTTTATTTATACATAAACATTCATCAATACACACATCAGTTGTGGTAAACGGAAGCTCAAGTATGTTCACTTGAAGTGTGAGAACTAATGAGGTTCATTCTCGTGTTACACAGAACGTTTGAGCTTCCACAAGAACCAATGAGGTTCATTCTCATGTTACGCAGCACGTTTGACCTTCCACAAGAACCAATGAGGTTCATTCTCACGTGCTACGCAGGTTTGGTTGAGCTTCGGTTTATGTTCGCTGATTAATGTTTAAATGTGAATAAAAGCCTAAATTAAATCCATTCATCATATTAAGCGATCAAGTATTTTCAGAACATTTGTACTAAACCACTCAATTCATATGGTTTAGTTTTATGATCTTTCTCAACTTTTTGAAGCATCAAAGTGGGTGATGCGACTGTCAACAGAGGGACAGAAATCTCTCAGGTTTAATCAAAAAGATCTTCATCTGTGTTCCGAAGATGAACGGAAGTCTTACAGGTTTGGAACGACATGAGGGTGAGAAATTAATGGAAAAAATTAAGATTTCAAATGGGCCATTAAAGAACCCTTTTGTGGTCCCCAAAAGAACCTGTCATGTTTTTTGTCCAATTTTCTCAGTGCAAAGAACTTCTTAATAATCTGCAAAACCTTTCTCCGAACATTTTGTGTAACGGAAAGGTTCCCTGGATGTTTAAGGTTCCTTGAAACTATATATGCCAATAAAGAACCTTTATATTTAAGAGTGTAAGGCCTACACACATTTTGTTAGTGTCTGGGGTAGAGAGAATATATAAGCTCTCCAGTGGGTCCAAGTACTTACTCAAAGGCAAAGAAGAGGCCACTTGTCACCAAAATGAGAACCATGGTAAGATAGAAGACCCCAGTCTGCTTGGCCATCATGATCCGTCCGTTGCAGTAAAACTTATTTCGGCCGGGGAAAAGCTGCCATTTCCTTTTGATCTTCCTCTTCTTGGTGTGAGGGGTGTCCATAGGTGAGGAGTTGTGTGTACAGATCTGATTGTACTGGCACTCCCGGATGGGCTCCTCTACCCCAAGATGCATGTTGCCTGTCATTTACCCACCAGCAATAAAACAAAACTTTAAAGCAACACAGGTGAATCAGTTCAAATGTCCTCAAGGAACCAACGAGACAGCTGGGTCTTGAAGAAACATCTCTGATCTGATGGAGAAAGCATTAGCCTACAAAACCCAGTCAAAGAAAAGCGTAGGACTGTAATCAAGGAACCATTTTCTCAGCTTCATGTTTTATTGAAATCTTCAATGATTTAATTGCATTACATTAAAATGCTAATATTTACATCCGAAACGATGTGCATGAAATAAGATCCGAGTGGTTGGTTTACATGTTTGTTTGGATAACTCCTTCATTGCAGATGTCTATCCTCAACACAACAGGATGCGCTCCAGGACACAGAGGCATGTGGACATCATGCCCAGAAATGTAGCTTTGTCTGTTCGCGTCTCAAAGATTGTAACTCCTTTGATGCGGTTCAGAAGCGCTAAATCCACTCAGAAGATTTGGGATATAACGTTAAATATGTCCTTCCGATGTCCTCGTAATCCCGTTCGCGAAAGGGTCTTTATTGCATGAACGCCATCTAAAAATCTAGTTATGACGCGGCGCGTAGGACATTACAACAGCAAACAAACAGAGGTGGGTGTTTAATCATCTAGATCGACAATGATGAAGGAGAGAAAGAAGTAGGCAGAAGAAGGATCGCTGCGCGAAGGATGTGGATGGAGTAGATCACCGCGTGAACTGCATGAGCTCACGGCACACGATGACCCTATAAACAGCGGCGCCGTCTCAAATCATAATGGGCTGTCTATGTAGGCAGCATATTTGGGGTGCGCTCATAACAAAGTGAGCAGCCTCTTGACAGTATTTGGGGGGTTGGTCTCAAAACCTCGTGATCTAAACATCATTTTGAGTACGCGTTTTAAAATCCAGTTAGCTGATTTTTTTTATAGGCTACAGCATTTTTTTTTGTTGGGGGGAAATGCAATCATATGCAGATTCCAAGTTAGACTGAATTCAGCTAGTAGCATCAACAAAAATAAATAATTTAACAATACATCAGACAGCTCCCGAATGCTGTCTAGGTAGGCAGCTCACTCAGTTTCGAACACAGCCGATTTGATCGGCAGAATCTCAGTCCTCCTCTCACCGAGACATATCTAGTTCCATAACATTGAGCTTTATCATAATTTTTAAGATGTCTGTATTATATATATATGCGATGCGATATATATATATATATATATATATATATATATATATATATATATATATATATATATATATATATATATATATATATATATATATATATATAATACAGACATCTTAAAAATGATGATAAAGCTCAATGTTGAAATGCTAATATTTACATCCTTTAATCTAACCTTTAATAAAAATCCAACAAGAATAAAATCCAATTTTATTTTTATTTTATTATCTATTTTGAAAAATAGATAATAAAATAAAAATAAAATTGGATTTTATTCTTGTTTTAATTATAGATACACGTTAAGCGTCGGACTATAACATGATGACATGTTTTGTTTCTGTACTATGAAAGGTTCCGTCTGACGTGTTTCCACCGGACTTGTGTGTAAGTCGGACCCGTTCAAGATGTCAGTGGAGCAGGAGAGCGCGAGTGGGACAGTCAATGACACTGTCGAAGACGACAAATCACACTTGATTAAAGGTTAGATCTATTTTGATAGCATATGCGATCATTGTTATGAACAGGCCCAGGCTTTATGAATTTTCCGTTGACACCACTCATGAAGCAACAAAAAAGGTTAACTGGTCTTAGTCTGATAGTCACATAATATTCAATCAGAAACTTAAATATAAATATTAATTATTTTATGATGTATGACGACGGTATGGGCCACATTCGCTACATTCTACATTTCTGGCAATTCGCATGTAGTGAATGTACAATTCGTGAACAAATCTTTCTTTGAGTCGAATCTTTTCAGTGAACTGGTTAACGAGCCATGTTCTAACGGTTCGTTCACGAATCGAACTGAATCGGTCCAAACGATTCTCGGGTCAACTCTTCATTCAACCGGGTCATTGAGAACCGTCTGTTTCGAGCTGAACGGTGGATTTGAACGTTTGAATGAAAAATTGATTTAAAAGGCTAACAGCGGAAATGTTACAAGCTACTGGAAATATGCGTGATGGCCAGGGTTGAAATAGAATTGTATTAAAATGTATCTTTCTAAACTTTCTATGAGACGTAAACAATTTTTGTTATTTATTTTGAAGTTGTGTAATGTAAATGCAAACTATATTTAGGTGGATTTAGCACATTAAGTTAATATTTCATCATGAACTAATACCATTAAACATTCTATTAATAATTATAAAATAACAATAATAATAAAACATTAAAAACAGGAGCATTCAGGGACATTTTTGTAACCATAAAAAAGTGTTTTCAGCATTTGTATCTGAAGTAAATTCTTAAATTCCTACATATTAAATTATGATATTAAATTATGCAATCGCGATGTATCGCACCCAAAATAAAAGTTTGTGTTTATATAATACATGTGTGTGTATAATTATGATACACACACATGCATGTATATATTTAAGAAATATTTTAATGTATATACTGTATATAGATTTATGTAATGTTATGTATATTATGTAAACACAAACTTTTATTATGGATGCGATTAATCGATTGCCCAGCACTAAATATAATATAAATGTTGGCAAATTTTAACAAATTTCATTTTCATTGCCTTTTTGCTCAAAGGTTTAGTTAATTTTTTAGCCATGTTATTGTTATTATTACTAAATACAATAAACATCCAATTTTTTCCCCATTCATTTTCTGCATTGGTATTTCAAAAACTTTTCATGATGGTTATTATGAATATAAAAACAATAGGTGAGGTTTATTGTAAAATCTTCTGATATTTACAAATAAGCAGTTTGAGAGTGTAGGGAGGGACACTGATGGATTATGTCATTCCCAAAGCTTCATGGGAGTGGGCATCACATCCGTCAACTCTTTTGCAGCATTCACCTGATTTGTGGATGGAGTCCGCAGTTGTGCGCTATGCGTTTGTCTTGTTGAAGATGAATGTCTGTAGAAGATGAATGTACTCTCAGTCCACACTCTCTGCCAACAAACCCACATTTTGCTGCAGTCACTGTTAGTTAATGATGCCTTAAAGTATTTCATTAAACACTGTAATACATGGTTCCTTCTCCAATGGCTATTATATTAATGCCACAGTGTCCACAGCATGTACATAATATTAATCTCAGTGTGTTGCGTCTGCTGTCTCTGGTGTTCAGGTGGTGCTTTCCTGGCTACTGTAGGCACAGTGGGCATGATCGCAGGCTTCGGCTCCACCCTTGCCATGGCTAAGAAGAAGAGTCCGGAGTGGTTCAATAAGGTATCAAGATTTTTTGCAGTACACAGCAGGAGCTGGAAACACTTCCTTCAGTTTTCAACCAGAATGCCATATGAAAGTGAATTTTTAAAAAAATATACAGTATTTCTGTCGTAAAATAACAGCTGAATATTATTTTACAGTAATGTTTGACTCAACAGTGTTACAAAAAGAGTGTAAATGAAAAACAAATTTGTCGTAATTAAGTGGATAAAAAAACAACAACATGTTTTTATTACTATTATCACTATTAATATAGCAATAATTTAATACAACCGTGTTAAAAAAGTGTAAATTATTATCATTATGAATAACAACAACTATAATATTCAACTCGACAGCGTTCCAACCAATGTGTAAATGAAAAGTGACCCTGTCATAAAAAAATAATAAAATATTATTTTTATTATCATTACTAAATTTTCAGCAGCAATAATATTGAACATGACAATGTTCCATGAAAAATTTAAATGTTACTTTTCATTGAACATTTTTGGAACATTGTCTAGTTGAATATTATTGCTGCTGATAATATATGTAGTAATAATGATAAAAAAAATATTTATGTACATTTATTTATATATATATATAAATAAATGTACATAAATATTTTTTTTACATATATATATATATATATATATATATATGTTTTATTTTATTATTATCATTATCAACAGTAATATTAAACTTGCCAGTGTTTCAAAAAAACTAAATGAAAAGTGACCGTCTTAAAGGAACATGCTGACTTTTTTGACTTTAGCTTATTCACCGTATCCCCCAGAGTTAGATAAATCCATACATAACATTCTCATCTCTGTGCGTGGCTTAAAGGAACACTCCACTTTTTTTGAAAATAGGCTCATTTTCCAAGTCCCCTAGAGTTAAATAGTTGATTTTTACTGTTTTTGAATCCATTCTGCCGATCTTTGTATCTGGCGGTAGCACTTTTAGCATAGCTTAGCATACATCATTGATTCTAATCAGTCCATTAGCATCTCATTCAAAAAATGACCAAAGACACTTTCAAAATTTTTCCTATTTAAAACTTGACTCTTCTACAGTTACATCGTGTTAGCCTTCATGCCAGCCGAATTTAGCCCCGCCCACAATTTTTTTTGCTCGGGCAATTCGGTCTGGACTCGCTCCATCGAGGAGTAATTATGCCCGAACAGAAACTGTTCGGACCAATGAAATTGTCAGGGCGGGCTTTAGACGATGATGGACAGATGATAAACAGTAACGTAATCATCCACGTCATCAAAGGCGCTTGGGTTGAATTTGCTATTATCCTAAACGGAGAACTTGTTCGTATATGCATTCACCTTCACTATTTCTCTCAGAAACGATGATCGTGTTGGTAAGTACTCTGTGTATCCTTAAATTATTTTTTACAATTTTGGTTTTTTACAATCGGTTTCACTCATCTTTTTCTTGTAACGTTACTTAACCAAGCGCATGTGCAGACAGGGTTGCCACGTTTTTTTTGCAATGTTGCGCACAATTGCTACTCAAAACTATAGCCCAAAACAATAACTTTCCGGGGGGTTCTCTGGAAAAAAATGGCGTTTGGTTGGCAAAATATGTTATTTTGGCAAGGTTGCCTGCTAAAATTCACATTCCTGGGTTTATATAAATCACATAATTGGGGTTGCTTCAACCCGCGGACATGGAGAAAAACACTTGACAACACAGTGTAGTTGAGTTTTGTTGACATTCGCTTGGCGTCGCTCCGTTCCTCTGATTGGTTGTGGGTCTATCCAATTGAGGTCTTTCCTGGCTCGGTTGAAACACGCCCCATAATCAAAGCTCAATGGAGCGGTACCAGACTCATATTCTGACTAGAATTGAGTATGGCCACATCAGGCTAACATCGTGTGCTAAGACCAACTGAAAATGAAAAGTTGCGATTTTCTATACCTATATGGCTAGGAACTACTTTCTCATTCCTGCGTAATAGTCGCAAATCTTGCGCCGTACCTAACTGTAGAAGAGTTTTAAATAGGAAAAATATTGAAAGTGTCTTTGGTTATTTTTTGAACGAGATGCTAATGGACTGATTAGAATCAATGATGTATGCTAAGCTATGCTAAAAGTGCTACCGGATACAAAGATCGGCAGAATGGATTCAAAAACGGTAAATCTCAACTGTTTGTCATGTCAATTCAAATGACAATATTGATTTTTTTTTTAAACAATAACCGAATGGGTCAAAACAATCACAATAGGATTTTGGGCCAAATTGTTGAGTTCCATGTTGTATTGTGTTATATTCATAGGCCTGAAATATTTTGAAGATGTGACCTCATAGTGCTCCTCTCTTTCCAGTGAAATTGTTGTTGTTCTTTGAAAGCTGTTTTCTGCTCTGGTTATTCCTCTAATCAGAAGAGCATGCCAGGCTCATGTCGGTTAACTTAACAGATTTACACATTGCATAAATGCTGACATCGATTCAGTTTTATGACTTGTTTTGAACACACCCAGAAATTAACAGACTCTTTTTGTCTGCTTTTTGCAGTCCTATTTTTAGGACATTATCCCACATCAGTGAACACGTGTCTTGCCAAAAATTCTTTTTAAGTGGCTAAATCCAATTTAAGGTCAGTGACGAGACAAATCATGTCTTGCCGGGGTTTCATTAATGAAAAATCACTTGAACTAGATCTGTTATATACTGCTTTACAGCTCTGGTTCAACACGTTTGTTCTATGAACATGGATGAAATCTCAAAATATGCAGCTTGTTGAGGATAAATGTGGTATTAATGGTTAAAAAAAAAAAGAATTATACTTCCAATTTTTACCAGGCAGACAATGAAATGGGTGAAAGATTCCTTAACCTTGCGTTAATCGATGGACTCAAGTCAGCTCTGGAAAAAATTAGAGACCACTGCAAAATTAGCAGTTTCTTTATTTTTATTATACTTTACTATATTATTTATATGTATTTGTACTCTAAAGATCTAGTCAAGTGATTTGTACAAATTAGCTTTCTTTGTATTATTCAATTTCTGAAAACGTTTTTCACCAGTTGCTCTAAATGACAATATTTTTTGGGATTTTAAATTGAGAAGAACAGTTGTGACTAGTTTGTAGAACACATCACAAATGTTCAGTTTACTCAGATACATATAAATAATAAATCCACAGAAACTGCTAATTTTGCAGTGAAACTTAAAAGGGATAGTTCACCCCAAAATGAAAATTGCCCCATGATTTACTCACCCTTAAACCATCATGTGTATATGACATTCTTCTTTCAGACGAATACAATCTGATTAATATAAAAAAAATATTCTGGCTAATCCAAGCATTATAAATGGCAGTGAATGGCAGCTCAAAATTTGAAGCCAAAAAATCCATCTATTATAAAATTAAACCACATGGCTAATAAAGGTCTTCTGAAGTGAATAAATTTTGTAAGGAAAATATCCATATTTAAAACTTTTATCAAGTTAAATATCTAGTATCCGGCAGACCCCCTTCTGTATTCAACTTACAAACTGCCGCAACGATGATGTCGGACATAACGTCGCAAACGTTTTGAACTGCGAGAGGCGTTACACTTTCTGCATGAGTTGAATACAGAAGGCGGTCCCCCGAAAGCTAGATATTTTACTTTATAAAGTTTTGGATATTTTTTGTACACAAACCCATCGATTCACTTCTGAAGTCCTTTATTAAGCACCTGGAGCCATGTAGATGACTTTTATATAACGGATGGATGCACTGCCATTGTAATGCTTAGTTTAGCCAGAATATTTTTTTATATAAATCAGATTGTATTAATCTGAAAGAAGGATGTCATTTACACCTATGATGGCTTGAGGGTGAGTAAATTTTCATTTAATGATGTGAGATCATTTTTGGGTGAACTATGCGTTAATTTTTTTCCAGAGCTATTTTGGGGCCAGAATATCATTAACATTTGAGGGTGGGCATATCATTGTACTATTCTTTTTCTCAGAAAATGTAAAAAAAAAAAGGAAAAAAAGAAAAAGATAATTATAAAAAAGTAATAATAATGTCATTCAAAATAATTTTAAAATGGCTATGAGGATTTGTATTATTTTTTTATAATTAAAACCGGTAAAATATGATTCAAGCGCATGTTCTCAGCCGTAAAGCACGTTCCTTGATAACAGCTCTAATAACAGCTAATCTAATATGTAGAGCAGAAAAAAGACTAAATGACATTAAAGCATTTAATGTTATTAGCGGTGACTGCATCTGAGACTTCTGTACACAAACTAGTTAGTTGTTGAAGTCAACAAATCAAAATTAACCTTATTTCTTAAAATATGATCCTTATGTACAATTCATTAATGCATATTTAAAAAATATACTGTAATATTGCATCAAAATATAATAACTAACACTCTCTGAAACAACTCTCCATTTTGGATGATATAATGGAAGAGGAAACTAGCATGGCAGCTTGTTCTTCCTCTGAAATGACTTCTGGATGTCGTTATGAATCAATTAATGCTTAATTCCCATAATGCCTGATAGATTACAGATGAAAAAGGTGTTGTGAATGGTTTCACTTGTGGTAAGTGTTGCTTATATAAGATGTGTAAGCATACGAGGGCTGCACAATATTGAAAAAAAATATATGTGCTAACTTGCTAAATAATGCTATATTCGATATGCGATACGATAATGTTTTAAATGTGTGTAAAATAAATTAAAATTATGTTTAAATACATTAAAAAAATTAATATTCTTTTTGTGAGAAGAAAGCAGCCCTACAACTTCTGAAAGTGAATAGCAGTGTTTTACTGTAGCCTTACATAAAACATTTAAACATCAGTGTAAACCAGGGAGGTTATGGTTTCAGCTAGGCCTACATTATATTTCAATAACAAAAGTTTTTGAATAAATGTGCTAAAATAAAACACTGCTTAGGGTTCACTGTATGGATTTAAATCTACAAGTGTTATTCAGTCAAGAGAGCGAGTGATTTTCTCTTTGTGTTTTGTTGTTCGATTAACATTAAGCACACAGACAGAAGCAGGTTTATTTATAGATGTATACACATAGATGCCTCATTAGCGGTTGTTTCTATGGGCCGCTATACGCAAGCCATCTGCAATATAGGAACGGTCAAAGCCGTTCTGGGGACATTCCAGAGCAAGTCGACTGAGCATCTGAAACCGTAATTAGACACATTTATGCATATTTATATATGAAATAGACTTCAGCAGATGATTTTGCTAAACTAACACAATATAACAAGGCGGCATGAGCTAACACGACATTAAAAAAATACCATAGTAAAAGTAAAAACATTAAAATTACCATAGTAAAAACACAAACCAACACATTCTCACTTGTGAAAGGTTTCTTTCGGGATTTTAAATATTGGCGTTTTCACAACCAGAATCTGCACAATGTTGTGGAATCACACTGTTCGTTGTAAGATGGCGGATGCATGGAGCAGTTTATTATGGCATCTACGTATACTTATCTATGGGTTTATTAGGCTTCTGTCACTTTAAGATCTGCACGTTCACTGTGTTTACTTGAATACTCACCAAGACAAGCATTCTGACCAATTTTGTGTTTGGCCATATAAGCTGCAGAAGAGAACTGAATTGGGGATCACACACTGTTCAAGAGGCGGCTTTCTGTGCGCGGGAGTACTTATTGCATTTAATATCTAAGTATTTAACAGTCATGTGTCCAGTCTATTCTCTGCATCGACCTAAAACTTTGACTTTTTGAGTATTAAAATCATGCAGTTATCAGAAAGCTATTGCGATATGTACATTTGCGATACTTCAATAAATTGTGCAGCCCTAAAGCAGACTCAACAAAATTTGTTGTACATTGGGACAAGAGATATCTGCAGTAAATGTCCCTCTTTTGCTCTTGATGTGCTCAGGGTGTAGTGGGAACTGCTGTGGTGCCAGAGAGCGGTGCGTCATTAGCGTTGCGGGCGTTGGGATGGGGTTCACTTTACGCCTGGTGTGGAGTTGGCCTCCTCAGCCTCACCATTTGGAAGGCCCTGGGTGTCCACAGTGTACGTACCTGCTGAAAGCATTGTGCCCACTTTCATCTATTTCCCACTATAATCTGCAACTTTTGTTTGATATATATATAATTTCTCTATTGCAGCTGAAGGATTTTCGCCAGAAAATGCAATCCATTTTCCCAGCTATCCCCAAAAATGAAGAGACTCAAGAGAATTCTGCTCCATTTGACTGGAATTCCATCTTCAAGTCAAAATGAGCAGTAATTGCAATTTATAATCAAAAACGCGAAGCCTGAACTGACTGTCTGGAAATAATATTTATCAGATGATGGTCAGTCCTGGTCAAGTGTGAGGCAACAGGCCTGTTCAATCAGCCATTTTTGAGCCAACAACTGGAATAAGTTACAGCACTGGAGAACGCCTCACTGAAGGCCCGAAGGACTCGGCGTGGTTGTGTTTGCCACACTGTTTCTTGTGCCACACTGGATTTGTCAAGATCTGAGCCAAGAGATTTGGCAGTATTATGTTTGTACATACTGCAATATCTTAATTATAAGTTATTTAATTCATACCTGCCAGGTCAGTTCTTTGCTAAAAACAGTGGCCTGGTCTTTTTTTGGAAACCATACTTTTGGAACATTTGTGTGGTCCTTGCAAATAACATTACTGCCCTTTGGCTGGAAGTGTTTATACATTAAACGTATCAAACTAAAGCAGCTATTGTGTTAAATTGGCGTCATGTGATTGCAAGGTCTAATAAAAGCATCTCTTAATAGTCTTTGAAAGATGTTTTCAAGCTGTCCCCGAAAAGCACAGTTTCCTAGAAAAGAGAGACAAAGGACAAAAACAAACATGTGCCCTGCAGCGACTAAAGAAAACATACAAAACAGCCCTTCCTCAGAGTACGCCAAAGTAAGGGTGTTTGTCCCTTTTTTTCTTTCTTGCATTTAGGGCATGTAATCTGGTTAAACTGTGGATGTGATGGATCCAGCATAGAGCACCGGGTAGACAAGCCAGAAATGTACCCATCAACCTTAACTGCCATTGCATTGTTTTTTGCTTTTTAAATACTGATGATGTACATGTTTAGGTAGCTTTTTGGGCACTCTGACAAAAAAATAAAATAAAAACAACACTGAAGAACAACGTTCACAGTGCTCGACCAAATTTCATGTACATTTACTTTTTAACATGTGGAACATGTATAAAGACTTTATACTGAATAAACAATGGTCATCAAATCATATGGAGCAAAAAGAGCTTACATAAAGAGTTGTACATATTTTTTGTTAAAATCGTTAAGTCATTTTGGGGTAACTTTCACATTGAATTACATTTATTCCATCAGACGTCTTTCAGTTAGCCTGTAATTTCCAAAATCTAAGGCCATTAGAGGGAGCCATTGCTAACTCTTGTCACACAGAACTTCATTATAGGACACACAGGAAACTCTCTGGGGGGCGTTCACACAGAATACATTCCAGCATAAAAAACAGTGGAGTGCAACCGAACTGAACAGGTGCATTTACTGGCGCATTAAATCCCATACACAATTGCTAACGCACATGCTTTAATCCACTGCAGACGCTTTTTCTGCACCCAAATTCATCTGGCTGGTCCATTGTTGTAAAACCTACATTGATCTGCTGTGCAGCCTTTCAAAATACTAGCTATTTTCAACTTGACACTGGGCATTAAAGACACCGAAAACAGCAAGGTGCAGCACAACGACCAAATATGTCTATTCGGCATGTGCTCATATGACCAACAATTAAAAAGAATAGCGCAGATCAAATGCAAGAACTCACCCTGTGTGAACGGCCCCTTACATGTTTGAAGACTATCCTCACCTGAAAACAATGACTTAATATTAATTTGCAAAATGTCAATAGTATGTAGCATTAACTACTCACTTTGTATAATACCACATCTCTTGGAGGAAACAAAAATGTGAAAAGGGGCCCATTTAATGTACAGTTCCTATATACAAATTGACCCGTGGATATAGTATAGAGAAGAGGGGTAACCGAAGCACTTTGAGTTTGCCGTCAGAGAGAGGACCCTCTGCGGCTGCACTAATATGGAAGCAAGTCAGTTTAGAACCAGCACTCGCTTGACCCTCAGATACTGGTGTGGTGAAACAGTGCAACACTGGTGGTCAGATCAGAACATTGCCTGTGGTCATTCACATTTCATCATCTCCCCTCTGAGCCAGCTAAATCTATTGCACAATGCTTTTTTCAGAGCTGTATACATGTATGTCTTAAAATCAGTGTTTTTTTGTTGTTTTTCTTTTTCTTTTATCGCAACACTTTGCAAGAGAAGTTCTATCTACAACATCTCACAATTTAAATAAATCTGCATTCCCCGAATAAACAAAGTCCCACAAGAAAACAAACAAAACACTGCATCGAAACAATTAAAAACATTCTGAGAGCAAAATACTCTAAAAACTAATGGTATCAGATGCCAACTTTGGTTAAAACAAATGAAAGAAAATACACAGATGAAACAAAACAAATAATAAAAAAAGAATAGGAAAAAACAAAAAGACCAAGTATTAAATATCTGTATTAAAATCATTTAAAAATCCAAAATTAAAACTGGGAAATGGGGCAGAGGAGCTATATATATTCTCTATATATTCATTTGTATGTAAAAACAATTTTAGTTTGTGTTCTTTTCCTTAAATAAAAATATAACACCAACAGTTCTGTGTGATCTCTGTGGCTCAGCTCAGCCGCTCGTTCCCGTGATGGCACTCTAGGCTCCTGCTCCTTTGTGCGTGTCACGAGCGGCCAAGCTTAAACAGTACCTCACACAGGATGGCCGCAACTCCAGAGTTCAGCACGGAGGACAGCGAGATATCAAGAAGCCTGCTCTCGTAGAGCACAAACTCAGGCCTGTTCTCCTCCACTTGGGCCATGGCCAGCAGGGCTTTGGCTGCCCGGCACATCATGTTGATGCTGGGCGGCTCGGGGTGGGTTGGGTGTGTCATGTGCAAGAGACTGTGAGGGCTCTGCTGATACTGTGCCATGGCAACACTGTCCTCTAAGAAGCTTATCAAGGCTCCCACGCTGCCCTTCTGCAGGGCAACGGCTCGGGCAGCTGTTGGGTCACCCTGTGCAAGATTGGAGAGAACCGCAACGGCCATCTCGCGGCACACCTGACTCTTTCGTTCACCAACATGCCGCACTAACGTGGCAAAGAGGCGCTCCTGTCTGCTAAAAGGGGGTGTGGCCAGCAGGAGGTCAACATTAGAGTCTTGGATGCTCAGTTTGCACAGACACTCCAGCACCAGCCTCTGTGGTGTAAGCGAGGAGAAGCCATTTGCCGTGCAAAAGGGGTCCTGGGCCTCTGCCGAAGGGCACACCATCCAGTGGAGCAGCCCATCCAGAATCGGAAGGCAGATACTTTCTGGATAAATAGACAGGTCTAGCTGTCCTGAAATGTTGGCAAGAGTGACCAAGGTGTTCTCACGCAAGGCACCAAGGCAGTCCCACCACCATTCATCTTTGCTGCAAGCCAGACCTCGCTCTTCCTCTCTCTGGTAGGTAGGCGGCATTCTTTTTCTTTTAGGGTGCTGATGGTGCAGAAGCACAAGTTTTCCAAGAATGAGCACTAAACCTGGGTGCCGAGCCATTTCGCTGTCATTGCCTGGGACAAAAGATAGTCCACGAATTATATTGGACACACAGATGCAGCGCTTGGCCAACTCATCTTGCCAGCCCTCGGCTACTGAAAGAGGTGCTTCATCCCAGCATCGGGGCTCATCTTCCAGCAAAGTAATGCTGCTGTGGTTTTCTCTGTTACGGAAGAGGAATGTCTGAGTTTCACCTTCAGATAGCGGCCCTGGACGAGAACTTAGCATGTCATCTATAGTGGCTGTCAAGTTTTCCTCTGAAGGTCCTGGAAGTTCTCTTTTCAGTTCTTCTTTCCTCCTGGGCTCCTCTTCAACCGTTTCTTTTCCAAGTGCCTGCACACTTTCTTGATTCTCTAAGGGCTTCTGTTCTTCCTCTTCCCCACGGCTATCTAAATGGGTCTGGATGTGGGCAGTTGAGTCCCCACCGCCAGCCTTCCAATGTAGCAGACCACTGGTAAACTCTCCAGCCAGGCCTAGCAGCTCTGATCGATCCTCCACAGAATCAGCCACAGCCTCTCTCTCCTCAACTTTCACTGGGAGCTTGTCATACTTACTGGCTTGCTTGGGTTTGGGCTCCACTGGAGGACATGGTTCTGTACCAGTGTTCTTCTCTTCTTCATCTGCCTTGCCCTCTGCCAACTCTTCCCTTTTCTCTATATTGAGTGCTGCGGAGCTGCTGGGCTGAGGTTTCTCAGGCTCCACATCTAATTGTTTCTCCACCTGTTCTGTAAGGGATTGGATTTTTAAGTCTTGATTGGAAGGTTGCTCTTTTTCTGTGGGTTCTGAACATGAACCAAGGAGAGTTTTCTGACCCTCTGTTCCAACTTCATATTCCTCAAGGATCCCAAAGATTTCTATTAAGCACCTTCTGAAATATTCAACAATGAGCTCCAAGAAACCAGGCAACTAGAAAAGCAAAAGACACAAAATATATTACATTGTCATAGCATATAAGTCTATTATTTCTCAGAAACCGCTATTAAATATAACCACAAAATTGCAAAAATTGATACAAGACTTCTGCAATAATTTCCTTTTAACCTTTTTTTTCTAACTCAAAAACACCCACAGCCAACCCAACAGTGCCTGGTTGGGTTGGCTGTGACAACTTACCTGAGAGAGGCCAAAGGAAGACACAGTGTTGTCATCATAGAGCAAGATGTTTATAGTATCTAGGGCCCATGTGTTCTCGGCAAGCAACCCAGACTTCAGGGACATCATCACACGCCAAGCCTCTGGTGTGCCTACAAGATTTACAAGCATTTTTTACCAAGAACCTTGGTAAGGTTATAAGAACCTTGTCATAAACAGACCAATTAAAAAATCTGTTATCACTGGAAAAGAGTTTCGTACCGATGTCTTTGGATGTTAACCTTCGGCGGGGTTTCAGCTGGGGCTGTGTGGCCTCGATAGAGTCCAGTGGGTAACTGACCTCCCGATGGATCGCTTGGAAGCCTTGTCCAGGAAGACCACCGCTTTGAGAGCTTGGCATGGACCCTGGGCCACCTGGCTTTTGCATCTGCTTCATAGAGGCTATCATATGAGCCTTATTGGGTGACATAGAGCCACCCACAGATCGAGGGAATGGTGCAGGGCTTGGGACTCGAGATATATGGTTTGACATAGCTGGAGGAGATTGGTAGGAAGAAGATGGTTGCCGGCTAGCCATGGGGGTCATGGAGCTGGAAGAGGACGAAGAGTGTGGTGGGTATGGGGATTGACGCTGACCAGGCCACTGACTGTCCTGACTAGCCCTGACGTCTGGATCATCTCCACGGCTCATGGAGGGATAGGGGGCCCCATGACCCTGTCGGCCAGGGTACGGGTAACTCATGTCGTGCCTGGTGTGCCACATGTTCCCCTGATGCCCACCACTGGAGTTAGAGGATGGGGGTGGTCCACCACTCATCATGCTATGCTGAGGAGGTCCCTGCCCACCTGGCTGCATGCGATCACGTCCATATGGATAGGGGAATGGGCTTTGCATGGGCCTACGTTCTGGGTAACCATATTGGCTATACATATCAGGCTGCTGGCCACCGTACTGCATACCATAGGCTTCACTCTCATGACGTTTAGCTGGAGGGCCATACATCCCTTCCCCAGGCCGTTTATACCCCTGCAACAGCCAATAAACAAAGTGTCAAAATAGTTCAAAATATAGTATTAATATATCACAAAAAATTACCACAATGAAATTAAATATCAAAAATAATTATCACAATCTCTAACTCACTAAGCAAAAAAAAAGAGGAATATATTTTGATCACATTTGATGACTGACCTGCTGTTGGGGGTACATCCCATGTGCACCATATGGCATGCTGTGAGGGTACTGCTGCCCATAGCCATCATGTCCATGTCTACAGTAAAACATAAAATAATATACTACAGCTCTAAACACCATATGCATTCATATACACAAGGCAACCATGGCCACTTCTTACCTCTGATGAGAGGCATATCTATTGCCTGAGAACATGCTGGGATCACTGTTGGAAGGCACCATGTTGTTCTGGTTTCCAGGGGGGGCAATTCCCCCCTCTGGTCCCATGACATGGTCTGGCCTGTGAACATAAACATTAAATAAAGCTGACATACTGCTTTTGATTTTTGCATTGTTTTTATGCAGTTAATGAACTGACACTAAGAATTTCTGGCTTACCTTCTCTCAAAACCAGGGTTGTAGGAGTACTGGGGTCGTGGACCCATACCCATCCCTGAGGGCGGTCCACGTGGATACATATCCTGCATTCCACTGCCTGGCATCTGCCCTGGCATGAAGGACTCAGAGCCACCTAAAAATAAATGAACACTTTTAGATCAAAGATAATGAATGTGTGAGATTGAAGACAACAAGTCAGAGTATTTACATCCCTTTTAAATTCACAGTGGGGGCACTCGTGGCCTAATGGGTAGAGAGCAACCCGAAGGTTGCGGGTTCTATTCTCAATACCAGCAGGAAATGACTGAGGTGCCTTGAGCAAGGTACCTAACCCACAGTGCATCACTGGGAGCTGCAGTGAATTGCTGCCCACTGGTGCACACTAACTTGGATGGGTTAAATGCCGTGGACAAAATTGAGCAAAGTTGCAGTGGAAAACCCACCTGAGTTAGTTACAATACTATGGTCTGTGACACTGGTTCAGATTCTGTGTAAAGAATGATTCTTTGTGACTGTATGTCGTTCTCAAGTTGGAAAAGCAATTCAGTTCCTACTTTAAGTGAGTCTTAGTTCCCAGGACATCCACAAGATGGATGAAAATGCAAATGCTGTAAAAGGAGGGCAGATGTGACAACACATGACAACACAACCGGTTTATTTTTTGTGGCCTATTTTTTTTCCTTATAGGAGCCAATGTCTCCTTTATTGTTTAGGGTTTTTTTTTGTCTGGAGCCCTGTTATTATTACATATTTCCAAAGAATATTCTATGAAACACAATATTCAAAGAGAAAAAAATGTATAGGGCAGAGCTTTTTTTTATCATTGGAAATTTTATAGATTTATTATAGATTTATTTGTAGTCGATCACAGTGTTATTGCAACCAATGAACTTTATTTTTAAACTGGAATAAAACTATCTAACTTATTTAAACTTATCTAACATAAGAGGAAAAAACAACACTAAACTACATTTTCATGCCTCCAAAACTAACATAAAAAATGTATTTTAGGTTTTGAGAGACAGTATGTTATACAAATGTATTAGTATAATACAGGAGCAAAGTATACAATATAATATTACTGAAAAACTAAAAGTAGACTAAAATAACAATCAAAGAGTGAATCAAACTTCTAAATTGAAAGGCTAAATGGAAAATAAGATTATGGAGCCAATAATCCTAAATTCATTGTCCCAGGAATCAGGCAACATTTATTCAAGCCCCTACCTGATGAGAATCAAAATGATGACTGGGATGTGGAGTAAGTTGTTTAAAATTAGCAAATTTTTTAAACAATTTAAATAAAGATAATGCTGGTAAAAATGCTTTTCCCAAGATAAAGTGCACTGATGAATTCACAATAATTCCAGCAACATGCATTATCAAGAAAGTAAAAAAGGTTGATTTTAATTTCATGCTGGCTTTAATCAGCTGACTCTAGATGGCAGCAGTGTTCAAGAAAATAATGAATATGCAGCTCTAATAAATGGAGCACAGGGAGGCAGCAGTGAGCAGACTGAAGAAATTTGAAACCAGCCCCATACGCAGTAATTACAACAACATAATACGCAACAACACACCTTTCCTAGGAGCGCCATAGGGATCCTTACTGGTGTCAAACTGCATTCTAGAGGTGGCATCTCCACTGCCGCCTCCATGCATGGGGCCTCGCTTTTGGAAGGCTGGGTCACTGCCTTCGGAGAACGGATCTTGCACACTAACACCACTGTTTCTGGGGTAAAATAAGGACAACAAATCAATACATGCACACACTTGAGCAATTGACACTAAAATATAGTACATCAATTTAGCCCACCTGGCAGTTGGTTGTGGGGTCACTTGTCCATGGGGTGTGGTAGCTGGTGTTGGTGGCTTTAGGTCCCCTGGCATCTCTGTCATGGTGCTGCTGCCTGTGGATTGAGGAGTCTGCGGCCCTTGAAGAGAGCCTGAGTTTGCTGTTGAACAGAGTAGAATAGGGGTACATTATATGAAAATTATTGTATGCAAAAACGAGGGCCCTGTTTATTGATCACTTAAGTGAAAAGTAAGGCCTGGAAAAAAATACATACACATTTGGATGCTCTCAAGCAATTTTGAAAAGATGCAATTTTGCTATGTGATACTTTTTTAATTTTTAGAATGATACATGGAGATGCACTGAAAATGGTTTTCATAACAGCACAGTGATTCCCTAAATCAAAATTGATTCCAACCATTTGGTAAAACTGCATATTACCAAAATTTAAATAATGTGAAAGCCTCATTAAAATGTATAAAACAGCTTGTGTAATATTTTAAAATGCTTTAAAAAATATATTATTATGTTCTGATTGTGCTTAAATGGTATTTTATAAATCTACAAGCTTATGACAATGTCCTAATCAGTTCTTCCAAGCTCCAGGGAAAGAAACCCAAATCTTACAATCCCCAGACTGCATTTCCATAATCCAATAACATTTGAATACACTAGTTATTAATTTCCATAGAAATGCAATGGCATAAAAGGACACCATCCTAATAACGTCTGAAATTTCTACGGCTCAGTTGATGCAAAGTAATAAAACCAATTTGCATTTTCATCCGCAGCTCAGAGCAGTAAAAGGTACTTCAAAAGATTTCAGCACAGGGAACAAAAAGAATTGGGGTAGAATGAAAGAACGAGGGAATGAAAGAGTGTCTGCTTTACATGTCCTTGATCTGCTGCCAGCCGCAAAATCATCTTTCAGCACTGAAAGTAAACAATACATGGTGCTATGCTGTAACACTTCCAGTCTGTGTGACCGGCAATGACCTTACGCATATTCCGAGAGTCGGAGAGGGCGGGAGTGAGAGAGAGAGATGGGAAAAAAAAGTGCTGGCTCACTGGTCTGCATTGAGCGAGGGGTCAGGCTGAGGTCACTTTTGTTTTTATCCCACACTCCTCCCCCATTAATCTTCTTGGAGGAATCCCTCCCCTGCTGTTTGACAGCTCTCTCTCTTTCCCTGTGACATCATCAGTCATTAGCCTCAGGAAGAGGGTGGACGGGAATCCTTAAGCCAGCAGCTTGGCAGCTCTCTTTCTCACCCCTTCCCCCTGTCCGTCTCAGTTTGACTCAAATCACCTGTCAGATATTTATAGCTCTGTCTAGAGCCGCTCTGAATTCATTATAAGGCAGGCAGACCAGTGTGACATGCAAGTGATGCAGATCAATTTAACAATGTCATGAAGATTATATTGTACTCCAATATCACTATTACAGCCAAGTAATTGAGGACAAAAACAGAAAAACATTTAATGCAAAATTGGTCACAAGGATGCTAGGATGGCTGTTTGGGTTGTTTTTTAACCAGTTAATTTTCCTTCAAGTGTACAGTAGTCTGATAAGGATCGCTACATAAGGGTTTTTAACCACCAGTCTGACTAAAGAAATTACTAAAATAAAATCTTTGTTCACAAATCATCATGGACTGCATGTTTTTCAACAAGACTATCTTGACAATTTTAGAGCTGAACATGAAAAACGCATTTTCACTACCTTGGAAACATTTTAAAATTCTCTAATATTTTCAGGGGAACTCAGATCTCTAGATATAGCTCAGGTCTGTCTATTTTATCATAATAGTAATAGCACTTAGTCAGTGTAGTGCTTATTTAATTTTTGACAGGAATGAAAACGAGAGAAATACATGAAAACTTTCAGTAGAGAAAAACTCCATAAAATTTTGAAAGTTGTGAGTGAAACTGACATGATCTCGGACCCCTATACATTGCGTGCCATTGTAAAGAGTGAAAGTATCCCGCACAGCCTCGTTTTCATCTGTGTTCATTTAATATGGCCTCTAATATAACTAAGGCCTAGTCTACGTGTACGCAGGTATTTTTATTACCAGAGTTTTTCCCCCACCGTTTTAAAAAACAATCCACACAAGCACGGTTTACAAAAATGTCCACATGAGAACGCAAAACCACGCTATGATTGGCTGCCTGATTTTCACATGGGTCACATCCATGGCACACATCCACGAGGGATGTCATGGGCTCAGCGAAACCCTTCTACAAGTTCCTTTACTTTGGACTCAGTGACAGGTAACTGTCTATACACAGGTGCAGGACCGAAGTGGACTGTAATAGCTTCACACACTTGCCTTACTACTTTGTATTATTGGATTCTGGCGCCTTTGTTCTACTATACAATGAAATAACTGCACATGTATCTGTAGACTATACATGTGATAAGCGTTGTTAGCAGAGTATGCCGCATAGACTCAACTCATTTAAATCAAAAGATATAACGTGCAAAATCTGACATCAAACAAAGGAGAGACCGGCGCACACTTTGACTTAAAAAGCCGAAATCTCCGGTTTCACCATCTCCACGACAATGGTGTTACCACAGTTTCTAAAAAATCTTATCCCTGGCTGGAGTTTTCAAAAAAGCCCAGTTTCAGTAACCGGATACTGCGTTTGCGTGTGGACGAACAGCCAAACCGCGTAGACAAAGCTGTGGTTTTTAAAATACCCGTGTTCGTGTGGACAGGGCTAACAACCACACTATTTGAGGTTTCAAGTTTTTCAACAATGCGCATTTTTAGGCAGTTGTGGCCTAATGTTTAGACTGATAACCCAAAGGTTGCGGTTACGATTCTTAATACCGACTGAGGTGCTCTTGAGCAAGGCACCTAACCCCTGATCACTCCCCGGTTGCCACTGCTCTGAGTGTGTGTGTGTGTGTGTCCATGATTTTGTGTGTGTGTTCATTACTCACTGCTTCTAATATCTGTGCAGTAACTTGGATGCAGAGGACAAATTTCTGAGTATGGGTTACCATACTTGGCCTTCACATGTCACTTTCTTATCCAAACAGTTCCTAATCAAATAATTTCAAAACTACAAAATAGGTGAAATAAAGGATTAAACCTAAATAAGCGGCATAGTATATGAAACATGGATCCTAGTGATTTAATGGATATAAGCCTTGTGTCTACAGTCTAACAGTTTGTTCTCCCCATAATAATATTGTAAAGTTCTTCACCAGGAGAGGGTGGCTGGATCTTGGCCTGCTGGGGCTGCTTCTTGCTGTCTCCCATGGTGAAAGCATCAGGTGGGGGTTCCTCTCCACGTTCCACCTTGCACTCATAGGCAAACAGGTATTGGATGTACTGCTTCTTGAGGGAACTGGCAGAGCTGCTGGATGTTCCCACATTCAGGTGGGTGGACAGCTCTCTCCATTTCTTGTTCTTATTTACCTGTTCGAGGAGAGATTTTCAATCAAAACCATTCAAGATACAATCAATTCACTAAGTGGTTCCGCCATCTAACCGTGTGACTGATTCGCATGCCACCCACTGTTTAACTTATCCAGATGCTATATGCGTTTAAAAATCAATTCATTGTAGTTCTTTTTTTTAATAAACATACCTCTTTCTTATTTAAATGAGGCTCATTATGGAATGCGCATGATTCACAAACATCATCGCTGTTAGCCAGAAATAATTAGCATTGCACCATTACCGCCCACATAAAGCTGGCGGTAAACAAAAGCTTTATTTAAAGCTGGGGTCTTTAACAGGGGGTCTGTGGCAATACCGCAGGGGGTCTTCCAGTTATTATTTGATCTCTTTGAAACTAATTTTTTGTTAAAAATGCATTTGTGAACCTCAAAGATAAAGCTAGAGAAGCTAAAGTTTAGCTAAATGTTTCTTTGTCCCCTAAATTAAAATGTAATAGTAAATAGTGCATTTAAAATGTACAAGTATATAATTACATGTGTACATTAAAGAAGACTGCTTTAATGCCAAACTAAAGTGGTCCTAATATTAATATATATTCTGTGAAGTCTAAGGACCAAAACATGTTCGTCCAATCATTGCATTCGGTCAGGTGGTACAAAGTCAGAAATCTTTGTCAGATTTTACAATTTGTAATTACACATTCTACAAGGACGTGAATGTTTTTTACAAGTCAGATTATTTATATTAATTTATATTATTTATATTTATTCACATGCTGTGAACTTAACAATAACCATAAATAAGTTGTTTACGTTCATTATTATTGTAATGTTATGTGCTTTGAGGCATGAGGTAAACTGAAAGGGTCCTCCAACCAATGAGGTGAATGAGTGAAAAATGGTAACACTAACAATAAGATTTCATTTGTTAACATTCATTTTAACATTTAATACTTTTTTTTTAATCAAAAGTTGAAAATGATTACATTTATTAATGCATTGTGAACATACATGGATAAACAATGAACATTTAAAAAGATGAATACATATATTATTTTGTTTTATTTCATGTTAGCTAATGCATTAACTAATGTTAACAAAAAATGTTAAATGTAAAATGTTGCCAAAAAAATGTATATTCATATTTAAGATTTTTACATATTACATTTGATGACATGTGTTATACAAGTGTTATTAAAAAATATGAATGTGTAAAGATTATTAGATAACAGTAAAAATCACCTGAATGTAAAAGTGAGAAAATGAGCTTGCACAATGAAATATTCAAAATGAATATGGTACTTATTCCTTGTGCATCAATAATTTATTTATGGTAATATGTAGTCATGCTTTATTTTAATGTGTCCTTGTTAGTAATTATTACACTAATAAATACTGAGTAATATGAATTAACATGTACTTATTAGGTTTAGAGTTTGTTGCTTGTAATTACGTATAATTTACTGTTGTTACTATCGTAAATACATGCAACATAAAACAAGGACTCATAGGCCAGGCTTAAAATGTGAGTTTTATAAAAATTTGTAGCAGGGAGTTCCTTGTCCCTCTTTCTATCCTCCAATGTGGCCTGAAAAAGGTTGAAGACCCCTGATATAAAAGGATGTTTATGTATTTTGTAATGATCTTGAGCAGCAGTCATTGTAGCCAGGCACATTTTTTCTTTTTCTTTTCTGGAATACTGTCTTCCATGAACCGAGTTCCTAGGTGCAAAATCAATACAGAGAGCTTGTGCAAATAAATAACACCATCAGCAATTCCCCCCTCTGTTTCTTTGATGTCTGTGATTGATGGTTGAGGCAGATATGAGGAAGGATATGAGAGCTTTCGTCGTTCTTTAACATGCATTTCACAGCTCTGCTCCTTTAAACCCCCAGCACGAACACACAGCAGCACTCTCACAGAACCCGAAAGAACTGCAGCAACAGACTTTACTCACCATAGCCAAGCCTCCGATTTCTCGAACACAGAGGTAGAGGCGGCACAGATCCAGAGGCTTCTTGCCCACTGAAGGCAGGTTTGGTACAGGTGTGCCCCTCTCCTCCATGAAGGCGATGTAGCGATCCACCCATGCCCTCCTCTCAGGCTCACAGCCCATATCGTACAATCGGGTTATCTTCTCATTCGTCATGTTCCCCGCGTTGTGCTTCTAGGTTGGATGGGTAGATGGATACAGAAGAGAGTGAGATATATCGCCAACGACACACCCTGCATACACTGTGAAGCCCATCATTCTTTGTCCTAAGAGTAAATGTTATCCACAAGGATTCTGACGGTCTCATGCAAGTAAAGTTCATTTGCAGATTGTGATGCACTGAAACCATTTCTGACAGGTATGAGTATTGATGTGTGGCCAGGGCCGTGCACAGATATATGGAGGGCAGGTGCTTAGGTCTCTCATAATAACTATGAAAATTACATTAAAAAATAAAGTTAGTTACATACTATTGAACATCTTAATTACTTGCACATATAAGTAAATAAATAAATGTTGTCCTCTGTTGGCATTATGTTGGAATTAATAAATGAGCAAAATCAATGTTGTGCATTACTCACAAAAATTACTATATATTATTACTGTCATACTAATATTATTTAGATATATTTACATGAATTACAGTTGAACAAATGTTATGAGATTAGTGCTTTAAATCAAAGATTTTAAATACATGATATGTTGGAAAATTTTAATGATTTTCTCTCTCTTTCTCTCTCTCTCTCTCTCTCTCTCTCTCTCTCTCTCTCTCTCTCTCTCTCTATATATATATATATATATAACGTATGTCTAACTAATACCGCCAGTAGGTGGCGACAAGTCTTAAGTGAGTCAAAGAAACAATTATTCATTGATTCGTTCATTTGTTCATTCACTCTGTTGCAGGGAGATGCAAATGTCAGAATTTACTTTACTGTGGTTAGAAATTGAACAGAACCTTTCAGTTTTCGGGCACATGCTTTATTGAGAATTGCTGCCATGTGCCAAATTTAAATAAAACAAAAATATAAAAAAATGTTTTGTGTGTGTGAAAAGGGCACTTATCTAGACAGACCAAAAGGGCAGACGCTTGATCACCACTGTTTGCTCAAAGAACACTGCATGTAGGATGTATGGTAGGTGTATATTATAATAATATTTAATATTTTATTCTGTAAAAACACCACTATTTAACAATTTTGACTTAACTTGAAATAAATTTGGAATGTTTTTCGATTGTGTTTATGCATTTCAGAATCAGAATACATTTTATCGGACGAGTGCGCTCACGCATACAAGGAATGTGTTTGTTGTTTGAAGTGTTGTCAAAAGTAGTGATACTTGGGTACCATGTTGATACTGAAATTGTAAAAATGTGATGATACCAGCCTTTCTGTGAAGGCTACCAAGTACCAACTTCCTGCTTTCAAACGGTCCCATGTGTATCTGTGTTTGCGGTCTGAGGAGAGTCAAAAGTTTCCATTTACAATGTATTTTTGCAGAGTTGAGCATTTAAGCCTATCATAGAGATGTCTGTTGAGCTCATTAACGCAATAGCCAGTCAGAAATGTTTTAGTCAGAATTTACTCAATACCGCTCAAAACTTGAGTTTCTTTTCATCACTTATTGAGTTCACGTATTATTACCAACAAAGCGTGACACAATGTAAAAGAGAGATTCATTGTGCAGCGTATTCAACAGGAGTTTTCGCAAGAACCTTGTGAGGTCACTGAAGTGACTGACTGCTCCAGTCATCGTAAAGGAAGCTTTCTTTGGTCGCTTCATGTTTATAACCCATTCACAATTTGAAGTTCAGCTTTTCATGCTGCTATAGGCCAATCGGCCACTTACACACTGCAAAGTGTCAGGAGTGGCAACCACATTTAAACTACATAAAATTTAAATGATGTTGCCTTATATTTGCGCTACTTTTGGCAACAAATTATAATAAAAATATGTTTTAGCATGACGCTAACCACAATGAGTACAAGACTGTGACTGGAACTACTATGTTACTGTAAACACTGCAAAATGTTAAGGATTTAAATGGTTAGTTCACCCAAAAATGTAGGGTCTGTTTACACGACAACGATGGTCTAAAATCAGACAACGTTGTCAAAATGATCCCATTCACACGTATCTGCCAGTAGTTGGCTATGTCACTTTGTCAAGAAACACCCGCAAACACGTTATACGCACATGTAATACGTAAGCGCATGTCATCATCGTTAAGTTTTATGTTTTCAGTTGAAAGCGGTGTCGTGTAAACGGTCCCTTAAATTCTGTCATTTACTCGCCTTCATTTGCTCTAAACTCATAAAGACATTCGATCATCTTTGAAATGCCCATGAAGATATTTGTAATGAAACCTGAGAGACAAAGTTTCTCTCATGTGTAAAATTTGTTTTACCATGTATGATGTGCTCTATGTATGTGCACTGTTCAATGTTCTTATGTGAATAAAAGCCTAGATTAAATCATATACTCATACTCAGCAATCATGTGTCTTCAGAAGACTTGGATTAAACTGCTCAAATCATATGGATTACTTTGCATTGTCTTTATGACATTTTTGGCGCATTACATTTTCGTCGGAATGGACTTTAAAGGTGGTACAAAAATGTTCAATTAAAAAAATATCGGTAACACTTTACAATAAGGTTACATTAGTCAAAGTTAATGTATTAACTAACAGGAACTAAACATGAGCAATACATTTGTTACTGTATTTGTTAATATTTGTTAATAAAAATACAGCTGTTCATGGTTTGTTCATGTTAGTTCACAGTGCATTAACTAATGTTAACAAGATTTTAATAAAGTATTAGTAAATGATCAAATTAACTAATGAACCTTATTATAAAGTGTTACCAGGCTTATAGGTTTTGGATGACATAAGGGTGAGTAATTGATTTTTAACCGAGTAACATAATTTCATTTATGGATGAACTATCCCTTTAATAAAGCAAGAGTCTCTTTCATGTGATGTGTCACGACTTCATGTGCTTCTTCAACCTTCAAAGGAAGTTGATAACACTGCCACATGGCCAAAAATTTCCACGAATCATGTGAAAGGGCTTAACATCACACAAAACCAACAATGACTGACTTTCTCATTACAACTTTCGTGAAAAGCTGATTTACCATGTAGTAGTTAGCTGTGAACTCTTCCCCAATCCCTCTTCTTGAATGTGTTCTTAATAAGGATATATTATTTTAGCATGGTGTGCACTGTCAAACGCAAAATGAATTGAGTTTGAATAATTTAAAGTTAAACACTTTGGCACTATATCACAAGAAAAAAAAAAGTTACCGTGTTGGGAAATAACCAATTACTGTCATTTTTGTAGCTCAGTTGTTCTCAGAATAATGTCCAGTGTCAAGCTATTTTCTCACAATTTTTATGTCACATTGTATTGAGCACCCAGATTTATAGATGAGAGTAATTCAATAATTAAATCAAGATGTAATAAACTGTCCCTCATATGTAGCATTACTGCAAAAGTCTGATTTGTTGATTTTGTACTTTTATAATCCTATTAACTAATGATTCTCTGTACTATAATGCTGTTCCCTACATTGAGATTCAACCATCAAAACTTTTTTTCTGGACCAGAAAAAATACTGGTTTGATTAAAGTATAAAATTATATAATTGTATATATTTAAAAACATAATACTATAACACCAAATGTAGTTTCAATGCAGAAGCTTATAGTGTAGCTAACTGTAGTTGACTAGTTGGAATTCTTATTATGAGCAGCTTGTAATTTAGCAAGTGACAGTTTTAAAACAGCTTCCCCGACACTGGATACAACTGAAAATAAATTGGGGAAAGTATAACAATCTTGTGGTAGAGCTACTTGTGGTAGACAGTGTGTTATAATGAGAAAGTCTAATTACATCAAATCTGCGGTCAAAACAGCTCACACCATCAAACAGGAACATAAATAACCACAGAAGAAGAAAGAGAAGCAGGAAAATAAAGAGAAGATAGTAAAAGTGCATGAGGCACTTACAGGGCTGCTGGGGTTCTTTGGCCAGGCAGGGCTGCTAATGCTATCGCTGTCATCCCCCTGATAAGAGGACAGACTAGCTGGGCTGGGGGACAGAGGGGAAGGGGTGGGAGGCTGGGATACACACTGAGAACCATAGTTGTCCTGTGATGGAGAACAAATAGGGAACAGAGAAACCCACACACACATTTAATGGTGAGAGACAGCTTTCAAATCACCTTTACTCCTTGTCCATCGAAATGATGCGCCCAGAACTGGCCCATGTTTTTTTACTAAGTAATTTGAATCAGCTTTATGCCATTGCAAACTATCTGTGTTGAAGTTATATAAACACATAAAATGAATACAGATTTGCAAGGAATTTGCAGGAAATGTATAGATTACACAAGCAAGAGGAAATCGGTGGTAGGTAATCACAGCTGTGCTGATAATCAGACCAAGAGCGTGATTTCGAGTAGGATACTGCTTTTATACAAGGGTTCGATAAATAAGAAGTTAATACAGAGTAACTTGGATTTTACTCACAATCTCTAAGCAACAGACAGTAATATTGTTTCATTCTTGATTCAGCTTTTTTTAACAAATTGGTTGAACGAATAATGATTCAATGACTCACCTACATTTTACTTTGAATTTCTTCATGTGTCTGTTTAGAATGAATAGTTTTATGGAGAGGTGTTCTAATCTCTTCTCTGTCAAATTGCGAAAAAAGGACAACCAATAATATTTATGCTTTTTGTCACACACCTGAAGCCCCTGCTGTTACAAATGACTACAACTTGGTGGCGCTCTTGAACAGACTATTTTACTAAGCAGAGGAAGAATACGGAACCGGCTCTTGCCTCTGTACTCTTGTATTTGGTGCGGTTTGAAAAACTCCATAGTGAGTGCAGGTCTGGGGGGAAAAAAGTTCCTGGTATAAATTGTTCCAAGTAATTTCGGTGGAAACGGGGCTTAAAACTCTGAAAGGCTATTTGAAAAACATGTAAATTCACTGTTGAACTTTCTTTCTTTTCAAGTGGGTGTCAGAGTTTTTTCAGACAAATTGAATGCGAAAATCGGACAGAATTTTCAGTCCAAAAATTTGTGTCGGTCTGAACAGGCCACAAAATCGGTTGTTCTGAAAACTGTACTTGGTGAGGATATTTTACTACAGTCTTGGTTTACTGCTGGTTGAAGGAGACCATTTTTCCAACTCAAGAATCTTTTTTCCTCCTCAGTGGATAGTAGAAATTTGCATCAGGACTAGTGGTCATTTTGTCATCTATTTTTATATTTAATTTAATTTAGTCTTGTGTCAAATGTGCTTTTTTATTTTTAGCATATTTAGTGAGCTTTGTCCTGTTTTTGTTTAGTCAAGTTTTAGTAAATGAAAATAGTCACATTTTCATCATGTTGCATAATGGTTAAACTGATAATAATACACTAATAAAAACTCGCAACAATCGTTGGCATTTGAGAAATGTATTTTTACATTTCAGGATTATTGCACTTTCATCTACTCACAAATCAAGAGAATGTCAATTTATATGCATGGGTTATTTATTTTACCTTATCTAGTTTCCTGATTTATTGTAGAGTATTCATCATATAAATTAACACACTCTCTACATTATGAAAATAGGTTAAACAAAAAACTTCTCAAAAAATAGAATGGTTCCAATAATTCCAAATTACATTTGTTGTTTTTTTCCTTTTAAAACAACAGCAAATTTAGCAACCACAAACAATATAGTCGAGATTCATGTTTGGATTTATTACAGTTCTTCGCTAAAAAGGTTTGATCGAATATGTAGTCGCAGAAAACAGCGCAAGCTGCTTGTCGTGACAGAGCCCGGATTTACTGAATGATACTTTATTTTAAGCAGAATATCTCAAAGGGAGATCATTGCACTCCAGCTTACTTGTTTGTCTGTGTTTTCAGATCATCCGTGCATCTTCCGCTGTGTAAAGAGACACACATTTGCATGGTTGCCAGAGACAAAGGGTAGAAAGGGTAGAAAATGTAGCCTTTTAAACAGAAACAGTCTGATTGGGGGATTTTAACTTTTGACATCTTTATTTTTTCCAACAAAAAAAAGAGAGATTTTGTTAAAGTCTTTTTTAATTACATTTTAGTCTCGTCTTTTATCGTGAACAATATTGCATGTTGATATAGTCACAGTTATCGTTTAATGACTTTGGTGTTATCGTGTTATCATCTTAGCCATGGGAAAATCGAGCTTTTGAAATTAACGAAATTATAATGCTCATCAGCATAAGTACTGGCATAGGATAGCTTGATCCGCAATAGGTCGAAAAACGTTCTCCTGCAATTCCTAAAAACACGCGAGCCTACTGTCTTTAGCACGAGACGGCTTCAGAAAGTTCGGGTAAAGACTGGCACACTTGCTGTACAACACTTTTTCTGTCACACTCTTTTTGTACTCTGGCTCTTGTTATGGCTGAAGGTGGCACCACTTGGAGCTGTACTAAAGAAAGCTCAACGCATACCTTTCAAGTAGCTCAGTGTAATTTGTCAAGACTTGTTATACTTGTTACAGGAGTGCACACACACACACACACACACACACACACACACACACACACACACACACACACAAGAAAGTCAGCAGAAATAGGAAGAGCAAAACAAAGCTTGTATTGCAGCCAGCTGGACGGGACATAAAGGTCAACTTTTGAAGGCACTTCTGTTTGTTGTGATGTTTTCTACATGTTAAATTAAAAAGCCGTGCTCTGCTGCCGACTGATGCCATGAGGTGAAAAAAGTTCAGAGATTATCGTGAACTAGAAAGAAAACGGTAAATTATTCGAGAATTATTTAAAGTGACAGAACTACTTCCAGTAAGGGAACAAAAAAAACATCACATTACATTACAAATGAAACAAAAACAAAAAAATGACACAGAGGCGAGAATGGAAAGATGAATTCAGAGAGAATGCTTTGCTAGTGCGCCATATCTCAGCCAATCAAACGAAATCTGAAGTTAATGACACAATGAAGTTCTGATGAAAGTAAGGGCAATGACTGAGAAAGAGTAAGTTACACAGAAGAACAATTTGAAGCAAGGTCTTCCAGAGCTTAGATGTGCTCTCATTAGGACACATGAGAGAATTATATTCCTTGGGTTATTGAATAACACACTGAAATGGAACACTATTCAAAAACAACATACATTCAGTACTCAGTTTAGAGAGTATAAATAAATAACAAAACTAGAATATTTGCTCTAACAACAATTTTATTACAATTCTTCACAAATTATTTGGAGAAAAAAAAGTCTGCTATTTGGTCAAAATCTGATTATATTTCAATGCTCTGGTGAAAACGGCAATTATGTGTCAAAGTTTCATTTTCCACAAGTGCGCCATTGAAAATATCTGCGCTTGAAGCAAATTGGTGATCTAGATTTGGTGACTTTGGTAATGGGTATTATTAAGCTATAACCAATTATTAAACTCCATAATTAAGGATTAAACTTCCAGCAGCAAGTAATTTGTCTGTCAACAATGAAAGTTAACATACTTTACAATGCAACACATTCACAACCAATCAGAAGATTTTTAAGATATTTAATATACAAGAATGTGAAGCAGGAGATCGGACCAATGACATTTCAATGTGGACTGGGCTACAAGACTTTTATTACTTGTTAGGTATCAGACCAATGCACTAATTTTTACTTCTCTACTGAGCAAATATTAACAAATTTATGGCTAAAGCGAAAGTCAGAGGCTGTGTATAGACTGTAACAGAGAAAGTTTTAGAGTAATGTTACCATTTTCAGGATGTTATCTGTGAGCATCTGGACATGTTCAATGAGTCAGAGATAGAAAGATCTCTTCATACCTTTGGCTTAGGGGGATCTGTGTTGGGTGTACTGCTCTCCTCCTTTTGCTCAGCTCTCTGTTTGGGATCGGTGGGCATCATGGTGTCCCCTGAGCCTGTCATGGGCCCTACAGGAAATACAGACCCTTAGACTCCACCATCCAGAGATCTATACAGCATCTGATCAGCAGCCTCCAAACAAAGGTATACACTTGAACAATCTAGACTGTAACAGCAGATCTTAACTTGGTGCAGTGCAAACTCCCAGAATCAAGTAATATCTCTGTCTTTACTGAAAGCAAAATTGTGCATTAAACTCCAGAACTCCAGGTTATTTATCCATTTTCCATGCATTAAAAACTTCAGAACATTTCTTATTAAACTTGCTGAGATATCAGTGAAAACTCTCATGCTCACCTGTGAGCATTGTGTTGTAGGAGGGTCCTTGAGGGGCCATCCTGGCTGAACTGTTGCTCGGTGGATGGTTGTAGGGGCCACCAGGAGCCATTCCAAGCATGTGAGACCCAGCCTGATATCCGATTGGCCTATGGACAATAGAAAACAAACTTAAGATCCTGTTTAAGATGAGAAGAGTTCAATGGTAAGTTGTTAGTACACTTTTTTCTTTTCTTCTTTACTTCTTATAGCTGGCAAGCGACAAATATGCAGGGACAGCAGAGAGGGTTTAGACATTCAGGATTAATGCACAAAGGAAAAGGAAGTGATTCCTGTGTTGTTGGTAGTCCATATTAAGCTTCAAGTCTTAAATGAGATATAGTCCACAATCCATCTGTCAAAGTTGTAAACTGCTGCTACCAAAACAACCAACAGTTCTGCCAATCACACCATTACTTTAACTAGAAACTGCACTAGGGCTGCCCAATTATTAATTAGAATAATATGGCCTTATGCGAATATCAAAAAGGCTGTGACACCGTGCACATGTGGGGGCCAAGATACACTGTATTTACACTTGGTTCATTTCGGTCTAAACAAAATACGATTCATGTCCACTTTTAAATCCAAAAACAGAAAATAAGTGAGCAAAACATACTTAGTTTGGAGACAAAAAGCATTGTTATAGTTTGTAGTATTTGCACACCCTGTTGAACACTGGAGCTGTTGTTGCAATATGCCTTTGTTCCTTTAGCCTTAAAAAGCAGAAATGAAAAGTTAAATGGTTTATGTCAGAACTTGCTATATTTGTAGATTTTTTTTTTTTTTTACAAAATCATACAGCCCTATTAAAAACTACATATTAATTTAATATTAATAAGCAGTTATACAAAAAAACTAATACAAAAAATAAATAAATACATTTCATCAGATCAGAGAAAAAACTTGTTGACTATATCCTACAAATACAAGTACATCCAAAAATGAATCCATGTTACTCATTTACTATAATTTTTCATGAAACACACAAGTAGAAATGGCAACACTTTATTTTAAAGTGTCCCGGCCTATTACACTTCTTACATATAATAATAACAGCATAATTACAAGCAACCCAAAACTATTTATATAATAAGTCCATGTAGTTAATTCATATTACTCAGTATTCTTTGCATAATTACACTGTAACAAGGGCACCTTATAATAAAGTGCAACCATAGAATTTCAAGTAGAAGAATCTTCACACAGCTCTTTTCCAGTATATTCCAAGTTGTCACAGCAATAACTTCACTATTCACTGAAAATATTCCCTTCTGCTATAAAAGTAATAGCAGAAGGGATTCAAGGGAATAATCCTATTTTCCACTTCTCAACATGTAAGGACCAATAGCATTTTGGCAGATACGAAAAACCTGTGACGATGCGGTGTTGCTTGTCGATGTGTCAATTTTAAATCTGAATGTGAACAGATTTTGCTTTAATGGAAAAGAACTGTGTTAACATTCTTCACTTCAGTATAAGCACATAAAGAATAACATACATATATATATATATATATAATATATATATATATATATATATATATATATATATATATATATATATATATATATATATATATATATATTTAAACTATTCCTTTAAACCTTTTTCTTTCACTCCACTTTATCTCTGAGCTACACAAGCTGCTGCTTCAGTTCTCCAATCTACAGAACATTTTGCTGTTCCCTCCAGAGGATGCTTCTCCTGTCTTTGTAAAAGCTATATGATTAGTCTTCATAAATGCTCAGAATAAAACAGCCATGGTGGAGAAGAAAGTAGAAGATAATGCATAGCGCTTGGCCTGTGCTGTTTCTAGCGGATGCGAGCAGACTCAAGCAGAGTAAAGCCATCCAGCTAGGGGTCCAATCTTAAACCTACCCATACAACTCAGTGTGAGGCTGTCCCTGGCCTTGCCCAGAACTGTAGTGAGGGTGATGGGGGTGAGGGATAGGGAAGGAAGCTGGCCGTCCCCCAGGCCCAGACAGGCCGGGGTATACAGGGGACCTGCCAAAGGGAGGCCTGAAGCAGGGGGAAGAGCATTAAAGTCTGTCCTTGGTAACTGTTCACTTTCAATACAAATGACAACTCAAAGGTGCACTGAATAATAACATGTTTAGCCTTAACCCAAATGCTGCCCTTAGCACTATTTGTTGACATAATGTCTGCATTGACTGTCCAGTAAAGGCCAACCAGTGAGGGAAAAGCAAAATGACAAATTGAGGGTGCATAAAAGTTACAAACGAGTACCCTTTTGAATCATAAATGCTTTCTGAAGGGTGTAATGAATATGACTAAATAAATATCTATCTGAACAAACAGCATTAACAGCACCCAATATGTCCACACACATTTGCGGTTCTCTCCGCTTTTGCCTCACATGAGAATGTGTTTCACTGAATCACCAGAAAATAAATAAATAAGAGGAAATCAATATTACCAACAAGTGGTTATGACAGAGCTCCTGCCAAAAGCTTAAATAAACAGAATCGATCGTCAAGAAATTGGTATTGGCTATAAGAATCTAATTGGGGCACTACTAATCATTTTAATTTTATATGTCCAAAATATTATTGAACAATATGAGGGTTAATAAATAAATGAGGATTTTTATTTTGGGGTGAAATATCCATTTAATTTTTGATGCAATCTAGACAAAACATGAACAACATTTTTTTTCAAGTTAAGCAGAAAGGCACTTAAAATGAATGAAGGCTCTGAATTACCTAGCCTGGCCCGAGGGGACTGGGTTCTGCTGGGCAGATGCAGGGCTACTCTCATGGGGTTTGCGGCTGACGTTGGGAGGAGGTGGACCCATCCCTGGGCCAGCAGATTGAGGCATGTTGGGAGAGGTTGGAGCCACACTGCTGGAGCCTGCTGTGTAAGGCCGGCCACCGGCTGCATGTCCTGGTCCTCGAGCCGTGGTCATAGAGCCACAGGGTTGCCCTGGACCCTGCCCATGCATTGGACTGCTGGCATTCATTCCAAGACTGTTGCCCATGCCTGGGCCGGGGCCACTGTAGTTGGCACCTGGTGCTCCGCCATAGTTAGGAGGCCGTGGGTAGTTACCTAAAGATAAACAAGACCGTTTTTATGTGAAGGTCCTAATACCATTATAAGTACACCTCAGGAAACATTATCAAAGAAAAAATGCAATGCATGACCATTTTAAGAGTTAACAAAACAGATCTCAAGAGCCCTGTTGATAACATTTCATATTCGCTTTTTCTAGGTGTTTTTTTTAATGCAAAAAAAAAAAAATCTTACGAGTGTTTCCAAACACTCTATATTGAGTGCTATTGCTGTCCAGAATTTACAGTTACATTTCCCTTCTCTCAGTCTTACAGACAACTAAGAAACAGTATTCACAATGTACTTCAGTAATGTTGTTTATCGATCTTGTTTTTATCATTTTCGAGTTTGGATCCTTAATGAACGGCTATAATTTTATTGGATTTTTTTCTTTTTCTTTGATGCACTGGATGCCAATATGGGAACATAAGTGAAAGCCACAATTTTAACATCAAAATTACTTATCAGGTTGCTTTTCACCAAATCTGATTGGAACACTAAGCGAGCCCTATGTAGTTTTTTGCTGACACTCTTGGGAGCTTCATTAAACGTTAAAATGATTTACAATGTAATGGCTATTCATGGAATTGTACAGGTTTGAAATGACAAAGATGTGTAAATAACAGATTTGTTGGGTCCATTTTGATCTTTTCTTTGAAGTATAAATTCTGCAGACATCATTCTTTCTCTCTTTCTACTCAGGCAGTCAAATTATCAGATCTTTGTGGGAGACAATTGGAAGGCAGTGAAGGCTGAACACATTTCAGCCAAATTGACAATTTTCAAAACTTGTGTGGGACCAAAGCCCCAGCAAGCCATCAGAGAGCCCATTGTTAATGAAGTATGTCTCCTTATGACATGTTTCAAGATCAACAGTCTGAGGACATTCAGCTTGACACCCACTGGACGCCAAGTTTCTCTCGTCAAGTTTCTCAGGGGATGAGACATCATGTTCACCACGTGGAGTTCTGTCTAATATGCTGATGTGCATAATGGGCATAAATTTAATCGTGCCCAGATCGCTGCTTGGCAGGAGGAGCTTGCCAAGCAGCGTTTCAGTCACAATTAGAACTGGGATTTCCACTCCTCAAGCTGTCGAAACGTTGAGATCTCTGGCTCATTCAGGTTTCAAGAGTTCCCTGTGGAAATCAAAAAGCCTTGGCATGTTTTCCACTTTCCCAGTGTAAAAAAGAGAACTAAAAATGTATTCCAAAATCACATGAAGCAGGTTGAGAGGAAAGGAAGGGGGATGCTGGCTTTTTGCCCCTGTTCTGTAGTTACACTGAATTGAGACCCTTAACAAGCTCCTTCACGGTGGGGAGGACGGACACTCCAGCCTGCAAGGATGTAGACGAGGACCTGGAGCAATGCCAATTACACAGAAATGCCGTACCGCTGTCAGACACTCTGTGGTGACTTTCCTCCAGCCCTGTTAATCCCAACATTCCCTCAGGTGAAAAAGAGGGAAAGGTGCCATGAATGTGAAGGATACAGGCGGATGCCCTTCTGACAGTGCCGTGAGCGATGCATAGATGACAGAGGGTTTGGGACATGGGAACACAATTTGATGCCTACTGTGAGCTTAAAAGATGTGTATCTCACCTTGTTTCAACAACCCCCATGTTTCTGTAATTCAGCTACACAAAATGCCAAAGCTTGTTCTGACACAACAGGACTCAAAGGCTTCCCACTTTCTCTGCCTTCAACTCAATTCACATCAACAACTAAGCTTCGAGTCACAGACAATTCACTCTTTAAAGGGAATATATAATAGAAAAGGGGATTTTCCTTGCTCGTTTGAAACCCTGCAGATCAAACACACTTTCATAAGCCCAGCCTTATGCTAAAATGCTTTTAATTTACAATCCATACCCCATAAATGACAAAGCAAAAACTAGATTTGTGGTAACTTTACAAAAGTAATAAAAAAAGAAAAAAACTAGAATATCACACTGATAAGTATTCATATAATGTGATTCATATCAAACAAATCATTTTTATTTGTGTACACTCACAATAAAAACAAAATGTTGTGCTTTTGGCAAAAAGAAACAAATATGATGCGCAATCTGCAGCGTCTCTGTCAATGAAGTCCAATCGGATACTCTTTTGAAATGAACTGTAACTTAGTGAATACTTGTCACTCAAACATGAAACATATGTCTAAAGAATCATCGAAATGTCAGGTTTTAAATAATGTAAATCGAAAACAAATATTCTCTGTTTATGTAATCTGTTTCAAAAGAGAGATATCAGTCATTCGCCAGCTTCTTCATTAGTGTTAATGCGGCCACGCCTATGGAGTGTGCATTCTTTTGAAAGTCAAATACTGACGCGATCAATGCGAACAGAGTCAACGCCCACATCAACTTGAAAAACACATCAAGTTTAGATCATGTACTTTACATTGTTTTGAGACGCGGTGAGGAATAATCCTGGAATAATTTACCTCAAAAGCTGTTTATTTCTGAGGATTGTGAGGTAAGTTTGTTCTGTTAGTGACTGATTATTAAACTGCGAAAAGGCTGTTTAAATATGAATCCTGCTGCAACATAAATGTCACAGATTATGAAGCGTTTCTGTAATATTGCCTAGTGTCACATCAATAAAGCTTTTGTTAGCAAATTTCTGCTCAGATACTCCTTTTGATTTTCACAGATGATTGATTTGTGCTGTGTTCAGACCGAAGATTGTTGTTAGGCCGATATCATTTTTGTGATATTATTATTATAATTATAGTTAATTAAGTTTTGTGTACAATAGGCTACTTGTTGTAGCCATTAAAACGTATATTATAGCCTAATGTTCTTTTTTAATTTAATGTTGATTATGAAAAGTAAACAGCACAACTAACAAAGGGCGCAATATGTCGGGAGACATGAAGTGGGTTAGACATGATTTTGACCACTTCATTAAGTTTAGTTTGGTAGAAAGCCGTTCTTTAAAGTGAATTTCGTATTGTATAAATTGTATCTTAATTTTAATACATTTTTCATCAGTCAATTGCCAGGATTTAAAAAATAAGATTCAAATATAGCAGACAATAGCCTATAATAGGCACCGGCGTGATTATGCATTGCACGGCGCGTCTCATAAATGAAATAATTTAAATTATATTTGATGATAATGATATTTATAGGATAGTTTACAAATCAAATGATTCGGACCTAAGGCTGTTGTTAAGCCGATATAATTTGTGATATAATTATTACAATTATGGTTAATTTGCAATTGTATTTTTTTTGTGTGTGTTATTAGTGTAATGTTTTGGTAATGTGCTATGGAAACAATACAATCCTGACAAACATCTATGCCGTTTTCATCTTGGCTTAAACAACAACTGTATAAGAATGATGCATCTCTTTTATAACAAGCTCTTAAAAATGTGTGAATAGATTACCTTGCAATTTAAATTTTGATATGGTACAGGTTTTAATATTGATGTGGTATAGTCCTCAATCCTCATACGCATGTGTCGGTGTAATGTGATTTCATTATGAAATTAGGGAAGGAAAATTAATTGTAGGTCCTAATATTAATTGTATAATAATACTAACCTTAAAATAATAACAATAATAATTGGATACATTAATGGCAAAACGAGCCAATTATCATCTTGGTAATATCGTAATCGTCGATGTCTCTGGCTATCGTCGATACACAATACTATCGTCTATCAGCACAACACTACTTCCAACCCTGTAAATGTCCTTGGGTGGCACAGCCAGAGCCTGGACTTCAATGTTCCCCATCCACCTTAATAGCATTTGAGAGGATATCCAGGGAAGAATGGCAGAAAATCCCTAAAATACAGGTGTGCAAATCTTATCTCATGATAACCAAAAAGACTTGAGGCTGTAGTCTATACGAAAGGTGCTTCAACTTAAATAATGTGTTAAGGGTCTGAATACTTGCAATGAATAAAATGCAATGTGATATTTCAGGTTTCTCTTTGTAATACATTTCTCCCATGAAAGAGTAATACAAGTTACCACCCAAAAAAAAAGTTTTTTCTCATTATGGTTTTATTGAGTGTCGATTGTTGAGATAAAAATGAAGGGGTCTGAAAACTTTCTGAATGCACTGTATGACCGTCAATGTTTAAACCAGCTGATTTTTCAGCAGATTTTCAATCATAATCCTCATTTACATAGATGATGGAGAATCGGCTCTCAGCAGGGAAGCCTTAACAGCCGCAGTGACTCAACTCCCTGCTGAGTTAATGGCCTTACTGACTAGAAATCAACTTCTGTTTCGGTCGAAATGATCGTTCAGGCGGTGGGGCGATCATTTGGCCATGGCAGTGACCAATGAGCCTCTGAAGAAGCAACAATCTGTTGTCCTGCTCGAGTCTCATGGAGAAACTGTTGTCAACAAGCCGTCAACAAATAACAAGCAGTTGTTCGCTTAAAAATTGGAGAGAAAACTCAAAGGCTCTCATCCTTCTGCCATTCCTTCTGCCATTTCCACTGTGTATGAGAGACCTCCAAGGTTTCAGCAGAAGAGGGTGGGGTTTCATCAAATACAGTCGGCAGTTGAGACAACCCTGACCAAAATCTAGTAGTTTTTGGTTGGCTAAGCGAGACGTTGTCTTCACATCAACCCTTACTCAGCAGAATGGGTGTCCCTGAGTAATGCAAGTGACTTAGATTGGTCAGTTTCATATGTGAACAGGTTGGCCAATCATAAAGGTAATTTACATATAGAAGTCTTAAAAGGTACAGTAGCTAAAACTTGATTATGAAGAAAAATTATTTATATAAGGTGGCGGACCGCTTGTATCTATCCATCCATTTTCTAAACTGCATGGCATGTTGGGGTTGATGGGATTCTGGAGTCTACCCCAGTGTCTGGGCTAGAAAGCAGGAGAAAACCCAGGATGGATGACCAGTCCATCACAGGGCTAACACATGATTTTATAGCTACAGACAGACTGAAGGCTGATTTATACTTCTGCGTCAGACTTGCGGCGTAGCCTCTTTGCTGTGGGGTACGCGTCGATTTTCATTTATACTTGTTCGTCGTTGTTCGCGGCAACGCACAGTTACACATGCAGAGGTAGCTTGATACCCCTGAGGAAGGGGTTCTGGCAGACCAATCACAGCGCTTGTGGTTCGCGTCAAATCGACGCGTTGTTACATTTTTGGAGAGGTACGCATCAGGGTACGTCGTAGTCTAAGCATGCTACACACAGCCTACGACGTAGCTACGGCATACACTCGACGCAGAAGAATAAATTTGGCTTTAGAATCACCTCTCATACACCTCTTGTATTTGGATTGTGTTCCACACAGAAAGGAAAAGCCAGAACTCAAACCGAGAATAGGCTAATTTGGGTGAATTTTTTGGGTGAAAATGCCAGAGTTCACGTTGTAATGTGCAGCAAAAAATAGGCCTAGCGACTAAACTCTACATATGCAGTACTACTTTTGTTAACTCGCCTTAAGATTTTTTCTTATCAGTGCAAAAGAGACTCAAAATACTTTTAGTCATTCAGGCAAGTGTTATACATCATTATAATCTATTAAGTTTCTATTTTTATTTGTGTACACACACAATTCTGCAGCCTCTCTGCCAATGAAGTACTATCTGATACTCTTCAGAAAATGACCTGTAACTTAGTGAGTACTACTTAGTACTACTTAGTTCGCGAGTGTCTCATTATCCACTAATGCCACATCCACGGAGTGCCCATTCTTTTGAAAGTCAAATATTGATGCGATCCATGCAAGTATAAGTGTATAAGAGTATAAGTAAGTGTCTTACAAAATTTAAATCGATATATTGTTTTATGGGAATGAGTAGGCACAATGATTCTCTCATCAGTTTGAAGCAAAAACTCTAGGCAACAACACCCATTAGTCTAAAGTCTTGTGGACATGCAACTATTGTGTGTTTTGCGGGCTTAATTCAGTGACTTAAATTTGTTTTTTGTTTTTTCAAAAACCACGCATAAACATTATTCTCTAAAATTACAAGCAACACCACGCTACTGATAAACGCAGTGCAAGCCCTGCTGCCTGTTAATACGGGTGCCAAAATGACTCAATGTAAAACAAGATGTATGAAATAAGTCTAAGAGTAAGAGAGTGGAAAATGGTCCAAAAACTAAATTATTAATGTCTACATTATAAGTAGACTTCAGGAAACAAAAAAATGCTAAATTTTATGTTTTTCCAAACTATGCATTGACTGAGGCATCTTTTCATGGATCCTATCAATCTGGGTAAACAATTATGTGGTCGACTGCCTCTATAGCTCAGTCAGTGTCAGGCCTGCAACAGTGGCAGCACGTTGCACCCCTGTTGTCTTGAGCCGGCTGTCATTCATTTGAATGAGAGTACAGGACAACAGGGACTATCAATCAGGCAGAGTGGAGGCCATGACATTATAAAAGGCATGCTTAGCAGCTATTCATTTATTACATCTGCACGCCATAACATTCATGATGAATTACTGCTGAGCCCAGTTAATGGGGTCTTTTTCACAGACGCACACGGCTGAAACAACAACAGTTATAAGTATTAGTTCACCAAAAACTTTAAATTCTGTCATTTACTCACTTTCATGTCCTTCCCAAACCCAGATTACTTTCTTTCTTCCGTGGAACACAAAAGGAGATTCCTATATTTACCTTGCTTAAAACTATTGCAATAGCCTTGTCATCAATTGTGTCCTGTAACACTGGCTCTCGCATGTCTTATTGGTATGTATGAATGCATGATGTCCAAGCAATGACAAAAATTACATTTGTATGGCGGAGGGCAAAATATTTTGTATGTTCATCACATAAAGCTGTAATATATTTTAGTAGAAGTGGAAAAAAAGATTTGTTGCGTTTCACAGTAATAAGTTGTAAAGGTTTGGAACAACGTGAGAATAAGTGTGTGTGTGGGGGTCTATAGTTTTGTTTTTGACATGTTTGTGCATATTCAGACTAGACAATTATTAAATTACAGTAACAATTACAATTAAAATGTTCAACTTTTTGCAATCAGTAGAGCAGTGGATGTGTTACCTGAAGGGCCATACTGGCCACTCTGGGGCCCATAAGAGGGGCCCTGCTGATAAGAGCCCACATTATGGTGCATAGGGCCAGTAGGACAGGAGTGTGGTGACATAGAAGGTCCAGGCTGCTGGCCTCCAAACTGGAGACCGGGTGCATTGCGCTGCAAGTTGGGTGCAAATCCTAAAAAAGTAAAACAGGCGGGAGTGTTTACATTAATTTTAACTACTGTACAAAGTGAATAGCTTTATTCAGTGTTATTAGTATATACATTTTTCAGTACGAATCACTAGTATACACTACGCTATCAAACATACAGCACGACACATTTCCTGAAACATTAGATGATATTAATAATCATTGTTTGAAATCCGTCTCACTTACCAGTACAGATTTTTCTGATTTGAATTAATTTATTATTTGTATACTTGTGTTGTTAGCTCAATAGCTGGTTTAAAAAATATATAATCTGTCAATAAAAAAAAAAAATATTAAAAAATAATTTAATTATTATTTAATAAATATATTTTTTTTTTATTTTGTGACTTGCAATTATCAGTCAACCTGTATTCAGATTTCAGTTTTTATTATTATTATTATTTATTTGTAATGTATTTTGGCTTTGTATGGGGTTCTGGGGTTTTTAATTGTCTACTCAAATGTCTGATCATTAAAAGTCAGCCATTATTACATTTTTACACAACCTATTATTTGCAACCCATTTTATTTCTGTAATTTGACATATTTCTAAGTGAAACTTAAATGATTTTAGCAAATGGCTGCAATATAACAGAGTGTAAAATGTAAGGGGGTCTGAATACTTTCCTTACCATCTTATGTCTTTGCGCATGTGATATCAGGAGGCAACTTAATACGCACATGGCGACAGGGAGGAGACGGCGGTGCGTAAATCGATTTACCCCTCACACTTCTGCTAGTTTTACTGATTATTTCTTATCCCGTGTGAACGTCCTGTGTTAAAATTACATTACTCCATCTTCCATTGTAAAACTAATCCCACCTGAATAGGGCTTAAGACTGAAACCTGAAACTTAAGACTGAAACGTGATTGGCTGGAACCCAAAAGTTTGCAGTGGATTGAGGCGGACTACTGCCCTCCTGATACACTGCCAGAATGGAGCTTCAACATGGAGACTGAAGGTCAAAATCTTTATTTGCTATCACAGGTTTTCAAAGATTTTCTTTAGAACAAGGTGCACTGTTAAATGGTGCATAATAGAACTGGGACAGTAAATAAGGTCAACTTTGTAAGTTAACCTAGTTGTGATTTCACTTGCATAGGTGAAATAATTGAAATTACATTGTTTTTGCTTGCAGCTCCGGACAAACAAAATGTCACACTTGAGCTCTAAATCAACAGCACTTTGATAGTTTTTTTTTTTTTTTTGATAGCTGTAAATAGAGGCAGTGTGAGCTGTAATGTTACTGTGGGAAATCAACTCACCTCTCTCCTGAGACATGGGCGACTGACTGTGAGAAGAATGGGAGCCCACGTCTGGAACGTTCCCTGGGGTCTGAGGGGCCATCTGTGTACCTGTGTGTGGGGAAAAAAATGTACATGTGTGCGTAAACCCACAGTCTTTTACTGCAAGTCACCTTTATTTATATAGCGCTTTTTACAATATAGATTGTTTTAAAGCAGCTTTACAATGATAAAAGGAAATCAATGCAACAAGTTTGTTGATGACTGTACAGCATCTCTAGAAGAAAGTCATTGTCCAGTTTAAGTAAGTACAGTGAAATAGGTTTCAAAGTGAAAATTTTGAAACCTCTGTGTAAACTACAAAAATGTGAATCTGTGAAAAGGGTCACAGCATGCACATGCTTATTACGTGTTTAGTCTATAGGCATACACGTTTGAATACATATGTGTGGAGACCCGGCGTGTAGTCTTTCCTTACAAAGTGACATTGGCAATTATTTGTCTGGCATACATAATGCCTCATGATATATTTTCTACAAAAGAATCTTTACATCTTTATCTTGTTTTAAGAATATTTATATATTTTACTGGAAAGCCAGACAGATACTTTGCAGTGCACATGCATGAAACCGCAAACACACTTAGTGGTCTCATAAAAGAGCTACTTTTCACCATAAATATCAGACAAATTAGCCTTGAGGGCAGAATGTCTAACCACACGTCCCACGGGAGGTGTTTAAGGCTCATTGTTTCTCTCAGAGGAGCAAATTTGTGTGCCTGTATGTATAGAAACGTGTATGTTTGTAAAAGCGGAGATATTCATTCTCCAGTAATGGCACACAGATCACATGTCAGGGCCAGCCCTGTATGCGGTTAATGGCCAACAGTGCTCCCAGTAGAGTCGAGGCAGTTTGGTGTGCAACAGGGTAAACGGTCTCCTGTGGACCTTGTTAGTGACATTCAGAACGGTAAGGAAAAACAGCAGTTTCAGCTGCACAAAGCCCTCTGCTGCCCAGCTATCAAAGAAGCCTGGCTAACAATGCAGCACACAGCAGGACAGTAATTGTGTCAAAGTGACTCCAAACAGCTAACAGACTTTCAAAACTATTTTAATGATGGAGTGACTTGTTTTAAAGTCAGCTTGAATCCTGCCGCTGACCCACTGCTGACTGGAGCTCAGACACTGCTCCACAGTGGTAGGAATTAAACGAGAAGCATGTGATTGCTGTAGCTAATGGGAGTGTCAAAGTTAGAATAACAATAACTTTTTCCCCCCCAAAATATCCACAACAGAATATTAAAGAATATTTGCCTAGTTAGAGAGATCATTTTAATTTTCAGCAGACTTAACCAAAGCAATGTCAGCAAACCAAAATGTGCACATGACTGAAAATAATCAATTAAAAGTAATGAAAATAATATATAAATATAATACTTTATTTTATATTTATAAAGTATTAGTTAAATTAGGGCATTTAAGTAACTTTTATAAATGTGATTTCAAAAAAAAAAACATTACTGGTGTGCATCTTGAGAAAAAACAATGGCACTGAAATATTATGTCAAGATATATCAGTGCAAGTTGCTTTCAGTTAAAACCGCTCAAACATGCATTTTAGTCTGGGACTAGCTTAAGCCTTGCCTATGAAATCGGGGGATAATGTTTTTAAAATAAATAATCTTAACTAAATTATATCTAGTCAGCCAAATTATTTGAAACCTTTCACATATAAGATTACAATGTTTTATCTGAACCCCCAGTGAGTTTAAGGCGACCGTTATTTTTGAAAATTTCACCTTATTACTTCCATGGCGATGCGTTCCATGCTTCACTGCACGTGACAGCACAGCCACAATATTGCTGTATGACTGATGCATTGCTCATTTAATTTTCCTTTTCCAAACTTGTAAACTATATAATGATATAACTGACATTCCGATTGTTGAATCTGTGAAAGTGAATGTGTTCTGTCATTTAAAAACCTTTATAATGATCATGTTACTTGATCTATGATGCGCGACGGGCGCCGCCATGGTAACTTGCGCCCCAATTCAGAGAATCGTATCTGTCGGATTTACAACACACAAATTCATCCACCTCTCCTGAAATTCAAGAAAGTAAGCGGTAGATGAACTTTGAGAATAATAAACTTTACAGTTACCTACATAATGTGCATCTGATATGAATAACACACATTGTTATTGACGCTTACCTAGATATCATTGTGTAGTTTCCAAATGTTTTTTTTTGTTTTTTGCTAGTACTTATGTGTATTTAAATGTATGAAACCTGTTGGCGCATTGCTATTTTGATGCAACTGAAATAGACTGCGCCATTGACCACCAAAAACCTGGTCTAAAAACAGTTGTGTGTTATTTAAAGGGCACGTTAGTAATGTACTTGTTACACACACAGGGACATGAAGCAGCACACAAACATTTTTAAATATTAAAAATAAAAGGATGCCTCTCTGGGAAGCATTCAGTCTTTCCGCTCGCAAATTCTGCCATGTAAATAGTGAATCCGCAATGGCTGCAAGCGCAACAGGCTTTTAAAGGGAATGGGAGATGAGACTCTCATTGGTTTATTGCATGTTACGGCCAAAACACACCCATGACTCATTAACGTACAACCCTTTTGGACCATGCGCTTGGCGCTGAGAGATTTTTCCACCGCTAAACTAGCAAAAGTGGATTCTAAGTGCACCTGCACCATGCACTTCAGACCATGTGCTTAGATTGTTAAAATAGGGACCAGTGTGGTTGAAAACATTGAATAGTAGTGATGTATGATTGGGGGGTGAGTCGCTTTAACCCGCGTAGACAAAAAAAAACTACCCACAGCAACAGTGTTAAAAGTAGCCCAATTCCACGGGTCAACACTTGCACCAGCCAAAAACTAATTTAAATTTGAATTTAGCAGATGATCACATGACTCACTGAACGTTCTTAATCACACTGGTGTGATCATATGTGTCAAAGTGTTAAGACGATTCAAGTTAATTAATTTGAAATCGCTATAAAAAAAGATTCTAATCCCAATGATATTAAGGGAATAAACCAAATTTCAACAGAATAGCATTGGCATTAATGATCAATAAATAAGCTTAAATCAATGAAATTATTCATTTATCAAGCTCACTGATTGATGATGATGATTTTTTTGGAATCATATTGTTTTGAGTATCATACCGAAAGCTCTGTCTCTGTTCAGTTCGATACAGATACGTGTACTGTTGCAACTATATGAACATGATATTTGGAGTTTTGCAATATTAACAATAACAATTAATCGATTAATTTGGTTGTTGATTTTACAGCAGATCATATCTCCCTAAAATATTTATGAAAAAAACAAATCAAAAAATTATATCTCACTCAGAATCTTTTACCTGGCCCACTGGCAGGTGATATGGGCCCAGATCGTGATTGGCTGGAACCCACTGGTGATCCAACTGGCGAGGGCGAAGGCCCGCTGCGCATGCTGGGGACTCTGGGCGAGGCATGGGGTGAGAAAGGTGACTGAGCGGGGTTACTCTGCTCACCCTGGCTACTGGTGGAACCTGAAGCGCTGACTGCCGAACTGAGACCTGCCTCTGTTCCAGTGGGAAGGTCATCTATAGAGCCAGATAAATCCTGAAGTACACAAACAGAAGAAGGGAGAGTTGAAGATTCATATTTCATATTTTCCATTTTCACATTTATGAAGACTCAAAAGGACTCTAATAAGGATGTATTAGCCATAAAACACTAATGGCTAATGGACTTGCCATGTCTCAATTAGAATTAAGCAAATAAATTAATAAAATGAAGTTCACAGTTCTGAAGAAGTGAACCTATAGGGACTCCACTAAAAAAAAGTCAGTCTAAACATATTGCACTAATGTTAAGTGTAAATTGCCTAAATTACAACCTGTGCCAAACTAAACCAATGTAAATCATCTCCTTATGTTCGATTTTCTTCCTTCAAGTCTCAAACCTGCAAACACTACAAGATTTGAAAATCGTGGCGCATCACACGCTACAAGATATTCTTAAGATTATCATGCCAGATTTAACACCTCATGTGATTTAACGGGAAAGTGGATGTAAACAAAATGGATAGTGTGTCGCAACAACTTGCTGTAGACTTTATATGAAGAGACATTATTATACTGCAGTCGTGTTATGGCCACATTTCGACCAGCCGCTCCTCCATCTCCGTTGTCCATGACCGGACCCATACAGCTTCTTGTTGTTTTGCCATTTTAAAAGTTCTGTCACTTTAAGGGGCATACATTCTAAGTTCTTTACCCCACAGGTGATCTTGCATGCAGCCAATACAATAGTCATGCCAATGGGCTCTGAATTCATGTCTGCAAATAACCTGTGATCAACAGTGCAACTGATATTTACTTCCAATCGCTGAGATGATAACTCCTGGCCTGGATTTCAGCAAAGGAACTTTGGTAGAGTCTAGAGTGGTTGTTTTACGAGCTCCTGACAAGCCGGCGGTTGTCGAATCTCAATGATCACTCATTGTTATTCCCCATGGTCTCAAATGCAACCATGATACTGGAATGCACAGCATCAGAAGTACCAACAATTTTCTCTAACTAATAAGCACTATGCCAAATATGAGAAAAATAAAACTGATTTCCTTTGCTGTGTGGTACAACAGGCCCATGCTGAAAGACTATGGAACTATGGAACAAAACTTTCCAATGAGGCCTTAAATTCCACTACAAATGAGCCAGTGGTTCCCCAGCTCAAGCAGTGCAGCTCATGGAGTTCAATGAATGATTGTGATGTCACGTTGCAGGCTTAGTGGTGATGACCTAGTTGAGGATGAAGAGGAAAATATGCTCAGCTTTATGCAATACCACATATCAGCCTCGATGACGGAGTGTCATGAAAACTGTGGGTCAACTACTTCCAGCGGTAACTTTCTCCACTGGAAAGTCTCAGCTTTTCCAGATACGCTAGACAGTTTGTTAGTGTTATCATAGATTCTTTTTCCAGCTGAATCAAAGTGGGATGGCCACAAGTAGTCACAATTTGTAAAAAGTTCACGCTATGGAGCCAACATCTTTAATCTAAGTTTGCAACGTAATTCCAGTTTTAAAGGGATAGCTCATTCACCAAAAATCTAAGATCTGTTATCATTTACTCCTGACCATCCAAAAGTAGATGTTCACGCTACTCTATTTCAACTGTATAATAGTGACCAAGGGCTGTTAAGCTCCGAAAAGAAACAAAAACAGATCTTATGAACTATATAAGTTACCTGCTCCTATTTAAATATGACACGTTGTGATTGGTTTGCAAGCCACTGCAAAAGACACTGATATTATTGAAGTTAATTCAATAGCAATAACACCTAGCATCATATCAAATTGTGCCATATTTGAATAATAGTTTAAGTAAAAGAGATTTGAAAAAAAGGGCTAGGGAAGAACATTTTTAGTAAATGACTCGCAAAAAAACTATCAAATTGCATAAAACTTGAAGTGCAAAGGCCCCAAATATACTCACGGCAAAGTTCTTTTTGGTTCTTCGCCTAGGGGTAAAACGAAGTCCAAAGTACGTGAGCGGTGATATACTGTAAGTGAACATCAATCAACACCCACACTGCTAAGAGCGATGGTTAGATGAATATGTAAATATGTGCGGCACACTTTCCTCTCAATAACAAGAAAAAACAGCAAGCATTTCTTTTAATAAAGCATAAGCGAAATATCTGATCGTAGCAACGATAAGTTTGCACGAGGTCTGCATTTCGGCACTCTAGTAAAGTCACGTCACGTTTATTTAAATAGCACTTTATACAACACATTGCTTCAAATCAAGCAGCTTTACTGTATTAAACATAAAAAGTGCCAGTGTCTCATTTAATCAGAAGTACAATTTCATGTTCTACTATAAAGTATCTGTGACGGTCTGAACAGGAGAAAAGTACTGTAAAAGATTTCCTGGTGAAAGAAGGAGGAGCCTCCGCACACACATACCTATTACGTAATGGGCATGGAACAATGGTAGCACAAAGGTGTTTACCAGCCATAGCAAACTTTTCTGTTAACTTAGCTTTGGCAAGCTGTTTCGAACTCCCAAAACAAACTCCAAAATGAAGTTCATTTTAGCATGATTTTGTCTGAAATTATGTCACATCAGCTCGTTCTTTGAATCCGCTTGAAGTATATTATGGCCTTAACACAAAAGTCATAGGGACCACTTTTATTTTATGGTGCTTTGTTATTTTTGGAGCTGATCAACATTAATTTTAATTGTGTGAAAATAAGCTGCATGAGCTTTCTTAAAAATGTGTCTGTGTTTGACAGAAGAAAGTAAGTCATGGGTTTGGAAAGTGGAGTGAATGATGACAACAATTTTGGAAGAGCTATTTTAAATTATAGTATAGGTTGCTTTTGTTGTTTTTGTGACGTTGTAGGCAAGCTTTTCTTGCAAAACTCCTAGTGGTATAAGTCAAACCACTTCAACCTTGTACAAATTAGTCAAGGCTGGAGCTTGCTTGATTTATGTCCATAATTAGTTATATTCGTTAAGTCTCTGGCTTCTTTAATTGATGAACGCAATTATTCAGGCTCATTGGCCATTCAAAGTTCCTCTCTTTCCATCTCTCACACTCCAAATCTCAGCAGAGGAGAAAAGACAGAGAGAGAAAAAACATTGAATATAGCATCTCTCTCTCTCTCTCTTCTGATTGGTGAAATTGAGTAATGCAGCCCACCCAATGCTCATCCTTCATCATTTCACATGACAGCCCCCATACGACCCAATTAAAACATGGAGGAATTATGAGAGGATAATTGGGGAGCCAGGCGTGGCCATCTGAAGCCTGGTCTCTTTAAAACAGCTCAGAATTCAAAACCTAGATTTATGGGCTTTGTTGAAGCAGATTTTTTGTATTTAAAAATATATTTATTATTATATTATATTAACTATATTACATATTTTTAAATAATATTAGGATAATACCTGGAATTTCTATTTAAACTATCCAACACATAGGACTATAGACTGACCTAGATGTAAGTAAAAGTTTGTCAAACAACATGCTGGACTACAGCCTTCAAGCAAAAAGCAAAAATCGAAGAACGAACTGGTATGAATTCATTTAGAAAAAAAAATTTTGTTCCAGGAGTTCAAAACTGTGAAATTATTATATAAAGTGCTATATAAATAAACGTGAACTGACTTTACTGGAGTGCTGAATTGCAGAGCTTGTGCAAATATAGCCACATCGCTATGATCAGGTGCTTGTTTTCTCATCACTGTCATTTTTATTGTGTGTTTATTTTATTGAAACAAAAGCGTGCAACAAATATTTACATATGCATCTAACCGTCGCGGCTTCAGGATGTTCGCTAACAGTATACGCTTCTCGTGTATTTCAAATGAGAAGCGTATACTTCTCATTTGTAGAGAAGTACAAATGAGAAGAACGAAAAAGCTTTGACTTCGCCATGAGTATTTTGGGGCCTTAACAGACGCTGAAGTACGATTGGTTAGTAATATCTTTTAAGCAGTGCATAGTAGGCTCAATTAAAGAGATTTCATTTCTTTTGTTCCAAAAAAAGTAGCACAGAAATCAACCATGATGTTTGTCTTCATGCAGTTGAAACCACAGAAGAGGAAATCCAAAAAATGCTGGAGCACTTCAGGGCTTTGTGCTCCAGCCAGTCATAAGAACAGACAATAGATAGTCGCACATCAGTGAGGGAGTGGGGCCGTAAGGCAATACGAGTACACACACGCAGATACACACACACATAATGCGCTGACGGAGGAATTCTCTTCCCCTGTTGTGATGCCTGACAATCTGAAAAGAGGCTGACATATTGGGTTTGACGAGAGCGTTCCCCAGACACAGAGAGCGTGCTGGAGCCGGGAGTGGAGGTGGATTAAGCAACCGCAAGGGAGATGGAGGAAAATATATGTATCTTACTGACAGGAGCAGCAACAATAATAAGTCTTCATACTAAAAATCACTGTGACACAGATAGGCTCTATACTTTTTTACTGATATAAAAAGGTCTACTATATTTCACACAACTGGTGAGCTAGAAGAAGTCTGTAGTTACTCTGCCGTGCTAGGAAAAAAGAACAACAAAGTGGTGCTTGCCTTTGTGCGAAAGGCAAAGACTTTAACCACAGTGGGTGTGATCACACCAACAGAGAAAAACAGCAGGATTCAGGAAATAAAAAGGTCATTCTAAATCTCCATAGTGAAATTGATTTCCAGTGATAAAGTTTAAACCTTTCAAGATAGACCTACCATGAGCTCAGAGATTAAGTGTTGCTACACTACCATTCAAAGGTTTGGGGTAAAATAACTTTATGATAATTATTTTTTTTAAAGAATAGTGGAAGATGGGGGAAGATGCCCCACTTAAGACAATGTGGATTTATAACTGATGACAGACAAAGCAGAATCTTAAAGATTCATCTGAAAGGTAAAACTATTCTGACTTGTATATAGGCATATGAATATTTAATTGGTCATATTTAAACTGAAGATATGTCATAATTGCAACACTATGAATGCAAATAGAATGATTTCACTCAACTAACCAATAGGTTTTAATCAAAGTTTTAATGGAACATTTTTTTTACTACACACAATTAAAGCATTAATGTCTCCACAAATCCCTCATTAACAAATAGACAATACAAACTTTGATATTCAACAAAATACAATGTCATAGATCACTATTTTCCAGAGACAAAATAAATAAAAATAATCAATTAACCTCAAAACTGTTGCGGCTGACTAAATCTCACAAATGTTGAGAATTCAGTAGCTATTCATCAAAAGCGCTGATATGAGATTTTGTGTCATCTATGGTCAGGGGAAAAAAAATAACCATGTTACCCTACAAACTGTAATATTGTGAAATATTATTAAAATTTTTAAAACAAATATTTATATTGTAAGAATCACATGATCCTTCAGAAATCATTCTAATATGCGTATTTTGTGTAAAAGAAACATTTCTTATTATTATCAATGTTCAAGACAGTTGTGAAGCTTAATATTTCTGTGGAAACCATGATGCATTTATTCATTTGTTAATTTTACAAGAAACCCCACCACAAAATCTGTACCGCAAACTGTAGAAGCTGTGTGACTTTCAGGTTCATTAAAAAAATTATAATTGCAGGATTCTTGGTATACTACAAACAAGTGAATCAGAACACCAATTAGAGAATTGTTACCATGTAAACAGGAATCATGGTGTCATGAAAAGTTTTGCAAATAAAAGACATATAATTACACTTTTCTTAGGGAAAAGGCTAGCACTATGCTAAGCTGTACACTGAACAACTGTGCACTGTACACTGAACAATCAGCTTGCAAAATGAAACCTAACAAAAGAAAATGATCACTCATTGTTATTCCCCATGGTCTCAAGTGCAACCATGATACTGGAATGCACAGCATCAGAAGTACCAACAATTTTCTCTAACTAATAAGCACTATGCCAAATATGAGAAAAATAAAACTGATTTCCTTTGCTGTGTAGTACAACAGGCCCATGCTGAAAGACTATGGAACTATGGAACAAAACTTTCCAATGAGGCCTTAAATTCCACTACAAATATATATATTTTGTGATCTATCGCTTCAATTATATACTAATATATATATATAACAATTAGAAAAGATTAATGGTCAAAATTACATAGCTACAAAAAAGTTTTTAAATCAGCCCTGAAAATAGTACACATTACCAGTTTTCAGCCAATACTTTTTGTCTTTATAATTCATCTTTGAGACTCGAGTAATGGAACATTTATTGTCTGCAGTCATAGATATATCAGAAGATCAGAAGAAGTATCAGAAGATCGAAGATCAGATTTTGACCGGAATGAAAGTGCATAAAAAGAGTGAATATTAAAAGTAATTCTTTATAATCAAAGTAGTTCATTCATTCCCTCATACAGTAAGTACATAATTCCTTGGTATATTCTGTCTTTCTTTGTTTCCAATGAAATTTTATAATGTGATTAATCTTGGAGCTGGTTGGTTTGGTTCAAGTCTTTATTCATTGTTTTGAAATCCTTATGGAGAAAATGAATGAGAAAAGATAATTCCAGAACCAAGGCCGAAGAACAAGAGTGTGGTCACTGAGCTTCATGCGCTGTTTACTTTAAAAACCCACTTTAAACAAATCAGTGCAGTATAATCAAACATTTGACATGTTTAATGACACTATAACAAAGGCCCTGGCTGAACACTGCGTGACTCCATTTACATTCTGGACCAGATCTACTTTCTTACATAATTGGGATGTGCAATACGACAAAGAAATAGAGCAACTGCCTTATTGTCTTAAAGAAACCATGAATAATTAGGCTGGTTCTGAGATCACCTGACCAGATTTTGCACATTTCTTAGTGGGCAGACAAGTTTCTGCATTTAAAAAACAGCTTGATGGAGCACAGCAGACTAAAAGAGAATGCAAGGATCTTTATAAAAAATAAAAATAACAGTATGACTACTAGTGCCTGTAAAAATTAATGAATGCAAATAATTTTTCAGTTTAACACATTAAAAATATTTAACATCTGTTTTTTTTCTGTCGTCCTTTGGCTGCGCAACAGTTTAAGATCATGCAAGTGCTATTAAACCATTCAAGCACCAAAAATGCACGCACAGAATGCAGCTTTAAACAGCACCTCTGCGCCGCATTGAGTTCTCTTTCACGCTTGAACAACAAAAAAAACCCCCACTAAATTATGCCAAAATTCCAGTTGTTGTCAAGTAAGCATAGTCTTAAATTAGTTAAAAGTGTTAAATGAACACAAACAGTTGTGAGAAAATAGGATGTGTGTCAGATCCGAATCATGTGCGGCAGGTCTTAAAGTGACAGCAGCCTAATAAACCTGCTGCTGTCTGTCATTAAAGAGTACATAACAGTTTCTGCCAATCTAATGTTAATCTCGAAGAACCTATAGTGTAGAACTGCATTCTTCATATCTCTGAAGAGTCTTTAGTTTTATATTTATGAAAGACAGATAAGCTAACCCAAACTCATGCAGGTCGTGCAGTGGGCGGAACTAAAGAGACATTAGCGCATGCACACAATACATCATTGCATTATCGCTGAGTTATTTAGGAAGCTGAACAAGGTTATTTTTCCTTCACAACCAAAAACACACTTCTTTAGTGACGCTGATTTTGCGGTCTAAAAACAAAATGACAGCGCTGCCAATCGGCTTCCGTAACCAGAACAAAACTTGTTGATAGACATGCTCTTGCTCTGGTTGACATGCGCACATGCTCATCCGGGAGAAGTGCCCATACAAGTAATTCCGCCCTATATAAAGTCTTACAGGACCATACTAAAGAAAACATTTCTGAAACTACTCCGCACAGAAATACTCTGTCATACGTCAACTTGTTTTTTGAAATTTTGGCCATGTTTACTATTAGAAGAATCCAACTCTTTAACAGTGTAAATAAGTCAGAATGCATGAAATAGCATTAGACCATTATAACAATGAAAACAACTTTTTTAAAGTTGGCAGGTAAAAGTCTGAACTGTTCCGCCTGGAAAAAAAAAACCTTAGTGTTGAACCATGATATATTAAAGGCACAGCTAAATGTGACATTTATTATAATGGGTTTATGTGAAGATTGATATAAATTCACTTAAATTAAATGTTGCTATATGTATAAGCCTATTAAATGTTAAACTCGATAGCTTTCAATTGTACTGTAATGTTGAATGGCTATAATTAATGGCTAAAATTGAGAAAAAAAAAATCCATGTAATAAAAACATCAGTATTGATATCAGTGATACTGGCCGTCATTCATAGTAAAAAGATGCCATTAAATACTAAAAACATACTGTATAATGTATTGGAGATTAAATGTGAAAGTTTTACAACATACAAATATATTAAAAGCTTTAAATGTTAGGTGCGATTAATCGTGATTAACTACAGAAAAATGTGGGATAAATTAGTTAATTTTTTTAATTGATTGACAGCACTAATAACTTTTTACTTAAATGACATCTTAAAAATGCAACACTCATGGTGGGGCGCAAAAGAAACAACAAAAGAGAATGCAACGGCCAGATATATCTAAATGCTTGAAAGGGGCTTTGAAAATTTAAAGATGCAAATTTTCCCAAGAGGGTTCAACTGTGCAAACTGTCCTACATCTAAAGCACAGCACGCTGGCAGCACCCTAATTAAAGCCCCATTGCTTACAACATCAAAACTAAAAAAAAATTAAGAAAAAAATAGCCAAGCTGACTATTAGGTGGCTTAATGGACAACGAGTCAATTAGTCGACTATTGTGACATCTCTTTTGACACAAAGGTAAAACTGTGAAGGACATCCAAAGGCAAGTAGAGACAGAAACAGTCAGATCATTACAGCAAAAGTGTATCAGTGCTCTGTGTGTGTGTTTAGAAGGAGAAATAAATTAAGCTGCCTCCCTTTTAAGACACACAGATAAAACGAAACAACAAAAAAGGAACGGACAACAAAAGATTACTTTATCCGCACTGCGTGATAATGAGAAATGCTCTGTGTGTCTGTACGAGGAACCAAACTGACAGACGTGTGTGAGAGAGAGAGAGGATGTCAGCTCTCCCGTCACCTCATCATATCTCATCTTGTCAGTGGTAGCATCAAAGAGCTGTCTGATAGAGCATGTAAAATTGCTACCATCACGTCACTGTGTGCAGATCCCATTCACAGCCCATTAAACACTGAAGTGTGACAGTGGCTTTCTGTTGTGGCTGATGTCAATGCTTCAGTTGACAGCAGTGATAGGAGACGTCTATGGCGGATCAGACTCGCTCTGCAGGTGGCCTGTCAAAGTCGTCCCTGCCATCATTTCTCACCCAGAACGTCTGAAAGCTCCACTCTCACATGCAGGGTTTCAACCTGTATAACTGAGCTCTGTGGTAAAGGAAATGGGCTTTCAGCACACTTTCGGTACCCAATGTGAGGAGCTCCATAGGAATGCATCGTTTCAATTTTACTTATGTTCCACTAGTGGCACAAATTGGAAATGCAATTGCATTTGTTTGCAACCCTATTGGGCAAGACATAACGACATTGGCTCAACAAATAGCACAAGGTTGGCGAGACTATTTTCAGTGGGTTTAATGTTGTTTGGGCCGCAGTCGAGATCAATAGGTTTGAATTTCTTACTGTTCATTACTGAGGAGATTTGATCACAGATTTAGCAAACAGCGCAAGCAGCCATTTGAAAGAACACACTGGCTGCATTAAACATTAATTTGTGCAGAATTTCTCAATGGAGATTGATAAACTCCAGCTTACCTGTTTGTCTGTGTTTTCGGATCATTGGCACTTTTTTGCAGTGTCGGGAGAAGCGTGTGTATATGTTTGCCAGGTTACACAAATCATAGCGCAAAAATTTATCCTTTTAAAAAAAAAAAAACTGACTGGGGGATTTAAACTCTTGACATCTGACAACCTCAAGCATGTAAGCATCTATAATATTTGTTCTGCTCTTTTTTGATAAAGAAAATATAGATTATGATAAAGTTTTTATTTAAAGTACATTTAGTCTATTAGTTAATGATGTCGATGTCGTCTCGTCGTCATCTCGTCTATGTCACGGAAAAAAAAGGTTGGCAACGAAAATGTATCATCATAGTTTTTGTAAAAATATTACTATTTTGTTCATAAAATTTCTCATAACTGTAATGTACTGTTAAGGGGGGTGGGGCACAGTTTATGTCAATCTCATGTCAATCTTGAGTACCTATAGATTAGTATGGCATCCTTCATATCTCCAAAAAGTCTTTAGTTTTATCATATTTATAAAAGACAGATAAGCTGTACCGAGTCTTTCCAAATAAAACCGAACGGCTGGAGGCGTATTGTGTGAGCGGGGCTAAAAAAATCAGGAGCACGCACAGCTATTGCACTGAGAGGGTCTGAAAGCTGACATACTTAGAAAACGTTGAAAAAAACGTCCTAAATAAACGATGGCTATCAATCAGATTCAGCCATACATTTATGATCCAGAATCAGATCCAGAGGCTGAAACTGAAGAGGAACAGCAGCAACAACGACTACAGCAGGACGCCTCTATGTGGCAACGTTATGTACTGTAACTATATATTTGGTAGCGGCTTGTATAAATTACAAATTTCTACGTTTATTATGTCGTCGTAATTTTTTTTATTTGCTCATTTTAAAAGCTGTACATGTGGGAAGAGCACATTGCATGCTCCATTGATAAATTAACTACACATGATCATGTTGTTTACTTGATGTGCACTTACGCGCCGATAGCCAACACCACACACACAGACATTTGAAGCAGTTTTACTCAGCGCCTGTGGTTACAACGCATGACGTGAACCTTGATCGTTGGGACCGCTCCATCTTTCAGTATTAGACGATCAGCAAATCCGGAGTTGAACTGGGCCTTGTTTATAAAACAATCATCGCCGAAATGAAGGGAAGTGAACAAGGTTGTCTAAACACACTTCTTTGGTGACATTGTTGATTTCGTGAAGTCATGTGACCGGTGCAGCAAAGCCGAGCAAAGCGATTGTTGAAAGCGCTGCTTTCACCCTCTCACTCTGGTCGAAGTGTGCGTGCGCGCCCTTCCGGGAGAAGTGTCTGTTCAAAAAAATTCTGCCCTTGTTGACGTCCCGAAAGGAGTATTTTTAGCACAGAAATACTTTTTGAAACTTTGTCTATGTTTAGCATGGGAATCCTAGTCTTTAACAGTGTAAAAAGCTCAGTATGCATTTTAATGTTACTTCTCATACTAAAAAAAATGATCAGAACTGATTTACTGGTATTTTTGAAAAGATCTTTAAATATTAATTTACCAGTAAAAACTGTATGTGTGAAATGGCTATTGGCAACTGTACAAGGTGTCTGCTGAGTTCAGAATTGAGTTTATTTATTTATTTGATTTAAATTCAATTCTGATCAAACCCACCCTCCACAGTTGGAGATGGCATCATGCCAGCTGCGGGCGTCATCTGCTTTTTAGTAACAATTGCCGGGGGTCTAGTGATGGGAGACACTGCTGATGAACTACATCCTGGGGAGCACACGTTCCATTCTTTAACCAAATCAAAGGTGGACGCACCATCTGTCTTCAAAATATGTTTTGCCTCATATACACATAACAACCATATTCTAGGTTTCAAGAGCTCTAAAAGCCAGGGCATACCAAAATGTCTGTGTTTCGCTTAATTCCTTGTCCATGGGTGAGCATGCAAAACATTCAAAGTATAGGGTACAACAGGGCTAAAGGCACCCCAGAGTAAAAGGTGCCTTTGATTAAATTTTTTCTCTAAACAACTAGATGGCACAACTGCCACAGCACTTTCCAAAACAGGCGCTTTTCAAGATACATGTGGAAATTTGGCTGATCCTTGATGTGATTGCAAGCAGTGGCACAAAGTGGACTCTGTGTTAATTTGATCTCAAATCTTGTTTTTTTTTTGTTTTTTTTTAAGTAGCAGATTTAACAAAGGTCTTCCTAATGATTTTCAGTTATGTTCAAGCTAATTATAACAACTATTTTTCAATAGCGGAAGAATATGTGAAAATATGGTAACATATGGTAACAGCAATATGGTTCTGTTGGGGTGAAAAGCACAATAATTAACATGATATTAACATCTATGACTTTTCATGACAAGGTTAGATTCAGATGGTAAATATCATATATCAAGTGTCCACCTTAAAAAATATATTAAATCACATATCATAAAATATAATTTATTGTTACTATAAAGCTATATTTTAAATTATTATGGGATTCCCTTCAATGATTTCAGAATCTTTACTTTCTAAAATAATTTTTGTTTCTGTATTTTAAAGGGGTCATATGATGGTCCTAAAAAGAACATAATTTTTTGTGTATTTTGGTTTAATACACACACACTGTACATTATTGTTGCTCCTCTATGCCCCGCCTATTTGAAAAGCGTTAATTTTTACAAAGCTCATCGTTCTGAAAAGCACGGTGTTTGGCCAGTGATCCAGTTCATTGTAATTGGCCAGAATACCTTTAGCGTGTGACGAAAATGTCACGCCCCTTACCATATTTGGAACTTCAGCTCCTAAAGCAATATTGACAGCGTGACGTGTCCCAGAGAGATGAGACAATATAACCCATTATAAACTAAGCTTTTATTGCATCCATTGGGGACATAATTACTGATTATAATGACAATATGACATATTGTCTTTTTACGCCAAAACATACTTAAAGGCTGTGTCTTTGAGTCAGAAGACTGTACTTGCAAAGATGAAATTGCCCTTACTTCTAAGAATTAGCCTTTGTGCACAGCCAGCCTTGTACTCTCCCAGGTTCTGGAAACGGTCCTCTGAAAAATGCGCAGCACACATTCAAATATATGGGTTGTACTGGTCTGGAACAGTGTTGTAAATAAAACTCTGCAGATCTTATACATGCACAAACAGCTACATAACATACTAAAGAGAAATGAAAGCAAGAAATCATATGAGCCCTTTAAAAATATATTTTCACATTAACATATTTTAATGACAGATACTGTATTTATTCAACAAAAAAAATCATAATTTTTTTATAAAAAATAAACTGAAAATTGTACATTGACAAAGTGATTGTTTTGAACAAGTATTAACTTTGACATTATGCTGGTGAGCCACCTCATACATTTATACGATTTTTTAGAATAAAAATGAATTTTATTAATTATTTTTTACAGTTTTTAAAAAACTGTTGATCCATAAATGTTCAATACAACAACAAAAAAATCTGCAATCATACATGTGGGAGTAGCAATTGTTGTTTTGGGGAAAGCAATTGTTTTCTTAAGGTGTGCTTTTAGCCCCGTTGTACCCCATTGATCTGTAAAGATCATGAGCATGGATGGACAATGACAGTGGACCTTTGTTTTTGAGCACACATGCATAGACACAAAAGCGGGCTAGAAGTGGATGGTGTAAATGGATCAGCGGACTGTGCTGATGATGTAAATTACATCACACTGACTTCCGCAAGCTTCCCAGTATGAGAAGTTTAAATTTCTTGCTTAATTGTAGATAAAAATATCAGTTACAGCAGATGATTCATTATTCTGTAACTCTGATTACTCAGATCACTTAATAAATTCATTAAAAGAATGTTAACTTTCATCACTGAGGGGGTCCATTTTTTTAAACACATATGAAGCAATGCTTGCTTTTTTTTTTTTTTTTTTTTTCTAATATAGAGTTGACAGATAAACTTGAACATTTGGTGATGTGCAAAACTGCACATTTTTCACATCAGATTATGATTGTTATGGTTATAATGTGGACCTGTACTAAGTGGCTCAATGATGATGTTCCTTTTTTTGTAATGTACTCAAGCATAATCTTTAATTATTTCTTATAAACAGTAAGGCAGTTTATATATATATATATATATATATATATATATATATATATATATATATATATATATATATATATATATTTGAACAACTTTTGTCTGTCAAATTAAAGTCATATATGGTACAACAAAATGTAGACCCTTATGATTGTGTCATAGTCAACTTAAATGTATCTTAAAACATCAGATCATTTGACATTTTTATCACATGGTTAGTTTAGTCATGTTGTAAAAAATAAAATCGTACATGTTTAAAATGGTTTAACTTTATACTTGGTTACATCCAGGCACTGTGATGAGAGAAGCCCACTAATATCTCTATCCAACAATGCACATTTTCAGTGTCTCCTTTATCTGACACACCTATTTCAGGTCTTGGAGTCTACTAACAAGCTGATGACCTGAATAAGGAGTGTTTGATTAAGGAAGGCATACAAAATGTGCACTGTTGGGGGCGCTTCAGGAACAGGTTTGGGAACCACTGCTCTGTAATATACCCTTCTCATCAGGCTCAGGGGAGAGGGGGCCAACTCAAACCAATTTTGGCCTCTGTGAATTTTAGCGACAGTACTGTATCACAGTCAATCTGAAGCACATGCATATTCCTGAGAGGCTACATTTTATTCTGCCCCAAAGCAACACAGAAATAAACGGATGAAAGAATGCAGAGATGAAGGAGGCGAGCACACTTCACCTCAACTGCATGGCGCACTCCAGCTCGGGTGCTCTGAGACTCAATACTACAACGAAAGGGGGCTTCTGTGTGCACACTAACATTCAAGAGCCTTCCCTCTGTGGCCCTCAAATCCGATCTTTGTTAAATGCAGACATTAATCTTTCATTTCCTGTCAAAAGTCAAGAGGTCCGCAGAGAAAAGGTACAGCAAGACAAAGCTCCAACGTCTTGCTGGCTGAACGGCTTCCTTGTCAAGGTCTTGGCTTGAGAAAGCGACTAGGGTTTGGGGTTCAAACAACCGTACAAGGAACGATTGCCTGTTGGTTTTATATCTCCCCAGACAGTCTGAAGAAGGTCACAGCTGGAGCATGTTACCATCGGCATTTTAGCTTCAGTGGTGCTCTCTTTGACAGAGAGTCATCCATCTACAGCGGACCACAATTCCCTTATCATCAATTAACAAAACAAGTCTGTTTCAAACCCAAATTAAAAAAGAATTGGATCCACTGAACCAATTAGCATTGTTAATATGGGCAATGAGAGTGCCTGAAGGCACGAAACAGCTTTCAGATTATCTTTCCTTATTGACAAGCTGTAATGGGACAGCTTGTCATTTATGTGGAAAGTAGGGATGGGTCAACTAATAATTGATTAGTGAGGTTGACTAGTTTTTGTCTTGCATATATATTTTTTTATTTTCTGATGTTTAGGCAGTAGGGCGTGGCCGCTGCAGCTATACACTTTAATATTCAGCAATCACATCTCATGGTTTGTTTTTTGTTAAAAATTAAAAATGGTCCAGCTTCCACATGGTTTCACTTCATTGTGCTCCACCTAGCTAGGGTTGAAACAAGACTTATAACATGTAGGGAGAATTATTTAAGATGAATGGGTCGACTAGACAATGCACTGACTAGTTGATTTTGAAACTAAGTCGTTTTGCACATCTCTAACGAAGGAGAATAAAAGGACAGATAAAAGATTTCGACAAAACATAAAAGGGCTTCGTCTTTCATCTCTCATGCAAGCAGTGACTAATGTATGCGTCTGCAGAGCGAGTGAGACACAGTAGACAACGGCAAGGCTGTGCTTGATTTGATGAGCTGTTGATGAGAGCAGCCTGGATCCCTGTAGAGGCTTCAGAGAGAAAACGAGTGCGAGACGCACACACACAGCCGAGTTAGGCCTCAATCTATGCTTTACTTCCTCCCCGAAGAGCAACTTCAGCCAATCGCGGTGCAGATTCCCATCCCCCTTACGTCCCCTGCCAACGGCTCAGCCAATCAGATGGCTCTCTCATCTGCCTCATCAGCACGGCCCTGGCGCCTCTCTCCCCTCCCTCATTTTCCATCCCCTACGTGCTCGTTCTAATTATGGAGAACAAGTTGTGGAGCACGGAGAGAGGGAGTGGAATCAAAGAAGCACGGGACGACAGAATGGAGTGAAGGAGAGGAACGTCGGAATGGTGGGGGAGAGGGCTGCATTGACAGGATACAGATCAGCCTGCAGGGCTTGGGGATAAACAACGATTCTTTCAAGCTCTCAGTAAATTAGAGTGCTGCAGAACGGCGGTGAGAGTGAGTCGGCCGTGTCTGTCTCACTGCAGCTGTGTTATTGCGGGAAAGACACAAACCTCCCCTTCCAGCCAGTCTGTGACAAGAGGACAGGCAAAAACGAATGAAGGGTAGACAGCAGGACTAAAATGAGAGAGGGTAAAGCAAGAGAGGATAGAAAGAGAGCTGCTCTTTAGATGTGGAAATGATCAAACCAAGCAGAGATCAGTGAAGCACCAAAGTGATACAGCAAAAGCCTTTCTGAATCCCCAAAACCTTGTGAGTTGTCTACGTAGGGAGAATTTTAAGGCATCAGTCATGCCCCCGACACAAAGGCTGTTCCAAAAAGTAGATACCTTCTTTTGGACAAATTGAAAGACAGCATGTATCTTCTGTGGAGAAGGCAATCAAACAATGCACTGCGTCAAACTCAGTGAAAAAAAATCTATTAAAGATGGCAGATGAAACAAGAGGAAGGTTTATTATAAATATGTATAATGCAATTAACACAATATATATATGAAATTGTTCTAAATAAAAATAGTCTCCAGTCCAGCAAAAGCAACTTGATTGTTTTCTCAGCTACTGAAATCAACTGTGTGTCCTGTACCTCTCCTGTGTGAAGCACAATTTGTACTGTATATAATACAAGTTGCTGTCTATGTAGAGCACATCAAAATGGGCACTTATAAGGTTACATTTTAATTCGGATGCTGCCATAGAAGGCAGTTCATTAGGTTTAGAACAAACCTTTTCCTTTTTTTCTTCCAACCCAGATTCAGTCGTGCTCTGTCTTCGTCTTATGGTTCTGAATATTCAGCTTCTGAAAACCATGCTGAGCTATACTCTGTCTTCCCAGCCTTTTCTCATTAACCGCTTCAAATTCTCCACTCCAACTCTCATATAAACATTAGCTGGCTAGACTGTGCAATTCAAAGAAGCATATCTCTGGTCTCAAAAAAGCTCAGGACACAGAAGTGGCCAATAAAGGAAAAGACTGATGAGAACACACACTGAGTGCCTGTTGTTTCTGTTTATTGTGCCCATATTGAAAGGAATGGGGAGAAAAGATGAATGGAATCCTTGAATCAGATCTTTCCATATTATATCATCCTGGAATCTTTTGCTTTCTGGGACTTAACTAGAATCTGTGATTTAGATTTTTTGACAGACACTCCAAAGTGTTGACTGATTTTCAACAACTGCACACCAATTAAGTGATAGGATCACCCAAGACGGAAGTTAGTACCATGAGTAAAAAGGACAATAAGGAGCACCAGGTGAGTTTACAATGCCAACCTTCCACTTGAGCCATTCCTTAAGAACATAGCTATATTCCATAGATTTAAATAAATAGGAAGCAATCAAACCTTTTAGGGATGCTGTGAGGAACATGACACCAACAAGTATCCTTAAAAAAAAATGTCTTACAATCCTGGGCATTTACGGCAGTACGGCTGGTAGAGGAACGTATTCTTCATGTGGTTCAACAGCAAGGAAACGGGATAAAATCCATCAGCTTCACAACTGAATCCACAACAAAAAGAAACAATCATTAAAATTTCCACCCACTGTTCCTTGTGATATGAGGCAGGCTAAGATTTTGAGTTAAATCGGACTACCACAGAGGAAGCAAAATGTATTTACTACAAGTCCAAATGGTTAATGATTGTTTATGATACCATGGTGAAACTACTCCAAAAAGGCACACTGTATGTATAACAAGAGGTGTTTCCTGTTGCTACCTGAGTGTGACAAGATGAGACTAGAGCTGCTTTTCCAACGTCGTGGCCGAACGGTTCTAAGAACAGTAAGGAATGGTTCCAGTTATGTTTTTACTTGAGCCTAGTACAGCATGATTACACCGTTCTGGGCCTGGAATTCTCAGCACGGTTAGCTAACTGTGACGAACCGTGCTGGTAGAATGCATGCAGTGACGTCGCCATTCAGGATTGTTCACTTGTCTGTTGCTTGGTTTCCAGTTTCTCTGTAGCTGACTAATCGAGCAACTAACACAAATCAATAATGCAATTTTTAAAAAAATATCTGATCGTAACGATACCATAATGCAGGTGAGTTTACAATGCAAACCCTCCACTTGAGCCATTCCTTAAGAATATAGCTATATCACATAGGTTTAAATAAATAGGAAGCAATCAAACCTTTTATTTACATCTCATTTCATCACTAAACCGCTGTGTTACTAAGGCAATGACTGATGCATTTTGTATTACAAATAGCTCCGTTATGAGCCCCACAATGGAACATGAAACCATATCTGAGATAACGGTTTTGGACCGGCAGCGGAAAAGCAGTTTAGTAGTTTTACTAGATTTACTACAGTTTACAAAATATAATAAAAAATACAAAAAATACAAACAATATCCATTTTTTACCACTAAATTACCTTTTATTATCTAAAGTATTTTCTCTTTTCCCCTGCTTTCCATATATATATTTTTTTAGAAATAAGGCTGTTATAATACTAAAATTTAAGATATTTTAGATACCTCACAGCATCATTAGGCTTGTTGCGCGAGTTGCAGAGTGGCAGTGCAGAAGGAGTCAGATTTCACTTATTAAGTGACAAGGATAAAGGACAAATATGACGGCTGACAAGGTGATGGTGATGGCGGAGGATTTTGTGCGCAACAGATCCTGAGCATTATTGACAAATGTTTCATCTTGTAAAATGTGCAGTCAGTACACTGCTCCCTACACACACTACTTGTACACAGTACTTGTGTTCACAAATTTGAAGGTGAAAGTGAAAAGGGAGCATGCATTCAAAAGCAAGTTCAATACCCCAATACCTATAGATAGAGACTCCCTGATGTTCGCAAGTAAGCGTGATTGCAAAATCAATAGCGCAAGTGCAAAGCGATCAGACATTCATAACCAGTGTAAAACAAAAAGTCAACTTTATTTATATAGCCCTTTTTACAATGCCGATTGTTTCAAAGCAGCTTCACAGTTAAGCAGGAAAATAATGCAACAGAATTTGATTCGGCTGTACAGCCGCTGTGGAGAAAATGATGTCATCCAGCTCAGTTCAATTATCATAGTGTCAATCAATCAATCAACTTTATTTATATAGCGCTTTTACAATGACGATTGTTTCAAAGCAGCTTCACAGTGTTAAACAGGACAACATTGCAACAAAATTTGATTTGGCTAGTTTAATTTGGATAGTTTATAGAATTATATATGACCAAATTAATAAATTCTATTTGTATATTTAGTTGAGTAACTTGGATCATAATTTGAGTGTCCCCAACTGAGCAAGCCAAGCCAAAGGCGACAGTGGCAAGGAACCACTGGTATTTTTTATTGGTAAAATTGGTCAAACATTTCCTCACTATGTCATCCCTAAGCATCAGTAAAAATAAAAATAAAATAAAAATACAAAATAAAAATCTAGGTCAACCTTAGTAATGCACCTGGTCACTTTATCTGTGTTAATAACCACCTCATAGACTTACAATTTAATTCAATTCAAAAGTCCTCAGTGACCTTCACTGTCAAGGTAAATAGAGGAACAAACCTGTAAATCCATGATTCTACAAGCTAGAGAAGAGTATTTATCATCTTTCCTTCAACAGAAAAAGGCAAACAGAAGGAAGAATTGACTAGGAAAGACCAAAAGGGTTCTAATTACATCTGCAAGGTCCAGCACATGTTTATTTGATTCGTCTTTTAAAGGAAGTGCTTGATTAAATAAATAGAGGCCAGGAAGCGCATTTCAAATTCTCTTTAATGGAAGATGATGAAAAAGCCAACGGCTCGAGGCAGAGCGCGCAAAACCCACCACGAGAGAAACGCAGGCCATCAATCTCGCTCTCGCTCATACGCACTTCACCTCTTAATGTTTTCCCCAACTGCAATGCATTGAAGATCTGAACGCAAGCAGAGAGACTTTGAAATCGTCAGGTAAAAAGGGATAAACTGTACAGAGATTCCCGCCAGCCCATAATACCCTAGGCACGTAAAAGAGGTTTAAAAAATAAAGCAGAACACCAAAGCAATATTTGTTCAGAAAGATGACGCAGGGGGAGATATGAATAAAACGTGTGCGAGTGTGTACGCAGCTCCGCTGCTGAGACAAAGCCATTTACGATTACAGCAACACAAGGGCTGCCAAAGAAACAGCGTTTTACCCTTCACAGAGGTGAGCATTGAGCAAACTGCAGGTGACAGAAGCTTTGATACACAGATAAACAGCACTGAGGTTGTTCTTATAACCTCCCTCTCTTTCCAACACGAAAGATAAGCCAGCTGTGATGAGCTCTTACAGATATGTAATCCTTCTCTCATAGACACATCTTGGTGGCTGACACACTTCATTATACAAACAGAAAGAGTTGTGTGTAGATGGCCAATGTCACACAGGGTTTATATCAGTATTTCCTTCAAACTAAAGATACACCAATAATCAGATTAGTATTCACAAAGAATAAAGAATAGCTAGGATCAACAGTATTCACAGTAGGGCTGGGTAAAAAAAATTAAATAATACATTCTCGATTTTAATTGATTCTCATTTTTGCAAACCGATATCAATTCTTAAATCCCAAGAATCGATTAGTCACCCTGTTTTTAGATAAATGAACAAAACATTGTAGCGCGACTCGCATCCATTAAATCAAAATAATCTTTGTGCTTTGTTACTGTAACAAATTGGTGTAGTTTTTACAGCAAAATTTTACAGAATATTACTGTTTAAGAATTTTACAAGATGTAGCTGTAGTTCGCAATGCATTATGGGCCAAACGTTGTTTTACAGTTGTTAACAGTATATTTCCATGTCAACTGTAATTAATTTACAAGAAGGAGGTGTTGTTCCTGTGGCTTATGTATTTTCACAATAACTTACTGTGGTATGGCATTATGGGATTGCGCTGGCTTCGTTCAATTTTGAAATCCAGTTGACTGGAGCAGCGCGAGCACGATTGAAGATCAGAGGCATTATTCATAATTCCTGGTAAGTTCTTTAGAAGTATACTCTTTTATATTTATTTAATTTTATGTATAAACAATATCATGTCACTTTATCTAACGTGCTAGCATGACTTTTAGAAGTTAATGTTAAATATAAAAGTTGTCAAATCCAATATGTTTACCCATACATAACGTTAGTTAGAAACGTAAATGTGTCGTTTAACTTTAGATTTTTGTTTCAGGCGCAAGGCTTTTTGACGCGGTATCCCATGGTGAGACGAACACGAACAAGGTAAAAACATAGACGAAAAATGACATTATAACATTATTTAACATGGATGTTAAATGGTTTATGGTTTCATTTCGCTATGTATTCAGTTCATTGAACTTGTTGTTGAGAGAGCACTCGTTCAGTCTTTCTCAAATGAGAGGAGACAAAATGCCGTGCGGTTAGCTTCAGCTGACGAAAAACATCAGAAAATGCGATCATAGCATGATTAAATGATGCAGTCTCATTTCGGCAGTTAAATTTTCTTATTGAGCAAATCACACAGGTGTTCACGTGAATAAAAGAACAGTTCAACCGTTCAGCGAGTCTCTCATCTTCCTTGTTCATCGCACAGTATCTTTTTCGAAATAACTGACAAACAAATGTTCATTTTCTACTTGTTTGTTCAATTGTGTTACTGTCCCATATCGATCTCAAATTAGAACCTACAGGTAAATGAGAAATTGTGTCTGCACGAGAGCAATACATTCTATGCGTCTATTCTATGCTATGTATCACTGTTGCTAAACTGCATAAGAATGTACATATGCATATATGCATTTTTCGGGAGTGTATTTTTATCTAATAATATGTAAATGCATTAAAAAAAATTATATACGTCGTTATAACACGTCGTATTTATAACACGTCGTTCCAAACACGCAAGATTTTCGTTCGTCTTCAAAAAAAAATGTAAGTCCCTTTCTGTCCCTCCATTGACAGCTACACAACTATCACTTTCAAACATCAGAAAGGTAGTAAAGACCTCATTAAAGTATCCATGTGACTTCAGTGGTTAAACCTCAATTTTATGACGCAATGCAAGTGCTTTGTTTGTGCAAAAAAAAAAAACATAATTTACCACTTTAAATTAATGTAACAACGTCCACTCTTGTGTCAACACAACACACATGCTTCATGGTGCTCTCATGAACATGCGTTGGAGATTAATATTTTTTAAGAAAGTTTTTTTTTTGCACAAACAGAGCATTTGATTCACTTAATAAAATTGAGGCTAAACTACTAGAGTCATGGATTACTTTAAAGATGTCCTTACTATCTTTCTGGGCCTAGAAAGTGGTAGTTGCGTAGACTGTCATTGGAGTCAGAGAGCTCTCAGATTTAATCAAAAACCATCTTCATTTGTGTTCCGAAGATGAATGAAAGACTTATGGGTTTGGAACAACATGAAGGTGAGTAAATAACAGAATTTTCATTTTTGGGTGAACTAACAGTACTTTATACATTAGTAGTGCAACAAAGTTTCTGCTTATATTTTTGTGCAGATGTTTTGTTGGAATCACATCACACTGGAGCCAAGACAACAAGCACAGACTGAGGCAAAACAAGTGGAAAGGTCTCAGAAAAGGAACAAGTCAACCCTCGTGTGTTTGCTCATCTCAGTGAGTGTGTATATATTAAGTTGTCTTTTAAAGATAGTTTAATAGATAAGCTCAAACAACAGAATTTGTGGAATAATGTTGATTTTAGCATTTTATTTCAATGCTTTTCTTTATAAATTTTTATTGAAAGTTAATGTTCTACTCAGAATATTCCTTAAAATGGCTTTTTTAAAAGTTATTTGTGGTTATTTTGTGATACTATGTAATTTTAACAGTTGGAAGACTGAAAATGTTACCTTGCAATGTTTTAATAAATGCAATGTCTTGCTTCTAGTTTTAATAAATATTTACTTGCAACACCCTTGACTTGGTTTTTATTAATTTGTAAATGTATTCAGATAGGGTTCATTCTGCATTTAAATCAGTAATTTACAGTTTACGTTTTTTATGTTATTTTTTTAGCATTTTTAATGTTAAGCTACTACAAACATCATCTTGGATTATGGGGATATTTACAGGATTTTATTGGCAACTTTATTGCCAGGTAAATACTGTACTTAAGTGAAAATACAAAATATTGCTGTAAAACACATTTACAGGATTTTATTGGCAACTTTATTACCAGGTAAATACTGTACTTAAGTGAAAATACAAAATATTGCTGTAAAATAAAATACAAGTTTATTTCAATGTTACTGTAAAAAACACTACAAATTACTGTATTTCACATACAATAATTAACTGTAAATTGATTTGCGGTATTATGCTGTAATCAATTTTACAGCAGTGAACAAAATAAAAAAACAAATTCTGTGTAATTTAAGTTTTTGTATACAAATCAGTTAATTTTTAACTGATTTAACTGACTCCCATAATTTACAGTATTACTTATGAGATTTGTTACCTTGACAAAATTTGCCATGTGTTGTACCTGATATATATCCAAAATAATCTATATTGAATTGAAATTGAATCGAATTGAGAGCTTGTGAATCAAAATCGAATTAAATTGCAAGCTTGTGAATCGAAATCAAATCGAATTGCAAGCTTGTGAAATTGAATCGAGTTGTGCAATTTGTGACAATAACCAGCCCTAATTTACAGGTAAAGTAATTTAATGTACTGTTGGATAATTAATGTAATGGATAATTTTTTAGATTTATTTAGTCTAAAACATAAAAGTACTGAACATAAAAGATAATTTGTTACTTGTAAATAACTGTGGCAAGCAGGGCGAGGCCGAGAGTCGTGGGAATGGAGGGCCGGTGGTGCAATTGCTACTGAGTCTCAAGTCTCATTCTCTCTCTCTCTCTCTCTCTCTCACACACACACACACACACACACACACACACACACACACACACACACACACAGAGAAGAAAAATGACAGCTCACACTCACAGACACATCTGAAAGGTCGAACCATCAAGAGCCTCTACTAGCAAAGAAGCACCCAAACAAGGTCAGCTCATCAGCAGGGGTCTATGTTGCCATACAAATCAACAAAGCCACCAGGGTTTTGAGCAGAGCCTTTATAAAACTCTCAGAGAGAGATAGAGTGAAGGGCATTTAACCCGGAGAAGGACAAACACATTCAGACAGGGAGACAAACTAGATGATCTCTCCTGGAGGAAGTCAATTGCTGCATTTACATTGCAAGGTCTAATGACAAGATTCCATATTTTGACACGTTTGTTTGTGCCGCTATGCGATAGCCATCACAATCAATATCATAAAAAGAAGACTCTCACAGCCACTCGCGAGTCATGTGACATTATTACACAGTGTGTGAAATGGTTTAAGTCCCTGTAAAGGCAATTCTGAGATTTGTTTCTAAACCCATTATAAATGTTAGAAATGTATAGCTGAAACACGTTACAAAGACTGTGAACTGTGTAGTACTGAATTGTGGAGTTAGACCATTAAACAGTTTTTCACCGGTGACTCGATGACGCACTGGAGCCACTGAGCATATGGCCCCTCCCCTAACAATATCATAACTGTTGATGACGCACCGGAGCCACTGAGCCTTGCCCCTCCCCTAACACGATCACAACTAGCACAGTCGCATTAGTTTGCCCGCTCGATCGCGAGTTACTGTCAGTACCGTTAGTTACTACAGCTTGGATAGAGAGCTGAGGATCACCATAAACACCTCTACAATGACACACAGGATAGTTTCATCGGAGACAACTGGGTTTCACTGATAATCAGCTGCAGAATGGGGCCGGAATGGGGTCGTTTGAGAGCTGACCAATTTTTTTTTTGTGTCAAATTTGGCCGGATGGTTAGTAACACATTTGTCTGTGGTGTGACAAACTCAGAACACATATTTCATGTAATTTTCAGGGCCTTTAAGATTTGCAGAAGATTAGTTCTGTTACTCGATTCCAAGAGTGCCGATTGATTACAGACTTTTCATTGTTTGTATCACTTGTTTTGCACCGTACTAGACAGTCTGACAGCCTGTTGGTTAGTGATTAGTGCAGTCAACAGTGTTACTTAAGTGAGTCATTTGAATCTTTCACTCAAATAGATTGTTCGTATACACCGATTTAAGACTAAAATAAGTGATTGGATAAGTCACTGAATTATTTAGTCATAGTTTGTTCAAATACACAGATTTAAGATCACTGAATTATTTAGTCAACCAATTCATTCAAAAACAAAGATTCATTCAGAAACAAAACACTTCTGTGGTTGATTTGCCTAAAGGGTACGTTACTTAGTATTATCTTTCTGTTATTTACTGATATTGTAAAAGCAATATCAAACTCACAAACGTGCTCTTGGATTTTATGGGATTTTTAAGATACATACTGCTCAAACTACACAGTTCAATGATATGAGGTGGTTTTAGAGTTCTCGATGTAGCACACATTTTCAAGGCTGTTTCCCATTTCAAAGGGTACTTTTTATGAGATGTCAGGAGCTCCAGATCTCCAAGTGCAAATGTAGCCATTATGAAGGCCACGTCGGCTTAAACTAACATTGCTTACTTAAAAATGTTGCACAAATAATTTTTCAAGGACTTGCTGCAGTCAGGGAGCATGACAGCGGATTAACGCTGTGCAAAGCTTGCACCGTTTTGATGCCAGCAAGGTGGATTACATTATGCTTTCATAAATAAAAAGACAATGAGCAAAATGTGTTTAAAAATCATGTCAGATTTCATGGGGATTCCGCATTTAGGAGCACAACCAGGTGGAGAAGACCAAAGGGCAAATTTCTTCCAGTGTTTGATACATGGAGCTCCAAAACGTTCTTCATTCATGAACAAACACATTTTTCTGATAGTTGTCGCATTGATGCTGATTATATTTTACATAAACTTTATCGTAGGCACAATTCTGTAGAACATCAGTTCATATTCAGTAGCTGTTAGTCAAAATGTTGAGTTTAGTAGATTATTGTCTTCCATTGTTAACCGAAGTAAAATCCAGTCCAAATTTGTACCATTGTTAAAGTAGAAGTGGACTTATTTTTATTGATGTTGTGAAGGATACAAGCACAGCCTGATCTGTGGGTTCTCTTCAGGTCTTGGGATCCAATTTTCAACCCATGTTTTCTGAGATTTTTCTGTGTAGTTCAGGCTACATTAACATTTGTGTTTCTTAGTACTTTCCTTGCATTGATCTGGTGTAGAACTTTACTGTGTGAGAGACACTCTGAGATAATTATCCTAACACACAGTGCAGACTGGCCATTCATTGTGCTGTTATTCTCTTTGTCCTTGGCTGGGAGTTCACTGGGCCATTGTGTCAGACACATCTAAAAATAGGTCTGCCGGCATGAAACCAGCAGCCGCCTGGGGCTTTTAAACAACATTACCTCAGTCATCAAACCCCTGCGGGAAACCTATCATGACAGCACCAGAGACTGCAGCTCCACTCGTTTAAATACCCATGCAGCATCTTCTGACTCTCTGTTCACTAGAAACACTAAGAGCTTTTTATGAGGGCAGCAGGGCTGGATGACTATTTTTAGGAAATGAATGGTAACTGGAATTCCTTTTGCAATTTGGAATTTCTCAAAAATCATTAGAGACTTGAGAATATCTTCACAGATCACTGAGGGAAGGACAATATCGCACTTTAAGGAACAGTTTACAAAAATGTTACTCCAAACCCATATGACCTAATTCTTCCATGGAACAAAAATGCAAACGGTTCCTACTTGGCGAGTTCCATATAATTCCACTGGTCCCCATGTATTTCGTAACCTAATCATATTGCAGCACTCTAAATATGTAAAATTGACTGCAATAGTATTTTATGAGGAATTTTTGTTTTGATTGTTGTTTTGAACTTGAACACTAAATTCAAAGGAAACGACTAGGGGTGTAATGATATACCAATGCCATGGTTCGGTTCGGTTCAGTTCTGTTTGCTGTGGGGGCAGGGTTCAAGGCATGGCATCAGCAATGCTAAATAACATGAGATTCAAAAGACAGACAAAAGAACATGCTTCGGGGCTTGTGCGCTGTCTGTATGTGCTGTGTGCATGTTACAATGTATAGAACATCGATTAACTAATCTGTTCAATAAACTGTGTAAAATAGACAATCAGCGATCAATACTGAGCACCCAGGTGGCATAAACAAAGAGAACTGCTCCTGAATCTTTCCGTGTGTCTGCGATCTGCACTTGTGCATGCTACTGTCTGTATGTGTGTGTTAATCTGCTACATTGTAGCAGCGCATTAGTTTAAAACTGTAATTAACTTACCTGTTCAATAAACAGTGAGTGCATTCACCTGATCAATATTGCGTATCCAGATGGTATTAACAAACTAGTCTCAGCCTCAGACGTCCTCACGGTCCGTTGAACGTCTGATGCATATGGCACACTTATCTTGAAACACTTCAGGAGTTTCAAAGTCTTCATGTGATTGGTTGAATTCTACATGATCTCCGCGATAAACGCTGTGACGCCAAACTCCCTCATTGAAGAACGCTGTTGTGTTTACAACTGCGACAAGTTTGCGGCTCTATTGTTGCAGTAAACTATAATAATTTCTGGATGCACACCGATCTGTTATTGCAGGGATATCGACTTTATACGCCCCTAAACATGATGCAGAACAAAACAAATTGTGATTATTTGAGTAACATATCAGTCAGACAGCCTCTGGGCGGTCCTTGACCAATGAAAGCTGCGATAGAGTCCAGACCTTCTGCTATCAGTCAGTGTACGGTATGCAATGAGAGTGGTATAATTGTGGTTTTCAATTGTGGTATAATTGTGGCAAAACTGTGCTAAACGGAGCTAATCGCACTACCGGGCAATAAACATGCCGAATATAGCAAGACAATCACTTGTAAACAAGACGTAGGTCGAGACTGGATTTGCAGACATATTGAGATTATAACACAATGCTGTGTTGTCTATATTGGAACTGACAGGAATGGTGCAACTATAGACTGTATAAAAATATGGACATATGGACATAGTGTCCGTTACGTTGCCCAAAGGATTCTGCAGAGCAGTTTTGATGCGTAGAGTAGGGTCGAGCTGGCCGCAAAGAGGCAATGTGGGCGGAGCTGAGGTGACGCAATGACTAACAGACAGCAGATAAATGGCTATCCACCTGCCACTCAAAGTGGCCATGCCCTTAATTATGCAGAACTTTAAGGCTTTATATAATGTAAACGAATGAGTTACAAAAAAACCTCCCTCACAGTTGTCGTGAAGGGCACAATTAGCCATATAGACCAAAACTAGAATTTGTACCAGGCTGTAAACATGTTTTTTTCTGCTGTAAAGTTGGGCATTTTAACATGGAGCTCAATGATATTCTGCTCCCTTCTGGAGCCTGTCCAAAGTGGCCAGTCGATGAACTGCAATTTAAGTCACTTTCGTATTGGCTTCAAGAGAGTGGTTGCCGCTTGGGTGCAACACACTTATTTGAGTAAAACATGTTTTTATATGTGATAGTATTGCATTGCAGATTGTATTGATTATATGTACATGTCTTACAGAACATAGCACACTGTCACAGGCTGGAGAATCTTTAATTTGTTGGTTCATTGCGATTTGGAATCAGACTCTGATATGTATGGGCCAGGGCTCGCAAAGCCAAACGTCCTGGGGATATGTGTTTTACGTGTTGGGGATATGTGTTGGGGATATGGGCTACCCTCGTCGGCCCGTAAGCCCATCAGCAGCCCGGTGAATTTTTAATAGTGAAATAACATTCCTTTCTTGATCTGAGTTTACTCTCTTGACTTGATATTTGAAGAGCGAGAGCGGTGTGTGTGTGTGTGTGCGGTTCGCACTTATATCCACCGATTGGGCAGGCCAAGTAATAACAAAATAAATCAATCACGGGTGGAAGAGAGATAAATCTTTGTGTTTGCTTGATAAATACGGTTTGAGAGCCCAGTAAGAGAATCTGACAGGGGAGCAGAAGCTCATTAAATATGCAAATCTTATCCAATCCTAGCCGTGGGCGTTTACTGCCAAGTCTTCAGTGCGGCACGGCCATCAAAACCGAGTGTTTCTTTAGAGAGCCTCAAAACCAGTCTAGAAAACAGCCTATTACTTATTCATTGTGATGTTTTTGAATGTAAAAACCACGCAAACGTCATAAATTGACCTCAGACAACAGTATAATTTTTTTTTAAGCCAGTTCACGACACCTTTAATAGCAGGTAAAAGGTTGCTAACTTGCTACAAAATAAAGTAAAATGTTCATCTGACAAATATTCTAAAGAAAAATGAATCAAATGTAACCAACCAAAAAACTTATTTTTAATAATCATCTGGTAATGCCTATTTATAATCCAGTGAATTAAAAGAGTTTGGTTGGAGATGCAGCCTTTGCTGTCAACAACAAAAGGTATGGAAATAGTTTTCTCCTCCCTTTTAAACTATGATAAGCCTAATTATTTTTTTTATTTTTTTATTCACTTGCATTTAACATTGTTTTTCTGGGACTCCATTAGAACAGACCTGCAACCCATTTTTGGTCAAGACCCACCAGTTGAGAACAATGGGTACAGACAATTTGGGTGAAAAAGTGCAAGAGTGGGTTCTGCAAAAGTGTTTTCAATTCCGATAAACAACCATTGCACTGGAAAAAACAGAGCTTTGAGAAGGCAAATAACAGCACTTACAACCAAAAGACATATCTTTAACTACTATATGCACTTGAACAATATCTATAGGGAACTCATTAAAGCATTTCTAGAAAAGTGAGGCATTATCCAACACCTTGGCCAGACGGTCTATAAAATCTCAGACTAATTTTGGACTGTAATGTCTCACCGGGAGGCTGGACGGGCGGTCCTGCTGAGTAAGGCCCATGTCATCGTGGTTTGGTTTCCCAGACTGGACTCTGCTGCCATATCCCTCCTGCAGAGTGTCCTATGGAGAAAATCACAGACACTGAGAAAGAGGGAAAGACTAACAAAAAAATAAAGAAGACACTATACATTAGCAGGCCTTTATTCGCACAAAACAAGGTAATTAGACAGATGCAGAAAGCCCAATGATGACGCCATCTCATAATTGAGCTTCATCCACAGACTCTGATTCACACAAGCAGAACGGCTGTTCATGCAGAAATGCTGAGGCATGTCTGACAACGGAAATTGTTAACCATCAACCATAACATTATGCAATCTGCATAAAGGGATCAAGAAAAAAAAACAATAAAGGAATTGTTGAACCAAAAACTATTTATTGGCCTATTTATGTTTGACTAAATGTCCAAATTAAAGAACTGGATATTTGTTCTGTGTGGCGTGATTTCTACCGAACTGCAAGAAATATATCAAAATCTTTATTTCATTTTTCAGATTATTTAATAATAATTCTAATATTTAGGGCTGGTAAGGTTTTTTTATGTTTTTGAATTAAGCCTATACTATAAGTTGAAGCCTATAAGTTTAATAAAACATTTAATAATATTATTTATTTTTATTTTTTTACTGTTATAATTGTCTGTACAAGAAAATAAAATAAAAACACAATAGCCAATTAAAGATGCAAGCAGTGATGAAAGGGCCCTCGCACCCAGGGCCACTGCTACCCAGCGGCCTCAGGAAACCAGCGAATAGTGGGCGACATGCATCGGGTATATATACGAAAAAAATAGCAAAGTAATTTAGATGTGCCACACTTCCTGTTGACAGCAGGTGGCGCTTTGACTATAACGGAATATTGCAGTGTAGATGACTTTAGGCCAGGTCTATTATCAACCATGTGAAGTCTGGGGGAGACATTGTATGTCTGAGTTATGACAGCTTCCTGTGTCATGGTGAAACATCAGACTATGTCAGGCCGCCACGGACACTCCCTTCAGTGAAAACTCAAGATCTTCACAATTTAACATTGCAAAGGCCTTTAGATTAGACTGATCAAAAATGATGTTGTTCTGGCTAAATATCTATGAGGAGTTCAATCACAACGTAAAACATGTAATTTCCTGTTGCCCGCAGGTGGACTGTAACTGAATATTGGCATGTCTTCAGGCCGGGACTCTAATACATGTGAAGTTTGAGAGTTACAACAACTTCCTATTTCATGTCAAAACATTGAATTTTGTGAGGCCGCCACAGAAATGCCATTCAGGGAAAACTCAAGGGGGGGAGGGAATTGTGAAAATGTATCATTACATATTGGCCGAATAAATGACTTCCAAATAATTATCCCCATGCAAAAAGATGCATTGTACTAATCATAGCTTAAGGTCTTCACTCAAAATTAAAATTGTATCCACAGAGCATATTTAATTGTACTCAGTCAATCTATGAAGTCGAACTGAAAAATCCATGTTGGAGGGAACATGTCCTACGTCCGAAAAAACTTATACGCATGCGAAAAACTATGAGGAAAACCGTTTGTGTGGAGATTTCAAATGTGGATGCGTGCAAGAACCAGCCAGTGCTGAAGACTGAAACAAACATTCCCAAGAGAATAGAGATATTCATCGTCACAAGACGTTGGTGAGTATTGAGCACTAAAATTA